>CM038677.1:44105033-44317533 GCA_021605205.1 Aegilops longissima
GCCAAATAATGGAGGATTGTTAGCGATTATAGCATGATAGTTAGGGCATCTGTCCAAGGACACGATGGATGCCATCCGATGCTGCCCGCATACCTTTCGACAACTATATGAACTAACAGGACAAAATTCATGCAAACAAAGCAAATTTCAAATTAACGGATGAAATTCATTACATTTTGAAAACTTTTCCTACAAACTAGACAAAATTCATTACATATTTCGTGGTGGAGCAAGGAACCTCGTGGTGGAGCGTCTGCACTCATAATATTTAATATTATTCAGCGATATAAAATTAACCAATCATCTCCACAGTGGACTGGAAGAGTCTGAAACACGACAGCCCGTGTAGTTACATCATACTAGTACATGGCTAACCACGCTATCACCATATTTCTTGGCTTCCGTGCGACACCTATCTCTAGTAATCCAGCAGCCTGTATCGCTTCTCCCTCCTCGTCTCTATCAAAGTGCGGCAGGCTGGCGTTTCTGCCGTCTATTGAGGTCGGTTAACTATCACATGTTAGCGACATGCCAAGAGCATTCTAAAAAATTCCTTTCACGTTCCGTTTTCAAAAGAAAAAAATCCTTTCATATGCAATTTGCATGTATGCTTTGAGCAACTTGCATGTCCTATCTGCTCTGTTTGATACTCTAACTTAGCTAGAGGTTAGACTAACTCATGACTAACCCTGAACTAACTGTAGCCAAAGAGGTGTTTGGGTGACAGGGTTAGATTGACAATAAATGCACTTCATGGAGAGAAAAGTGATTTTTCGGTGGTCCCAATGAGAACTATCTCAGATTAGCACCTCTTGGGTGGGATAGTTTTTTGGTGGGTTGGTGCAACTTGCTCCAATTTAAACCCTCATGCTTGGATACTTTAGGGCTATTTGAGCCTAACTAGCTCAAACTAACTCTAACCCATGGATCCAAACAGGGCCTATGGCGATCTCGGCCTTGAGCGATCGCGTGCAGGAGGCGGCGCTCTCTCGGCCGTCGCGCCACTTCAAAGCCGGCGCCGGTGAGAGTCGCCTCCCTCTGCCGGGCATTAACGTGTCTGCGCGGCGCTCCGAGCAACGCTAACCGTTTCACGCAGGGAAGCAGCGCTGGCAAGGAGTATAGGTTTTGAACCATTTCAGGTGTAGTAGTAATGGTAGTTTGCAAAACTACTCAATTATACACTCAGTTTCCTAAGAAATTGTGGTAAAAAGCGTTACTCCACAGCCGCTTCCCTTCTCCTTCCTGCTTTCGTGATTTACGTGGCCATGTTAGCGTGGTTGTGTCAAAAAATGTCACTTCCTGCTCGTGATTTGCGTTATATAATTACAAGCAAGATTCTCGTGCATTGCGCGGAACATCAATATGCATTTTTTACAAACACACTGTTGTGATTGACCCATGCAGGAGTAATCCCATGTGTAAAACTAATGATATCTCGAGAATTTTATCGGAAAACTGGTATCTCGAGAATGTCATCGAAAAAATGAAAGATGAGAGATAAGGCGAGGAGTGGGCGTGGTGGTGGTGGTGGTGGAATGGGCGGAGGCATGGGGATGGGCCAGGCGCCCGGCCGAGCAGGGCAGGCCACCATGCATGCTAGATTGTTCGAGACTTATTCCTTTTTAATTGCTGAGCAATGAGGTTGCAGGAGATAATGATGTGGAGAGAGGTGCGGTATCTTTTGTAAAATTATCATAGTTTGCTTCCTATCCGTCGGATATAGATCATACGATGTCTGTATTACAAGATGGCGGGCACACCATCATCGCCAACTCGTTTTTTATAAGGGTATACAGATGATAAGTTTGCTGACTACTAAAGTAAAGTGGAATCTGTCCATGTTATGCAAGTAAATAAAGGTGATTGTTTATCATACGGGTAAGGTTGGATGAAGGGTGGTAGGAACAAATGCTCCGCCTAGAGCATGTGTGTGTGAGATGGAGTCTTAGTGTGTGTGTGTGTGTGTGTGAGAGAGAGAGAGAGAGAGAGGAGAGAGACAGATGGAGTCTTAGTTAGTTTGTGTGTGTGTGAGAGAGAGATGGAGTCTAAGTGTGTGTGGGGAGAGGGGTGCGCGTGTGTGTGTGTGTGTGTGTGTGTGTGTGTGTGAGAGAGAGAGATGGAGTCTTAGTGTGTGTGGGGGTGTGTGTGTGTGTGTGCGTGTGTGTGTGTGTGTGTGTGTGTGTGTGTGTGTGTGTGTGTGTGTGTGTGTGTGTGTGTGTCAGGGGTCCTCTGTGGCGGATGTAATTTAAGTGTGCATGGCTTCATCATAGAGAGGTGATGTGTATGGCAGAGGCCACCTGCGATGGGGTGCGAGAGAAAATGCCGTGGGAGGGAAGAGAAGGTGCGTCTTGGCGTGAGAGGAGTCGACATCGAGAGAGCGTGTTTGTTCGAGAGACACCAGGAAGACTACTATATATCGATGGTGCATGTGGCGGGAATTAAACAAAGGGATGGTCTTATTGGTTTGGGGATATAGGGGAAGAGTGAGAGGCGGGGAGGGAGGGGGGTAGCTAGAAGGAGATTGTTAAGTGTGAGTGTGTGTTTTGCCCATCCGGTGGAAGTTATGTGCACAAAGAGGAGAAGCGATTCGTGTGGCGTTAGGATTGAGGGTAATTAACTACGTATGGAGACATAGAGACCTTGAGCGTGCATGTGTGAGAGGTATACATGTATCGTGGGATGTGTGTGTGTCTGTGTGTGCATGATCGAGATAAAGAAAGAAGACATAAGTCATAAGATCAGCGACATGGGAGAGCGGATCGGTATGACAATATGCATGCATGTGAGAATGCAGGGAAGAAGGCCGACAATTGAGCATGTGTTTTGTCTTTAAGAGATAGTGGCGTGGGCTGGAGCATGCATCTATGGCGGCGAGAGGGGTGGCATAGCGATTGTGCAAAGAGATCAACCTATAAATGCATATGTATGGATAGACATATATAGTGTGGGTGATAGGAAGCAAGACTCCGTGCGAGAAAGAAATGTTGTGGAGAAACTACAGATAGATACAGAGATGGAGATGCTAGCTAGAGACATCCGTTAGTTTGGGTGTTGGAGATGACCGTCGGGTGGTTCAAAGGGTGAAGTTATATATGTGTGTGAGAGGGCACTTGACTGCATGCATGTAGAGAGAAACATATGTAGTGTGTGTGATAGGAATCAAGAGTGAGGCGAGAAAGAAGGTTGATGGAGAAGCAGATAAATAGAAAGATAAAGATGCTAGAGATAGGAGTCAAGTGGATCGGAAGGCTGGGTTATGTGTGTGGGTGTGAGAGAGATAGAGAGAGGGTGCATGTGAGTCACATACAAACAAATATCAGAGAGAAATGAGATCGAGAGAGATGGAGTTTTGTGTCTGAGAGAGAAAGATATTTCACAATGAGAGTGATAGCTAGAGAGACATATGAGGGGCATAAGATATCTCTAGGGAGAGAGGGTGTGTTTGAGCGACATACAAGAGAACAATGGAGAAATATGAGACCACAGGAGACAGAGTTTGTGTTTGTGTGTGAGAAAGAGATATTGAAGAGGAAGAGTCGTGGGTTCTCATATCTAAGGGGCGAAAGACATCTCTGTATGAGGGGTGTCGAGTGGCACACATGGGAATAGTTGAGAGAAATGAGACCCGGAGACAAAGTTTTGTGTTTGTGTGAGAGAAAGAGATTCCACATGGAGAATCATAGCTAGAGACACATAGCAGGGGCGAGATATACTTAGAGAGAGATAGAGTGATGAAGGTCGATGGAGAGAGTACCGTCGGTGTGTTACTGAAGATAAAAGATCATTGTCGACATACAGGTGTACGAGAGATGCACGAGAGACGATGAGCAGCGTATAGGTCAGAGAGATAGTCCTATATAAGCATGGTGATAGCTATATGAGGCGAATATCTGGATTAAAGGGATTCAAATATTTAAACTGGAGATCACGACATCGATAATATCATAGCATAAATTGGTGTATCAAACATGCATATTCATTTGAATTTGGGCACATGTGTAATGTTATATAGTTTATCAATATTGGTGATCCATAGATTCTTCAATTACAAACAATGCATGGTTTATATGCAATTAATGTCTAAGCGGGATTACACTATATGTTGCGTGTGTGAAACACATTATACATGTTTGAGAAGTTAAAAAACCGCATGAAACACACATTAATTGGAGGCAGTTAGCGAGGAATGCATACATTGGATTTCAACATAAAGTGGTTTCAAATATTTGAAAATCCAAATTGATGGATACAACCTTATGAATCTGAGATCATGCCATTTGTAAACCATATTTATGTATAAATGGTGTTGTGCTTTTGAAAGTATATATAAAAAATGATGTATATAGAATGTAATTCCAATTGAAAATGGATCCCTTGAAAAAAATAGTAGAATACAAGCGGGATTGAATTGAGTTGCACGATGGCGTGCTTTGTGCAAAATTTGAATGAAGCGGGGAAAGTCGCGATAACACTTGAAACCAAAATCTGCGAGATGGAAATCACTACTGCCTATCCCTGCCAGCATAAAGCCTATCTGCTGGATTTCTATAGGTTTCGATAGGGGTAGGTTTGTAATTTCACCCAAGCGTGACGTAACCGCCTCTCACCCGGATTCATACGGTGGGCGCCAAAACACAGTGTGCCCTCGGCGAAATCGACTCCTCCCGATTCATATTCATACGGTGGGCGCCAAAAACAAACTCTCGTCGGCAAATATTGGTGTATCTGAGATTACCGTCCTATCCCCAACCGACTAATGTTCTTGTGATGTAGTAGAAATTTGAAGCAGGGGCTAAGTTTGTAAATTTCCTCGCATTTGAGACAAGCGGCCACGACTACATGGTTCCCCTTCCTCTCTACCTCCCTTTTCCCCATTAGTACTCCGTGGGCGCAAAACACCCTCTCCACCCCACCCTCCTCCATCCGCCGTCCGCCACCCCATCCACCACCGTCCTCCTCCACCATGCGGAGCTGATACCCAGCAGCGCCGTCCATTACAAGAGATCGACCTCTCTCATCACGCCTTGGACGGGATCCTTGCATCCCGTCCTCTCGCTTCATCCCCGCGTCGTCCACCTTGTCGGCGCCGCTCTCTGACCGTCTCGTCCACCGCGCCCTGCCGCCACCGTCTACCCTCCTAGATCTGCTTCCACGCCGCCGACAGCCATCGCTACCGCAGCACCATCAAATTCTCACCAGATGCGTACACGGCGCCGCACCAGAGGCGGTACTCTTTCGTATCTGCTCAACTTATTTATCGCAGCAAGAAAATAGATCGCCATTGCTTTACTCTGATTTCTTGTCTTGGTTGCGAAGTTGCCTTTGTCCGGTTTGCACCTTCAGATCCGCCATGGCACGCTCAACACTATACTCCCAATGCTTATGGTTTTCCCTTTTATATTCCACACTAGTTAAATCACCAGTAGACTAAATTTCAAAATTGGGTCAGTCGATTTTTCAGAGCTCGCCGGAGTTCGCCGGTGCGATCAAAGGGCTCGGGTGGTTGTGGGGCCTCACCGAGCGAAGAAAACTTCGGCCTTGGGTGGGGGTGGGGTGGCGGAGGAACACAGGCGGTGGGGGCGGTGGTCCGGCGGCGGCCCATGCGGTGTTCTGTATGGGAAGAATCACGGATGAGGAAGAAGAAGGGTTAGGAGGCGTGGGATCTTCATCCAACCGCTTTGAAATGGTCGAGAGACAGGTTGGGGAGTTGCATTCTTAATGCGCTCTCGTTCATCATGTGTGGCTTATTATTTTGTGTACTTGTGCGAGATCATATAAATACGCATGCGATATTACAAGACACATGAGCTCTCTCATCGAGAATCCGGTGATAGCACATAAGTGTTCTGAGGCGCCCTATATTAGAATATCATCGCATTACAAAGATAATCTCACAACTATTTATGTTTTCATGGTTCTCGAGATATTATCGCAATTACGGTGAATATC
The DNA here is from genome assembly GCA_021605205.1 of Aegilops longissima. Classification (NCBI taxonomy): domain Eukaryota; kingdom Viridiplantae; phylum Streptophyta; class Magnoliopsida; order Poales; family Poaceae; genus Aegilops; species Aegilops longissima. The sequence goes on from CM038677.1 coordinate 44,110,983, forward strand.
GAGAAACCGCATAGCAGAAGAATATTGTGGAACACTGCAATGACTTACAAAATTGGCACCAAGGCATTGAGTGCCATTTTGGAAGCAATGAAACTCGTGACGCTCCCCACCTGTTGATTCTTGTTAGAATATCATTCTAATGACTATTCTAACCTCGAGGAGTCAAAGGCGGATGGCCTGTCCTGTTCACCCATCAAGGTGCATGTTCTAATTTGGCAAGGTTTTATTTTGCGTATCTTGCATATGTTGTCTTGCATTTCTTCTACTTTGTTGCACCACCATCTTCTTAGTTTACTCATCATATAACTTGAGATGCTATGCCCATCCATTATCAATACATATTCCATCTGTCGTCATACCATGTTTTTCCACTCAAATGTTGTTCTTGTGCATCGGACATCAAAAGGAAGAGGGTGATTGCGAACCTGAAGGAGCACCAGCAAAGTCCTTGAAAAGCGTGGTGGTGCGGAGAAATCAGACAGCGCCCACTTATATTGGCTGTACAACCAATGACACAAAACATAGGACCGACTCCAGCAACTGTACCCATACTTCACTGGCCACACCACTAGCCCCACCACAGGACCTGCACTCCAGCAAAAGGTATACCGATTTCATTTGCCATAGCACCAGCCGTACCACAGAAAAATCCCTCCAGCAAAAAGTACAGCAAGTCCACCGGCGAAGACCTATCCCAAGCTGCAGAGACGGCCAATTCCTGTAGATTGGAACCCCATTCCATTTATTCCAGTTTAAAGACAATGCTTTCAATGTTGTTAGGGACTACGTGCATATATTCCCATCATGGGAAGATTATAGTGAAGACAAACACCATTTTCACATCTTCTGTCCAACTTACGTGTAAGTGCTATTATTCATGGTTATTATTTTCCTGTTTTCTATTGATCGAACACATCAATGATTTACATTACATTGTTGTAACTAGGTGAGGTCAATCTGGATAGTCATGACGAGCAAAGCTTGCTTGTGCTTTTCAAGGAAGCATTGCAGCGATGTCGGTGTTACACGAGGAAATCACACTTTGATGGCAAGTCTATAAGCGAATTTCGGTGAAGTCTCCTGTGCTAAATTTAGAAGACATTGAATGGAAAAACCTTGTTATGCACAGGTCTCGTACCCAGGATGAGTTACTGTCTATGAAATCACATGACAATTTGAACTTCTACTTTTCCGCATGTGCCTTACGGATCTTTTTTGCAGGAAATCAGCTAGAAGAAGAATTCCGGTTTGGAAAGAACGACGGGATATCGCAAATATGCTGCCCGCTGCTTTGCTCTTGTTACTACCTGTTGTCCTGTATCATTGTACTTGCATACATACCTGGTTCATTATGTGACAGCAGTATGCATGATAGCTTGCTTATCAATTGTTCGCTCCAAATTATCTGATCTGTATGAATGGTTACATTAGTGTAGAATATATCCAATGCCAATGATTTTTTTTAGCTCTGCATTATTCTTGTAAGTACATGATGTCCTTTATCAGTGTACTTATATTGACAGGTAGTTGTTCATGTACCATCACTCTGCAGCTTATTTTCCTTTGCCCTCCATTTTCTACACATCAGATCTATATTTACTCTTACCATAAGGTTGGTATTGAAGAAGTTTAGCTGTGCATTGCTCTTGGCTGTGCCTTTTGCCTATATCGCTGCACATACATTTATAGCTACTTTGTTATGTAGCATCACTCTTCATCTTATCTTAAATATTCTCCATTTTTTCGTATATTATCACATCTATATTTACTCTTAACAAAAATGTAGAATAAAGGCAATGCTTATGAAGAACATTCTGTGCTAAACTTCTTGAATTGCCCCCCATCGGCATGGACAAGGGCTTTATAGAGCTGTCTTCACCAATAATGTAAGTTTGTCCTTCTCAAGCCTTCAAACTTTGTTGTGTATATTTGGTTAGGCATGACTGCAATAGCTGTTTATTTTGGTGTTTGCATCAAATTGCATGTTTAAAGTTTATTATGTAGTTCATAAACAAAAGTTTGTCCTTCTCAATTTAAGTTTTCAGTTGTACAACCAAGTTCCTTCTTCATACCATGTAAATTAAACTATCTGAGCAAGTGATCTTCTTTTGCTTTGCATGTATGCTTCATTCTTCATCCGTAATCCGGTGGTGTGGTGAACCTACCCACTACAGCACAATGTCATATTCTGCAATGTCTTAACTATGAACAATGTCATATCATTCTACTATTATTTAAACCGCCTCTTTATTTGCCAATCTGAAATGGGATAAATTGACAGCACACTAACCATTGATACTTATGAGTTCTTGATCTGTAATCCAGTGGTGTCGTGAAGCTGCCAACTCCTTCACAATGTCATTTCCTGCCATGTCTTGACCTGAACAATACCATATTGTGTTAATGCAATTTTAAACTGTGTCAATTTATTCGTCGATAAGAAATGTGATGAATTGTCAACCTTGATACTTTTATGTGCAAAACCTCTCATCATCGCTTGTTTATCTTTGAGTGAGGAAGATATAAGTGTTGAACAAGCTTGATCTCATCATCTTGCTCGGCTGCTTGCGATGCAGCTCCCAATGAGGGCTAACCTTTCTTGAACTCTATTGAAGTGTTGTCGGTTTTGTATATTATTTTGTCGGCGTGTTTATTTGCCTTGGTGGCGATCTTTGATGCCAGTGTATGTAATCTTGTCTGCTTGTGCTTTATTATCATAGTGGCGAACTTTGATGCCAGTGGATGTAATATGCGTAATTTCTTTATTGTATAGTCTAGGTTTTTCTTATTCACGATGCTGCAGTTATTTTCTTATATATATATATATATATATATATATATATATATATATATATATATATATATATATATATATATATATATATATATATATATCCTGTCTTTGAAGTAAACCGCCAAACCGTAAAATTACGGTACATAATCGGACCGTCATGCAATCACGATGTATGGTCCGCATCATGGGCCTGTCAAACTGGCCCACTAGTAGATTCGGGCCTTTAATAGGCGAGTAACCCCGACCCTCTTTTAAAGAAAACTCAATGGGCTTTAGGAGGTGAGAAGTAGGCTGGGCCTGAAGCGTGTCGAATAGCTCACGGGCCGGCGGCAGCCCGAAATGGACCCCGGACCATGATTGTGCGAATCAATTCACGGGCTTTTAACAGGCCAAAGTTGTCTCGGTCCTTGTTTGGCCCAATCAGATATCGGCTGCGAGCAGGCCGGATGCAAACCGGGCCGTAGTTAGGCCCAACTATATGATGGGCTTTTAACAGGCCGAAATTAATATAGGGCCAAAATGTTTAATGGGCCCTTAACAGGCCGAAACTAATATCGGGCCGAATTACTAAATGGGCCTTTAGCAAGTGGGCCCAAAAGCATAGCATCCAGTCAACGGGCCGAATCTGATATGGGCCATAATTGAGCCCAAAGCCTCTTAAAGGCGGACTGATCTCGGGGCGTGATTTGGCCCGAGAAAGTGGGAGGCATTTAACGGGCCGGATCTTATATGGGCCATTACTAGGCCCGGAACGTGGCAGGCCATTAATGGACCGGATCAATTATGGGCCGGCATTTGGCCCAAAACATGGCAGCCAGTTAATGGGCCAGCCTACTAGGGTCCTCAAAATCTTGTGGGCCTACAGCTGGGCCGGCCCATTAATGTCGGCGAAATCTCGTGGGCCTTTAGCTGGGCGGCCCATTATGATCCATAAAATTTTGTGGGCCTTTACAGGGCGGCCCATTATGGCACACAAAAATCTTGTGGGCCTTTACTGGGCCGACCTATTATGGCCGCGAAATCTTGTGGGCCTTTAGTTGGGCCACCCATTATAGTCTGCAAAATCTCGTGGGCCTTTAAGCGGGCGGCCCATTATGGGCCGCCAAATCTTGTGGGCCTTTAGTTGGGCCGCCCATTTAAACTTGATTGGCGTGCCACGTGTCGGACGTATCATAGGCGCTTATACATCCAATGAGTGGATGACATACGCCCCAGCGATGAGCCGACACGAAGTTTCCTCCGACCAATGATGATTTTACATGTGGAAAATCCCCATTGGTCGGGGCTGTTAACGGGTTATCGGATCAAAACCCAACCCGATAGCTTAACTGCGTTCCGTTACGGTGGATGCCACGTGTTGGTTACCCTTGGCGAAAGCATTTACGTGACGCGCGATTTATCGTCATGGAAGTGGACACTTCGTGATGATAATTTTGGTAATGTCATGGAACACTTCTCTGACGACACGGTATGACTATCTTGATTACTGTCATAAATTTGTCATGGATGTACATGCATGACAAAAAACGCGACCTACTGTGACAAACACGTATTATCACGGAAGTGTATTTTTTTGTAGTGAATATTTGAGTTACGAGTTTGGTTTACATTTGAAGCAATGTGGAATAGTTTCACAACTCACGCCACCCGGAACACCATAATGAAATGGTGTGTCCAAACATCGTAATCATACTTTACTAGATATGGTGCGATCTATGATGTCTCTTACAGATTTACCGCTATCGTTTTGGGGTTATGCTTTAGAGACGGCTGCATTAACGTTAAATAGGGCACCATCAAAATCCGTTGAGACGACGCCTTATGAACTATGGTTTGGCAAGAAACCAAAGTTGCCGTTTCTTAAAGTTTGGGGCCGCGATGCTTATGTGAAGAAACTTCAACCAGATAAGCTCGAACCCAAATCGAATGTGTCTTCATAGGATACCCAAAAGAGACTATTGGGTACACCTTCTATCACAGATCCGAGGCAAGATTTTTGTTGCTAAATTCGGATCCTTTCTAGAAGGAGTTTCTCTCGAAAGAAGTGAGTGGGAGGAAAGTAGAACTTGATGAGGTAGCTGTACCTGCTCCCTTATTGGAAAGTAGTTCATCACAAGAACCGGTTCTGTGACAACTACACCAATCGGTGAGGAAGCTAATGATCTTGATCATGAAACTTCAGATCAAGTGACTACCGAACCGTGGGTCTACGAGTAAGATCTGCACGAGTGGTACCGTAATCCTATGCGGAAGACATGTTACTTGACCATGGCGAACCCACGAACTATGAGGAAGCGATGATGAGCCCAGATTCCGCAAAATGGCTTGAGGCCATGAAATCTGAGATGGGATCCATGTATGAGAAAAAAGTATGGACTTTGGTTGACTTGCCCGATGATCGGCAAGCCATAGAAAATTAATGGATCTTCAAGAACAAGACTGATGCTGATGGTAATGTAACTGTCTACAAAGCTCGACTTGTTGCAAAAGGTTTTCGACAAGTTCAAGGGGTTGACTACGATGAGACTTTCTCACCCGTAGCGATGCTTAAGTCTGTCTGAATCATGTTAGAAATTGCCGCGTTTTATGATTATGAAATTTGGCAAATGGATGTCAAAACTGCATTCCTGAATGGATTTCTGGAAGAAGAGTTGTATATGATGCAACCGGAAGGTTTTGTCGATCCAAAAGGTGCTAACAAAGTGTGCAGGCTCTAGCGATCCATTTATGGACTAGTGCAAGCCTCTCGGAGTTGGAATAAACGCTTTGATAGTGTGATCAAAGCATATGGTTTTATACAGACTTTTGGAGAAGCCTGTATTTACAAGAAAGTGAGTGGGAGCTCTGTAGCATTTCTGATATTATATGTAGATGACATATTGTTAATTGGAAATGATATAGAATTTCTGGATGGCATAAAGGGATACTTGAATAAAAGTTTTTCAATGAAAGACCTCGGTGAAGCTGCTTACATATTGGGCATCAAGATCTATAGAGATAGATCAAGACACTTAATTGGACTTTCACAAAGCACATACCTTGATAAAGTTTTGAAGAAGTTCAAAATGGATCAGGCAAAGAAAGGGTTCTTGCCTGTATAACAAGGTGTGAAGTTGAGTCAGACTCAATGCCCGACCACAGCAGAAGATAGAGAGAAAATGAAAGATGTTCCCTATTGTCGGTGTCAAAACCGGCGGATCTCGGGTAGGGGGTCCCGAACTGTGCGTCTAGGCGGATGGTAACAGGATACAAGGGACATGATGTTTACCCGGGTTGGGCCCTCTTGATGGAGGTAAAACCCTACGTCTGCTTGATTGATATTGATATTGTGGATGTTTACAAGAGTGGATCTACCACGAGATCAAGGAGGCTAAACCCTAGAAGCTAGCCTATGGTATGATTGTAAGGGTTGTTGTGATTGTAGTCCTACGGACTAAGGCCATCCGGTTTATATAGACAGGAGAGGGCTAGGGTTACATGGAGTCGGTTACAATGGTAGGACATCTACATATCCGTGATCGCCAAGCTTGCCTTCCACGCCAAGGAAAGTCCCATCCGGACACGGGTGAAGTCTTCAATCTTGTATCTTCATAGTCTTGGAGTCGGTTGATGATGATAATCCGGCCGATAATAGTCCGCCGATGATGGTAATCCGCAATCCGGACACCCCTAATCCGGACTCCTCGGTAGCCCCGAACCAGGCTTCAATGGCGATAAGTCCAGCATGCGTGTAGTCTTGGCGTTGCAAGGCGGGTTCTCCTTTAAGTTCCATGTACTGCCGAGCAGGTGTCGGCTTCCTCATCAATGTTTGCGCGTCTTGGCTTCCACGCCCAATAATGGCCTTCTTCCACGCGTCGTGCGAATGTGAAAAGCCAGGTGTCTTTTATGTTTTACCCCTAGTTGTGCGAACAATCTGCCTATAAGGGAGGCAAGAATCCAGATCCAAATCACCATCTTCCTCTCGCAAATACTCATCGGGCGCTTTCGACCAAGAATCCATTCCATCATGGACCCTCAACGGCTCCTCTTCTCGCGCTCGGCCCTTTGCCAGAGATTGGAGGAGATGCTCCGTTCCGCTTCTTGAGCTGGTGAAGCTCCAAATGGGGGATATCTCCTCCGGCCTTCATGGTTCCGGTTCGAGCCGGGCTAGCCACCTACAAAGGTGGGAAGCAAGCGGAGGTTACCCCAAATCCCAACAAAGGGGGCGGGTATGCTTCGTCCCCTATCGATAAGGGGCTCGGATTTCTGTACATCATTCCTCCGCTGGGCTCACGGAGTTCTACGGACTCCAGCTTCATCACCTCGCCCGCCTCAATCCTGCATATTATGGGTTATGTAGCTCTTCTTGAGCTTTTCCTGGGCGTCGAGCCCCACTTCACTGTTGTGGAAGAGGTTGTTCTGCCTTGTACCCCGCTCTCACGAGGGGTCCATATATCAAGTGGGCGGCGCCGAAATATGGCGCATTGCCGGGACCGCATATCCATCCGGAACCCCTAAGAAGGCGCCCGAAGGCTGGCCTTCGGAATGGTTTTATATAGAAGACGCTCCGCTGCTGGACCCTGTTCGGATCGGCCTCCCGGAGTTCAGCAATGCTCCTCTGAATAAACGCCTTAGTTGGCGTCCATGAGCCCTGTTTGGAGGAAGACAAGAGCGTCCATTATTTGATGGGCGAATAAGGTTCTTGGCCCATGCGGGTTGACCATGATTGGAGTCATGGCAACATGCATTATCTTGGGGTACAGCCACTACAATCTGAGGGCCACCCCATGTGGGATTTCAGCGGGAGGACGGCGCCACCCGTCATGGCATAAAGGGCGGATTCGGCGAAGATCTGGTGACGATCTTGTCGGTCTGTACAAGGGGAGAAGGAGGATTTCCTTTGGGACGAACCCGTTAAATGGGTTTTCCATGAATATTCCCGGCCTTGGGTAGCGAACACTCAGCGTGTCCGACCGTGCCTTCGAAACTTAGGTTTCTTATATTGTGTTCTTCTTCGATGCAGGAACTGCGCCGGACTGTGGAGAAATGTTGAGTCGGCTCCGCAGCCCGAGATCGAGAGATCCGGGATCCGGCCTCGAAGAGGACCGGACATAAAGGTGGAGCTAATCGACGGGTGTTCCACCAGCTCAGCATGGACAATGCTTTTAGTCGCCATCACGGCCGACTATCCGGACTATACCGGCTTCCCGGGTAATTGCGGCGAAGCCCGATACCGTCATTCCTTCCTTGCTTATTCTGACCACCGTATATGATGGCGCTGTGCAGGAGGCGCCCTAAGGCGAGAAGCCGAGCTCATGTGGCTGACCAACAAGGGCGATTCGAACCGGTAGGCGGAAGAGCCTTGGCGTGGACTGGAAACGTCGCCGCAAAGGTGTAGCTCACAATTCATAATCTTTAAACAGCGTTCTAGAAGCGTTTGAGTGCTCATGACTTTTATAGGGAAAAAAGCGTCCGCGGATCTTGGCGTGGGCGTTGTCAATCCAACCTCTACCAGCGGGCTCCCGCACCCGGTCGAGGAGGGGAGGCGGCGCAAGGCGCGAGTCGGACGTTCCTCCGACGGAGGATGGCGAAAACTGTCGCCACCAAGTGCGAGGTGGAAGTGCCTGAATTATAGCGCGCCCGAACAGATTGCCGTGGCGTGCTTCTCCCGAGGCGTTGAATGCCTTTAACACGGGGGCCGCGACCTTCGATGCCGCTCAAGATAGTTTTACGAGCCCGCGAGCGGTATGTAAAAGACATACGGGTAAGAGAATTTAATAGTTGTATATGCGGTGGCCCGAGACTTAAAGTAGTTATATTAACTGATTTAAGGATCATATGAAATGCAGGATCTTACCGAGAAGAATACCCGACTGTCTCGGGAGTTGCAAGAGTGCAAGGCCCAACTGGAGGCCGCATTTTCTGGCGCAGGAGGAAACGCAAGGACCTCTCCTAGTAACGCATTATTTTAGAAAGATAAGTAGCGTTTGGCCATTGCGCAAGTCTAAAAATGACATTGCAGGTGCTGCCGGACAAGATCCGGACAGGCAAGAACTTCTGCGCCAACTAAAGGCCGGCGAGAGGGTGCTGCATAAGGTGCAGCAGCCAGGATGCCCATGCCCAGCTTGGCGAAGAGCTGAAAGGCGTTCGGGCCGAGCTGTCGGGCTCCGTTAAGGAGAATCAACGGCTTCATCGCGGCATATATAGTAAGTGCTTGAGCAAACTCCTTTGAAAAGAAGAGTTCGGCGAGGAAGTCGATTTGATGAGAATATATCAGAGGTATGCTCACAGTCGCCTGCGGAGAGATGCCCGTAACAACGGGTGATCAACTTCGAATTGTTGCAACTGATCGAGCGAGTTCGGCAGGCTATGGCGGCGTCATCGAGCGTTATGGCCAGCCTTCCCGTGCAGGGTCTTGGGGAGCTTGCGGAGAAGCTGCAGGAGTCGGCAGCGCTTCCATGTATGGAAGATTCGGCCTGCCGCCAAGGTGCCGAGGAGGCTGGGCCATGGTAAAGCAGCGGTACAAGAAGGCGGATCCCAACCACATGGCAAGTCGGACTGTGGGGCCCGATGGGAAGGAGATCCCTGTGAGTTTAGTATCTGCCAAGTGGAGTTGGCATAAAATTTTCCCAACAGGATGTAAATTAGACAACTTTGTTAGGCGGGATTGAGGAAGAATACTGATCGGTCGATTTGACAATGTATTATAAAATGACATACAAAATGCCTTCTAGCGGATTGTAGATCGTTTGTCTTTGCCGACCTTTTAAGCCGACCTCGGGACCCTAGAGTCCGGAGTGTGTCCGAATACCTTCGCGGTTATGAAACAACCGGGTATGCATGGAGACCAAGGGGGTCATCGATGCTTTATCGGACAAGTGCCCAACTAGTTATGTTATATTACATGGTTAGTAAGAAACATCTTCGGGAGAATAGTTCCGTTAAGGGTTCCTTTCGCTGGGGTGGCATGCCCTAAAGTGCATGTCGGACAAAAAAGCAGAAAACATCCGGGGCAGATAAATAAGTGGATAAAAATCATCTTTTAAGTCACCGACCGAATATTCCCTTAAAACGCTAGCTTTCGGCTTCACCCGGTCGAGGTACACATCCGGCTGACCAGCGATAACAATCGCAGAGGTGCTCCTTTAGCTCCTAGCCGAACAATCGGGAACGTAGGGGTAAGCACAGGAGCCAGGCAACCCAGCTTGGCCAAAACTTAAGTCATGTCGATGCATATAATGGCGAATAAAAGGTACATGTGGAGGCTTGACACATGTGCTGGGCATGAAGCCCGTATAATTAAGCTTCTGGTAAAGAAGCCCCCATGTATAATGAGTGCGGGTAGCACATAAATTGCGCGTGAACGTTGCGCAGGTAAAGCCCTTTAAGGCTTGGATGAATAGGGTTGAGAAGAAAAAGATAAACAAAAGGAAGCTGAAAATAAAAAAATTGGGACGGGGAAGGGGCGAACTCTTAGTCCGGCGCTAAACATAGAATAAATTGAGGCGGGCTGCGTTCCATGGGTTCGGCTCGAGTCGGTGTTGGAGATATGCCCAAGAGGCAATCATGTATGATGATATTTCCTATGTGTTTATGAATAAAGATAGTCCTTGGACATTATCAATGATGTGTATCGACAAGTCGTGACTTGTTTGTGGGACTATGCATTGTATGATGACCTGTCCTAAAAGGTCCCTAGTCGAAAGGGTTGTGTGGGCGCGCGAGCCGACTACTAGCATATGACACGGTTGATGGCTCGGTCTCACTAGCCATGGAGCATTGGATGCTAACGGATAATATGGACTTGGAAAGGTTTGGTGGATTCGACATAGTCGGATCCGAGTCGAATAAGGTCCGAGTCGGACAGACCCAACTATGAGGCCTTTGCGATATGTCATCTGTGAGTCTCTAGTACAACATACGTTCTATGTCCTAAGACCTGAGGTGAGCGTGTACTCGAGATGGTGATAGACTTGCTTTGGGCCGACCAAGCGCTACTCCGTGATTGGGTAGTTACAAAGGTAGGTTTCGGTTTGTCCAATCCCATCTTTGCGAGACATGGTCGAGCAAGATGGGATTGCCCCTCGATCGGAGAGATATACTCTGGGCCCCTCGTGTGATCGACCAGGAATAGCATGGCCATGCGACAAGGATTATGAGATAATCCGGATTGTGGTCGATATCTTTGGAGCGAGAAAGAGGTCGGGCTAGCACAAGGATGACAGTCTAGCCTTGAGCCCGACAACATATATCGTCTTGACAAAGGAGCGAAGTGTGACACGTTATGCTGAGTTAGCCTAACCAGCTTCATCGTCGCTTGGTGGTCGGCACGCCTTGCTAGAGGCGCTACCAACCGTCAGGTCGGAGGTGATCAAACTATGACCAAGCCGACTTGAACCTAAGGGGTGGCAGCTTAAGGGAAGGAACCTCACGAGGTCGGTTCAGGACCTTTGGTGGATGTGATCCGGCTGGACTAGGAAGCGTGACCGAGTAGACTTTGGGCTTTAGGGTGCATGCGAGGCCCAAGTGTTGAGCCCGCGATGGACGCCTATATAAAGTGGAGGTGCGGCACACTCGCGATGGCTTTTGGCCTGGGGGGTGCGAGATCGTTTTGGCTTCAGGAGGCAGATCACTTCGGCCTCAGGAGGTTGATCGCTTCGGCCTCAGGAGCCACCTCCACTCGCCCCGACTGTGTGATCGGACCTAGCAGTCCGCCGCACGGTGTTCCTCCCACACACGCGGATACCGTTAGAGGCGGTGCACTTGCGCCGCTCCGGCGAACTCGAACATGGAATCGGACGACCGGTCGCTCGAGGGAGATCGAACGAGGAGGAGACGATCCACGCAGACGCGCTGCCCCAACTCTTCTTCCGCTGCACGGCACTGCGCGTCTAGTGGTAACGAACCGTGATCCATCTCCCATAGCATGTTCCTGGATGTTCTGCGCGTAGGAATTTTTAATTTGCAGTCGACGCACCCTACCGTAGAACCCCAACAGTCGGTTATCCGATGCATTTCATAGACGGTACGCTCCGCCGGTCAGGACTTGATCGATGATGAAGGGGCCTTCCCATTTGGGCTTGAGCTTGTCCTTTTTCTTGTCCGTGAGCGTAGAACCAGTTCGCCAGCGTTGTAAGTCTTGGCCCGTACTTCTCTGCTTTGATATCTTGAGCCTGCTGTTGATAGAATGCGGAGCGAGCCTTGGCGGCGTCACGCTCTTCCTCCAATGTGTCCAAGCTGTCCTGCCGATCCAACTCGGCTTCTCTTTCTTCGTACATGCGCTTTTCGAGGTGAGTCATGAATGATGTCGCAGAGGCAAAACTGCTTCTCGCCGTATACCATAAAAATGGTGTGAATCCTGTGGTACGGTTAGGCGTTGTCCGCAGCCCCCCAGTCGGAGTCGGGCTCCTCTACCCGGTCGTGTCGATTTCGTGAGGACCGCACTAGTCCGGGTTTGATGCCGCTCATTATTAGACCATTTGCTCGTTCCACTTGACCGTTGGTTTGAGGGTGATAGACTGAAGCGTAATCGAGCTTGATGCCCATATTTTTGCACCATGATTTAACCTCATCGGCGGTGAAATTCGTGTCGTTATCGGTGATGATCTTGTGGGGATACCATAACGTGTACTACCCGGATATAAAGTCTATCACTGGTCCGGACTCTGCCGTTTTAACTGGCTTGGCCTCTATCCATTTGGTGAATTTATCCACCATGACCAATAGGTACCTTTGCTTGTGGGTTCCCCCTTTAAGTGGTCCAACCATGTCAAGCCCCGCACCATGAACGACCAGGTAATTGGTATAGTTTTGAGGCGGTGGGTGGCATATGGCTCTGATTAGCAAAGAGTCGACAACCGGCGCATCTTTGGACTAAGTCTGAGCATCTGCTCGAGCCGTCGGCCAATAAAATCCTGACGGAATGCCTTTCCTACAAGGGCCCGAGCTGCGGCGTGGTGTCCGCCTAGTCCGGCATGAATTTCAGCCAGGAGGTTTCGCCCTTCCTCTTCGGAGATACACCTTTGAAGGACTCCGGTTGTGCTTTTCTTATAAAGTTCTCCCTAATAGACCTTGTAGGCTTTAGATCGCCGGACAATGCAGCGGGCCTCATTTTGGTCTTTGGAAAGCTCCTGCCTAAGAAAGTAGGCGAGGAATGGTTCTGTCCACGGGGCAATTACTGCCATTATGTCGTGGGCGGAAGGTGTTATGTCATCGGCTGGACCGCCGGTTGGTGCGGCTTGTTCCGGATTGTTAGTTCCGGACTCCTCTTCCCATAGTACGGATGGCTTGAAGAGCCGTTCCAGGAAGATGTTAGGAGGGACAGCCTCGCGTTTTGCGCCAATGCGTGCCAAGACGTCGGCTGCTTGGTTATTGTCCCGAGGCCTCGTGATGGAATTCAAGTCCTTGAACCGGCTGACATTTTTAGGACAGCGTTGCGATATGCTGCCATTTTCGGATCTTTGGCGTCAAAGTCTCCGTTTATTTGAGATATTGCGAGGTTTGAGTCCCGCGCACCTCTAGGCGTTGAATGCCCATGGAGATTGCCATCGGAGACCATGTAAAAGGGCCTCGTATTCGGCTGCGTTGTTGGAGTCCGTGTACATTATCCGAAACGTATTGGGTGTGTCTCGGTCGGGGCGTCAATACGACGCCAGCCCCCATCCGGCTAACATTTTAGAGCCGTCGAAGTGCATAATCCAATTGGAGTATGCGCCGTATTCTTTAGGGAGTTCGCGGTCCATTCAGCGACAAAGTCAGCCAAAACTTGTGACTTTATAGCTCACGAGGTTTGTAAGATATATCAAATGGTAAGAGCTCAATGGCCCATTTGCAATCCTGCCCGTCGCGTCGCGGTTGTTTATAATGTCATTAAGTGGTACTTGAGGCCATTGTTATCGAACACTCTTGAAAGTAGTGTCGGAGCTTAGGGATGCCATGAACACCGCGTATGCTATCTTCGATAGTGCGGGTAACGGACTTGCGGGGGTTAACACAATGGATCGTAGTATACTGGTTTTGAAGAGGGAATTTATGCCCTTACATTTCTCTCGACAACAACAGTACCGCGCTTACAACTTGATGCGTAGCTGCGATGTATAACAACATTGGTTCGCCGGGTTGGGCGCAGCCAGACCGGTTGTTGCCAATATGGCCTTTATTTCTTGAGTCCGGCGGTGGCAGCATCCGTCCACTCGAAGTGTTCGTGCGCTGAGGAGGCGATAGAGGGTAATGCCTTTTCTCCTAGACGGGAGATAAAGCAGCTTAGAGCCGCCTCGCATCCGGTCAATTTTGTATTTGCTTGGCGTCTTTTGGGATATCTAGCTGTGTGAGCCGGATCTTGGCTGGGTTTGCTTCAATTCCTCTACGGATCGATGAAGCCTAGCAGCTTTCCGGTGGTGCGCCGAAAACACATTTTTCCGGATTCAGCTTGATGTCATATGCTTTGAGGCTGTCGAATGTGAGCCTCAAGTCGTCTACTAGAGTTTCGACGTGTTTAGTTTTGACGACTACGTCGTCTACGTATGCCTCTACTGTTTTGCCGATCTGGGTAGCCAAACGTGTCTGAATCATGCGCTGATATGTTGCGCGGCGTTTTTAAGTCCGAAGGGCATCGTGTTGAAGCGAATGGTCCATATGGAGTAATGAATGCAGTTGCGGCTTGATCCGCTTCGCCATCTTGATTTGATGATAGCGAGTATCGTCCGGAAGCACAATGAATCGTGCCTGCGATGGCATCGATGATTTGGTCGATCGGGGGGGAAGGGATCCTTTGGGCAGGCTTTATTTAGGTCTTTGAAATCGACACATAGGCGCCGAGATTTGTCCTTCTTTGGTACCATTACCAGATTTGCTAGCCAATCCGGATGTTTGATGTCTCGATGAATCCGGCTTCCAATAGTTTGGCTAGCTCCTCTCCCATTGCCTGTCTTTTGGGTTCGAAAATCGTCGAAGAGCCTGTTTGGTGGCTTGAATCCTTTAAGGATATTTAGGCTGTGCTCGCCGGTGGCGTGGGATTCTGGCATGTCCGAAGGGTGCCGAGCAAAGATGTCCCAGTTTTCTTGTAGAAATTCTCGTGGTCTGGCGTCTACATCAGGGTTTAATTGTGCCCGATGGAGGCCGTCTTTGCGGTCCGTTGGGTGGACTTGGAATTTGACTATTTCATCCGCTGGTTTAAAGAGGTGGACTTGGATCTTTTATAAAGTATCACATCGCCCCTGTTCATCGTGGAGCGCATCATGTGAGTTCCTCGCCGCTAGGGCTTCGGATAGTGCCTCGAGGGCTAGTGCGGCTGTCTTATTTTCGGCGTGAAGTGCTATGTTCGGATCACTAGCGAGAGTGATAATTCCGTTGGGACCGGGCATTTTAAGCTTCATGTACCCATAATGGGGTATAGCTTGAAAAATTGTGAATGCCTCTCGTCCTAATAAAGCATGATATTCGCTGCTGAATGGGGCCACTTGAAATGTGACCTCCTCGGACCTGTAATTGTCCGGTGAGCCGAACACTACGTCTAGCGTGATTTTTCCTGTGCAGCATGCTTCCCGGCTGGGTATTATTCCTCTAAAGGTTGTGCTGCTTCGCTCAATGCGGTTCCAGTCTATTTCCATTTTTTCGAGGGTTTCCTCATAGATGAGGTTTAGTCGCTGCCGCCATCCATGAGTACCTTAGTAAGGCGTAAAGCAAATCTACTATCGGGGTGAGGACCAATGCGGTGGTGCCGGGCAGTTCGAATTTAGGTTAAATCACCGGCATTGAAGGTAATAGCCGTGTCGCTCCATGGATTTATTGTTGCTACTTGGTAGACTTCGCAAGGTTGCGGAGTTGTCGTTTCGCATGTTATTGGATGCGAAAGTCTCAAGACTATTAACACTGCATCTTGGTGTTCTTTGGGCAGGGATTACGAAGCTAGAAGCTCTTCGCCACTTTTGGCCACTGCCGTAGTATCCAACATGCTCGAAGGCTATGAGTTGGAGTGGCGCCCTCGTGCTATGAATTTTGCGGGGTCGGTTTAGCCAGCCCTCGATGCGGTTCCGTACCCTTTAGGGGGTTTTGGTTTTTTGGTATTCAGCCCAGGTGCTTGATAATGATGCACCCTTTGGCTCCCGACTAGGGATGTATTCGGGGCCGGATTATCCCAAAATTTACTTTCGGTTTTCCAGGCGCTCTCCATCGCACAGTACTTTTGTACGATGGTCTCCAAGTCAGCAAAGCGTGTAATGTCGCGGCGGCTTTGGCGTTTAGGATTCCCTTGTCCGTGCAATTATTGCAGAAGATTGAGATTGTGTTTTCCTCTCGGCAGTCCTTTATCCTGTCCATAACTAGGAGGAATCTGGCCCAGTAGTGATGTACTGTCTCGGCGGGCTCTTGCCGAATTAGAGTTAGATCGCATATGTCTGGGCGGGTGGGTGGAACTAAGTCCGGAACCCTACCCATCTCAAGACTCGAAGGCGAAGTTTCCAATTTTGGAAGCTTGGATTTCGGGCGTTGTCCAACGAGTCAGTCCGATGCGACTTTAAGTTCAGTGTTTGATCGAAGCCCGTCCCTCGCGGGAATCCGGCATGGGGGTTGGGGATCGGACATGACTAGTTTTCAATCAGGAGAAGCGTCGCCGCATTGTTCCTCTACCACTGCAGCGTGGTGGGTGACACGGGAGAGTTAATTTCTCTCGGATCGGTTTTAAGCCCAATCTGATCGTAGTCATGAAGCGACTCCCGGCGGCGATGCGATCAAGAGCTCGTTCTGGACGAGAGCTCTATTGGATCCAGCCGCTCGGCGAATTCGAGCTGGCGTGAAAACTGCTTTTGGCGACTTGAGAGGTCGTGAGTCGAGCGATGGCGGACCGGCGGTCATAAGAAAACCACCTAGCGGATAGTTTGGCGGCGGCCAAGGCTCCTTTGGCGAAAATACCGTCTTTGAAGGCGGGAGGAGGCATCCTTCCTATCGGTGGCGGCACGGAGGAACTCTCAATGAAAGCACCAATGTCGGTGTCAAAACCAGCGGATCTCGGGTAGGGGTCCCGAACGTGCGTCTAGGCGGATGGTAACAGGAGACAAGGGACACGATGTTTACCAGGTTGGGCCCTCTTGATGGAGGTAAAACCCTACGTCTTGCTTGATTGATATTGATATTGTGGATGTTTACAAGAGTGGATCTACCACGAGATCAAGGAGGCTAAACCCTAGAAGCTAGCCTATGGTATGATTGTAAGGGTTGTTGTGATTGTAGTCCTACGGACTAAGGCCATCCGGTTTATATAGACACCGGAGAGGGCTAGGGTTACATGGAGTCGGTTACAATGGTAGGAGATCTACATATCCGTATCGCCAAGCTTGCCTTCCACGCCAAGGAAAGTCCGATCCGGACACGGGGTGAAGTCTTCAATCTTGTATCTTCATAGTCTTGGAGTCCGGTTGATGATGATAGTCCGGCCGATAATAGTCCGGCCGATGATGGTAGTCCGGCAATCCGGACACCCCCTAATCCGGGACTCCCTCACCTATGCTTCAGCCATAGGCTCTATCATGTATGCAATGATGTGTACCAGGCCTGACGTGGGCTTAGCGATAAGCCTGGCAGGGAGGTACCAAAGTAATCCAGGAGTGGATCACTGGACAACGGTCAAGAATATCCTGAAATACCTGAAAAGGACTAAGGATATGTTTCTCGTTTATGGAGGTGACCAAGAGCTAGTCGTAAATGGTTACGTCGATGCAAGCTTTGACACTGATTCGGACGATTCTAAATCGCAAACCGGATACGTGTTTATATTGAACGGTGGAGCTGTCAGTTGGTGCAGTTCTAAACAAAGCGTCGTGGCCGGATCTACATGCGAAGTGGAGTACATAGCTGCTCCGGAAGCAGCAATTGAAGGAGTCTGTATGAAAGAGTTCATTACCGATCTAGGTGTCATACCTAGTGCATCGGGACCAATGAAGATCTTCTGTGACAATACTGGTGAAATTGCCTTGGCAAAGGAATCCAGATTTCACAAGAGGACCAAGCACATCAAGAGACGCTTCAATTCCATCCGGGACCAAGTCCAGGTGGGAGACATAGAGATTTGCAAGATACATACGGATCTGAATGTTGCAGACCCGTTGACTAAGCCTCTTCCACGAGCAAAACATGATCAGCACCAAGACTCCATGGGCGTTAGAATCATTACTGTGTAATCTAGATTATTGACTCTAGTGCAAGTGGGAGACTGAAGGAAATATGCCCTAGAGGCAATAATAAAGTTATTATTTATTTCCCCATATCATGATAAATGTTTATGATTCATGCTATAATTGTATTAACCGGAAACATGATACATGTGTGAATACATGGACAAACTTAAAGTCACTAGTATGCCTCTACTTGACTAGCTCATTACTCAAAGATGGTTATGTTTCCTAACCATAGACATGTGTTGTCATTTGATTAACGGGATCACATCATTAGGAGAATGATGTGATTGACATGACCCATTCCGTTAGCTTAGCACTTGATCGTTTAGTATGTTGCTATTGCTTTCTTCATGACTTATACATGTTCCTACAACTATGAGATTATGCAACTCCGTTTACGGAGGAACACTTTGTGTGCTACCAAATGTCACAGCGTAATCTGGGTGATTATAAAGGAGCTCTGGTGTCTCCAAAGGTACATGTTGAGTTGGCGTATTTCGAGATTAGGTTTTGTCACTCCGATTGTCGGAGAGGTATCTCTGGGCCCTCTCGGTAATGCACATCACTATAAGCCTTGCAAGCAATGTAGCTAATGAGTTAGTTACGAAATGATGCATTACGTAACGAGTAAAGAGACTTGCTGGTAACGAGATTGAACTAGGTATTGGATACCGACGATCGAATCTCGGGCAAGTAACATACCGATGACAAAAGGAACAACGTATGTTGTTATGCGGTTTGACCGATAAAGATCTTCGTAGAATATGTAGGAGCCAATATGAGCATCTAGGTTCCGCTATTGGTTATTGACCGGAAACAGTTCTAGGTCATGTCTACATTGTTCTCGAACCCGTAGGGTCCGCACGCTTAACATTACGATGACCGTTTTATTATGAGTTTATAGTTTTTGATGTACCGAAGTTTGTTCGGAGTCCCGGATGTGATTACGGACATAACGAGGATCCTCGAAATGGTCGAGACATGAAGATTGATATATTGGATGACTATATTCGGACACCGGAATGGTTCCGGGAGTTATCGGATATATCTGAGATGCGGGGTTCGGAACCCCGGAGGTTAATGGGCCTCATGGGCCCAAGAGGAGGAAGAGGAGGCGGCCAAGGGGCAGCCGCGCCCCCCCCAAGTCCGAATTGGACAAGGAGGGGCGGTGCCCCCTTTCCTTTCCCCTCTCTCCTTCCTCTCCTCTCCTACTCCAACAAGGAAGGGCGAGTCCTACTCCCAGTGGGAGTAGGACTCCTCAGGCGCCTCCTCCTGGCCGGCCGCACCTCCCCCTGCTCCTTTATATCACGGGGCAGGGGCACCCTAGAACACAACAATTGATCCTTGAGATCTCTTAGCCGTGTCGGTGCCCCTCCACCATAGTCCTCGATAATATTGTAGCGGTGCTTAGGCGAAGCCCCGCGACGGTAGAACATCAAGATCGTCCTGCCCGTCGTCTTGTGAAACTCGTCCCGACACTTTGCTGGATCGAGTCCGGGATCGTCATCGAGTTGAGCGTGTGCTAAAACTTCGGAGGTGCCGTAGTTTGATGCTTGATCGGTCGGGCCGTGAAGGCGTCGACTACATCAACAGCGTTGTTATAACGCTTCGCTTTCGGTCTATGAGGTGCGTGGACAACACTCTCCCCTCTTGTTGCTATGCATCACCATGATCTTGCATGTGCGTAGGAAATTTTTGAAATTACTACGTTCCCCAACAAAAGCGCCGAGCAGCCGATAGTCTCCTCCTTCTCCGCCTACGCCCGGCAAAGGCGGAAGAGACCCGCCGCCCGGCTGCTTTCTGGCGCGTCGTAGTCCTTCTCCTTCGCCTCGTAAGCAAGCACAAAGAAGACAGCCGCAGCCGCTGGCGTCTGCTCCGGCGTCTAGCGAGACAGCCAGAGGCGGGAGGCAATAGAGATACGGTCCACCTCTCAAGCCTCTAGAGAAGTTACCGTACGAGATGACCGTGGAGGAAAACAAGAAGATCGTGCGGACCGAAGTGAAGGACTTCTTTGAAGGGTTGAAAGCGCAGAGACATCCACCTTCAAAGGAGAAGGTAGATCCGGTGAAAGCAAAGCGCACTATCGATGCCATGAGGAAACCACCAAAGTCTCGCGAAAACCAACTATGGCGCATTCTGAAAAGGCATATCTCAAGCGGGCGGTCAGGAAATCTTGTCGGTGATCAAAGGTTAAAAGAACGAGCAGCTGGGAAAAAATTGCCCAGCTCGGCGAACAAACAAAGCAATCATGCCCCCGCTCAATGTGTCTAGCGACATCGTCGCTAATGCTCGGCGACGGTGCCGGTTATAGCAATCTTGGAGATTACCTGCGACGATGTAAATTTTGATTTCATGGAGGTGGTCGAACACAGATCTGATGCAGGAAGCCTCTCGTCAAAGATGAAAAATCTCTAACAACGATGATGCGAAGATTCCATAATTGGTACATGAAAACCTGCAGAGAGTCGAGGGGACGAATACTTTGTATCGAGAATTAAAAGGAGCACAACCTCGTTGGAACTGATCATTGCTGTTCCATTTGAGGAGTTCTTGAGTTCTTCAATCAAAAGGCCCTCGATAAATTAACGGTCTTTTGCTACTGTCTGTAAGTACTATTTCTATCATTAAGTCTCTATATATAGCTCAGCTCTTTCATTGCATGTATTTATAATTAATTATCCTCACTATATTATGCAGATTGAAGATCGTCGAGTGCAGAAAACAAGAAATGTATGATATTGGGTTCATTAACACAAATATCATAGATGAAATTCAGGTTAAAAAGCACGCCGAAGAGGTCGAGGCCAACTTGCTATAATCGTTGATCAAAAGTCAAAACAAAGATACCATACTCTTTCCTTACAACTTCAAGTGAGTGTTACTGTCGTGTGCATATTCGGTTTCCCTTATTACTCGAGCGAGGTTATAGTAATGTAATTGATGAGTTATGCATGCGTGCGCAGCTTCCACTATGTTCTTACGGAGATTAAGCTTGGCGGGGACTAGTAACCGTCTTAGACTCAAGGCGAAAAGATCCGAAACCTATGCGGACATGACTAAATTGCTCAACAAGTAAGTTCAATCGATCATTATCGCACCATATCGGCAACTTTTGTTCATTTCCTGATATCTCAAGTAATAATAATTATTTTCTTTGTCTTGCAGGGTTTGAAACAGTTCACATGAAGCTCGGGACTGCGAAGGAGCTGCGATATACATACCAGTAAGTACTACTAGCTAGCTAGTTGCGCGCATCTCCGTTGATTCTATAGCTATACTTTCATCAATGCCATTTATAATGCTTCATTATCAGTTTGATTGACCTCTATTTCTCGTAAAGTGCTTGTGGCAGGAACAAGGGAATAATTACCGTGGATACTACGTGTGCGAGTTCATCTACAACTCGACTTTGAAAAATAAGCGGGGCTACTCTAAAAGATAATATGAAGTGCGTAAGCAATAATATTCACAATTTCATTTTATTACACCATCATTTCTGTTGAGTTTCATTCATATATATGTATTAACCCCCCTTCTTCAAATTAGACGTGGCAGATGCGGAATGAACTCCTACCACAAGATCGCATTAAAGCAATTCAAGAGGAATTGGCGGGATTCTTTCTTGACCATGTCATCAATAAAGCGGAGAATACCATGTGGAAGTTGATTTCAAATGCTAGGGATTGTAAGAGATCTTACATATTGTATATGTATGTAGCCGATAGCGTCGGATAGATAATCTGAAAACTTGTTGTTGACCAATCTCTCGGAGAAGGAGAGGTCGATCGATCACTTCTCTCGGTATGCATGGCGAACTTCTGTTCTTAATGGTTTCCTTCATTTTCTTACTAGCTAGCGTGTCGAGGGCCTCTCTATGTATAGTACGTAGCATCGACCAAGCACGGACATAGAGAGGACACTTCTCTCTATTAATTAGCTAGCTAACATAATATGTGAAACACCTAAATTAACCCCCAAAACCCCCAACCCCCCTTCAAAAAACAAAACCCCAGCCCCTGAAATCTTGTGGCGTGGATGCCTTTTGGTCCCGGTTGGTGGCACCAACGGGACCAAAACCCTCTACTGAGCAAGGCGACCGCCATGTGGAGGCCCATCTATCCCGGTTCTTGTTTGAACCGGGACTAAAGGTCTAGGACATTAGTAACGACCCTTTAGTCCCGGTTCAAGAACCGGGACAAAAGGCCCTTACCAACCGGGACGATAGGGGATTTTTCTACTAGTGGAAGAGCAATCACTTGCAGGAGTTAGTTTCCAAATAAGAGCATCCTGCCCCAAAGAATTAATAATAGGAGTTTGCAAAATAGTATTGGCTCTTGTTTGTTAGTCTGGTGTCTCTTAAGGGCATCTCCGAAGCGGACCATGGTGCGGTCCAGCTGTGTTTAGACATCCAATGCAGATTTCTATCGGTCCGCCGACCGGTCCAGACGCACTTTTTCCCGCAAAGTCGAAACAAATTTGGGGGCTCTACGGTAGTCCAGACAGCAGCCATGTAGGACTTCGACACCTTTGACCCACCCAAAATCCCTCCCGGACCCCGCACGTCCATCCTCCCATATGTCTCTGCATCCATTTTCTCTCTTGCCTCCGGCGCCGCTTCACCACCCTGGACACCCCGCCACGCCCTTGCCGGAACTCGACAACTCTGTCTCCTCCGGCGCTACACCCGAGCTCCAGGCCGCTTCTCCTCCGAAATTGTTCCATACCTCTCCTCCATCCGCCGCACAGGTACCATCCACCCCTACGGTAGTCACCATGCCCAACAACTATTCAGTGAAATGCCTGTGCTAAACTTTTGTCCCTTCTTTGAAGCAATTGATTCGGATATGGAGTACATTTACGAGCACTTTGTTGAGTCGTCCGCCAAGGAGGACTACATGGATGAGACGGTGATAATGCGGGCGGTCCTTGCTGACGCGGAGCGTGCGGAAGAGCATGTTCTCAATTTCAAGGGATCAATCAAGACCCATTGTGTGCTCAACCGCTACGGGGCACAAGATCTGCCTTGTGGGAGTAGCAGGCTTTGTGTGTGGAGGGAGCTTGGGGGCGGATGGTTCCGTTTTGTTGGGTGGACGCGGCCCAGTTTGGAGCGGAGAAAAGGAGAGACAGCCGAAAAAAAAGAGGACTCAGCCGAGTCAGATCAACTCCTGCGACCGGAAATTCCCCACCCTATTTTTCCTCACACTCTCTCCAAGGGAAAGGAAGGGGATCCGCCTCGCCGTCGCCGTCGCCGTCGCCGCCGCGGCTCCTCCTGCAGCCCTGATCGAGCTCGCTCGCCTCCGCTCCGCAGTCCGCACCTCGTGCTACGGCTTCCATCTCGAGCTCGAGCACCCCTCCTGGCCTGGGCGCGGACGAGCACAGCCCCGCCACAGTTTGACACCCCCGCCCTGCGCCCCTGCCTGGGTCAGCGAGCTGTTGTTCTGCCTCCCTCTGACGGACACCTTCTCCGCCGCCTTCCTCCCCGTCGCAGGTGAGCACCTTCGCGGCCCAAACTGGCGGCCATCCCTCTCTATCCTTCTTCATTTTTCTGTACAGTCGCAGGCGACGGAACACGCTCGCGATGCGCACATAGCTCGCCGCCACCGCCGCCGCTGGAGCTGGACTCTCCGAGGGTAAACCCGTCTCATAAGCCTACCTCGTGTAGTTTAGTTCATTAGTTGCGCTATAGTGTATTTGGCTTTAGTACAGTACAGTGTACATGATTCAGTTTAGCCGTGCGTGACTCACTCTGTTTTCGCTAGTTATCATCACTCTGTTTCCAGCAGACACCCAAGTCTTGAGTTGGTTGCATCCACTCTCCACGCCCAGCACCTGCACCTCTCTCAAGTCCTGTATAGATACCCCTGTAATTGCCATTACTGTTCAATGCAAGAGCTAAGCTTTCTACCAGCAGTTTACTTGCTTGTCTTCTTGATATTAAGCTGCTCTCCTCTGAAGGAGCTAGCCGTGTGGGCGGAGGACTAAAGCTTGTCCCCTCTTTTCAGCTGACCGGACTCGACGGAGCACTACGATGCCCGGCAAGAGAGGTGCAACCCTGCTTGAGGACCTGCCTGAGGAAATTGTTGACAAGATACTCATCAGGTTGCCGCCCAGGGCGTCGGCCGCTGCCGTGCCGTCAGCAAGTCATGGCGCAGCGCGACATCCACGCCTGCATTCATGCTCGAGCACCGCCGCTGCCAGCTGTTACTCCCCATTGTTGACGGGCAAGGGCGGCCGGCCAGCCTCGTCGTTCTCCGTGATGCCGGTGCCGTGAAAGCCCTCCACCAGCAGCAGCTCTGGCCTTTCCTCCCGGGCTACAAGCCACTTTCCCAAAATCGCCTCAGAGGCGCTTGTGATGGCTTCCTTATCGTCTCTCAGGGATACAAGTTCTACATCTGCAACCCCGTCATCCGCAAGTGTGCTCTCCTGCCGCGGCCTGAGAGGGAGTACAACAGCATAGCCGGTTTCTACTGCCACCAGTCAACTGAAGAGTATAGGGTGCTCTGGGTCTCACGGCCAGACCACTTGTCTAAACCCAGCTTATACGTCCTCACGGTAGGATCCGACAGGCCGAGGCACGTCAGTGTCAGAATGTCAACGCTCTCATCACCTTCAGCGGAACAGGATTTACTGAGCAACCTGTACTCTTCATACCGTTCACCACCAGTCTACCACCATGGCAGCCTGCACTGGGGTCTTTGCATTTACGCCAACATTACAGGAGGTGGCGTAGACATTATTGTCTTTGACACAGAAGCGGAGTCATTTCGGTGGATGCACAGTCCCATCCATTCCCAGCCATACTATTACTGGAAGTTGTTCGACATGGAGGAGACGCTTGCTTTCTGGAGCTGCTCCAGTAAAAGGACTTCTATGGATGTCTGGGTGATGCAGGATTACAAGGCTGAAATCTGGGCTTTCAAGTACCGGATTGACCTGTCAATGGTAGAGGCATCAAGACAACTTTATTTAACTTCTTTCAAAAAGAAAAAGAGAAGACCACTTGATTCAACAGTGCAGTATTTGGACAATATGGTTGTGCTAAACGAGCGTGAGCTGCTGATCGCGTTTAATATGAACAATGTGTTGCGCTGGAATATTGATGGCAAGTTCTTAGGTATTGTGAGCATTGGAAAGAGTCAGTATGGCATGTCGCTTACGCACCACCGCCTCCAAGAGAGCATTGTTCCGATTCCAGGCCATGATGTGATGCAAGAGGAATATGAGGAGCATCCATTCTCCACCGGGCATGCCTGAAAGGTCATGACTCCTGTTTGCTTTTCTCTTGGACTGAGAGCATGCCTCTTGTTCCTAGCTCTTCTTACCTGTACTACCAGTCAAACATGTCATTTTGGATGGTCGCTATCATGATTTTGTGCTTTTTATGATGTCCTGATCATCTTGTTAATGTTCTGAACTATGGAGTATCGATGTATGATATTAATAACTTTTTTACTACTGTTCCTCGCCGCCTCCCAAATCTACTTCAGCGTTGGCATGGTTAAGATGCACAGATGGCAGCGTTGGTTCAGATGAGTGATCCGCTCTTGGTCATGCTCTTTGAGCAAATGCATCTTTTTGCTGCCGGAATGTTATTCTGGATCTGTTCAATAGGTCATTTGTTTGATTTCTACTGTCTGGCGTGCAATGTGGTTGTAACTTTTAAGTTTCACCAGGTTGCACCTGTTGTTCATGGGAAATGTTTTTCAGGCATACTTGCATAGCCGTGCATATCATCATCAGTGCTTTTTTATGAAGGAAAAAAAAAATCCTTGGTTCTTTAGTCAGTGTGTTGGAAGTACTGCTAGGGCCTTTTCTTCCCTCCTTTCTTGGGGTTAACCAAGAAACTTGTTGAAGATGTGCTCTCCTGGAGCAAGATGGATATGATGATTCTTTGTTCATCTTTTCCAGGATAAAAGATTTGACTACTTGGTGTCAGTTTTGCAGTCGATCCGGGAAAAAATTGTCCATCATCAATAGCCTTTCAGGTTTCCAGCCATGAAACTGATAATGATAGCTCGCTCTTACTCCGCACAAGTACACAGTCAACTACGCAAAGTAACCATATGAGCATCTTCGTAAGAAGATATATCTGGATACTGAAAAAATTAGACCAGTCAGGACTAGCCCTTAGTGGCATATTTTTATAGAAGAAAACACCTGAGCACCAGTGGCAGAGTTAAGACTCGAATTAGGGTGGGCAGCTTGTGCTCCCGCAAAGCTTAACCATCAGAGAGCGACGCTCTGTTCTATATTGACAACCATACCCAGAAGGAACATATCACAAATGGCACACAAACGGCGACGTCTCCGACCTATATGTCCTAACCTCCTCATCTCCGGATCCCAACCCGGTGAATTTGAGACTGCTCAGACTCAAGCTTGGCGAAATACCTACTCGGCTTGCCGATGCAGGCAGCAGCAGCACTCACGGGTGTCATTCCCTTATTGGAGGCGTCGCCATGCCTCTATCTGTGCCCCCCTTTGAGCACCGAACACTAGTAGAAAAAGGGCCTATAGTCCCGGTTCATAAGGGCCTTTAGTCGGTTTATGAACCGGGACTAAAAATCGATACTAATACCCTCACCCTTTAGTCCCGGTTCTATCCGAACCGGGACAGATCAAACCTCCACGTGGCCTGTCCGCTGAGCCCAGGCGGGGAGGGCCTTTGGTCGGTTGGTGGCACCAACGGGACCAATAAACATCCACGCGTCAAGCATTTCTTTGGCTCTGGTTTTGTTTTTTTTTCAAAAGAGGGGGGGGGGTTTGGGGGTTAATTTAAGTGTTTCATATATTGTGCTATAGCTAGCTAATTAATAGAGAAAAGTGTCCTTTCTTTTGTCCGTGCTTGGTCGACGCTACGTACTATACATACGTATAGAGAGGACTAACTAGACATGCTAGCTAGCTAGTAATTAAGCAAACAGAAGATCGTCATGAACATATATATGCATACAGAGAGAAGTGATATCGACCACCTCTCCTTCTCCGAGAGATTGGTCGAACAACAAGTTCTCGTATATCTATCCGACACTACCGCTACATATATACAATAATTATCTTTTACAATACGGACGCGTGGTCCACATGGTATTCCCGTCTTCAGCGATCACATAGTCAAGAAAGAATGCCGCCAATTCCTCTTGAATTGCTGCATGCGATCTGGTGCTAGGAGTTCATCCGCTGCGAAACATCTAATTTTAAGAAAGGGTCAATATATATATATATATATATATATATATATATATATATATATATATATATATATATATATATATATATATATATATATATATATATATATATATGAATGAATGAATGAAACTCAACACAAATGATGGTAATAAAATAAAATTGTGAATATTTTATTTACGCACTTCAAATTGTTTGTCGGAGTAGCCCTCTCACAGGTCGTGTGGCGGATGGACTCGCATAAGCGTAGTATCCACAGAAATCATTCCTTGTTCCTGCCACAACCACTTTACAAGAAACAGAGGTCAATCAAACTGATAATTAGCAAGCACATGCTAAATGGTATTGATGAAACTAGCGCTTGAATCACTAGGAGATCGCGTGGAATATGCTACTATATAGTACTTACTTTGGTGTCTAAATTGCAGCTTCTTTGGTAGTCCCGGAGCTTTTTTGGTGAATTTTCCCCAAGCCCTGCCATACAAAGAAAACAATTACTTGATATCAGAAATGAACAAAGTTGCTGATATGATGGATAATGATCGATTTAACTTACTTCTCGAGCATTTCAGTCATTTCCGCATACTCCTTGGGATCTTTTCGTCTCGAGTCTAAGACAGTTACTACTCCCTGCTCAAGCTTAATCTCTAGGAGAATATAGTGGAACCTGCATGCGCATGCATAACTCATCAATATTACATTTCTATAACCTGGACTAAATAAGGAAACCGAATATGCCACAAGACAGTAACACTCACGTGTAGTTGTAAGGAAAGAGTATTGTATTTTTGTGTTCATTTATTTCCAACGATCGTAGCAAGTTGGCCTCGGTTTCCTTGGCACGATATTTAACCTCATTTGCATCGATGAGATATGTGTTAATGAACCCAATATCACCCACTTGTTTTTTCTTCATTTCTGCGATCTTCAATCTGCATAATATAGTGAGGATATTTATAAATACATGCAATGAAAGAGCTGAGTTATATAGAGATACTTAATGACAGAAGTAGTACTACTTACAGACAGTAGCAGGTGACCGTTGCTTTATCGAGGGCCAATTGATTGAAAAACTGATAGAACTCCTCAAATGGAATAGGCAACAGTTCAATTCCAAGGAGGTCATGCTCCTTTTTAACTCTCAAATACAAAGTATTCCTCCCCTGAGACTCTTTGCAGGTTTTCATGTACCAATCATGCAATCTTCGCATCATCGTTGTTAGAGAGCTTTCATCTTTGACGAGAGGCTTCCCGTACTCGTATCTTTGTATCTGCACCTCCAAGAAATCAAATTGTACATCGTCGGGCAAGTAATCTTCAGGATTGCCATAACGGGCACCATCCTCGGATCGACGATGTCGCTAGCGAGCACCTTGAGCGGGGGCACGATTCTTCGCTTGTTCGCCGAGCTGGGCAATTTGTTTCCCAGCTCGTCGTTCTTTCATCCTTTGATCAGCAGTACTTCCCGATCTCTCCGCCTCGGCAAATGCCTTTCCAATAATGCGCTCATAGTTGCCTTTCGGCGGAGACTTGGGTGGTTTTGTCGGGGCAGCGAGTGCGCTTCGCTTTGACCGGATCTACCTTCTCCTCCGGAGGTGGATGTCTCTTTGCTTTCAACCCTTGAAACCAGTCATCCACTTGATCTGCGCGATCTTCGCGTTTTCCTCCTCGCTCCTCTCAGACGGTAACTTCTCTAGAGTCTTCAGAGAAGGACCGAATCATATCTCCTCCGCCTTTGGCTGTCTTGCTAGACGCCGGCAGAGC
The DNA here is from genome assembly GCA_021605205.1 of Aegilops longissima. Taxonomy (NCBI): domain Eukaryota; kingdom Viridiplantae; phylum Streptophyta; class Magnoliopsida; order Poales; family Poaceae; genus Aegilops; species Aegilops longissima. The sequence continues at coordinate 44,139,879 of CM038677.1, forward strand.
AGACGGAGCGGATGTCTTCTTTCCTTGCTTATGAGGCGGAGGAGAAGGACTACGACGCCGGAGCAGCCAGGCGGCGGCGGGTCTCTTCCGCCCTTGCCGACGAGGCGGAGAAGGAGGAGGCTGGCTGCCGGACGCGCCGGTGCAGCGGAGAAGGAGACGGAGTGCCGCCGCCGCCGGAGAAGGAGCCGGCCGAGTGCCCTGATCGTCACTCACGGAGGAGGAGGCGGTTGAGGAGGCGGAGTGCCGACTTCGGAGGAGGAGGAGGAGGCGGTGGAGGAGGCGGAGTGCCCGACTCGCGGAGGAGGAGGAGGCGGAGGCATCCAGTTCGGAAGGTTGATGAGATCCTTCCGCCATAGGCATGGAGTCTTGAGCGAGAACCCAGCCGATACTCCCTTCACCGGTAGGGTGGTCAAGCCGAGCTCCTCAAATCCCCGTTATTTCATCGACCATCACCTTAGCATATCCTTACGGAATCGGCGGCGGTGAAAAGTTGAGTCGGGTTTAGTGGGATAAACAGAGCCAACAGCCGCCTTGACCTTTAAATTGCTCCATTGCGCCATAAGGTGGCAACTTTCAGCATCCGTGATAGCATCCACGGATAGCTGGCAGGAGCCGTCAAGGCATGTTGCTCGGCTGAAGCAGCTCGGTGGAAGCCACGCTGCTTCTCCGCTGAGATGGCGGGGTAGCCGGGGAAGCTTCGCAGGTCGTTTGTTGTGATCGGCTGCTTCTCGTTCCTCTTCTCATTCCTCTAGCCCCATTACCCTTTCGTGCAGCGCTGCATTAGGCTCTGCTCCAGTTTCTTCCTCCTCTCATGGGTTTTGTAACCCCTGCGTCCGAAATCCAGCCTTCCACGAAAGGGAGCTGGCGTGCCTCGTGTCCGTCCAGGTGCTCGGGATTCGAGGGCCATTGTGAGCTTGTCCTTCTCCCTGTCTCGAACGAACTTCCCTTGCTGCGCTGCTTCGATATAATGCTTAAGCCTTTTTGGTGGTATGTCCAATTGTTCGTCCGTCCAAATGCACTTCCCGTTATAGGGTCCAAGAATCCGCCGCCCCGAAGAACCAAGTCCGCAACGGTCCGCCAGTTCATTGTCTCGGTTCGATCCCTTTATCAAGCAGATCATTCTCAGCCTTGGCCCACTTAGGCGGGCTATGAGGTAGCCACGACCCGTGCGATGATGAAGCTTCTTCTTCGCAGCATTTCTCTTGTTTGTCGCTGACATCTTTTTACTCTTTTCCGATGTCTTGTAGGCCACAAATGCGGGCGATCATCTATGATCTTCTCATATTTGCCCGTGAATTCTGGTGTCTCATTTTTTCGACATACGTATTGAGGTCTTTCTTCCAATTCCTGAATAGTTCTGCCATCTTCTTAAGAGCAAAAGACTTGATTAATGGCTCTATTACTGGCTTCTCCGTATCATCCTCTGGCGGTAGGGTAAAATTTGACTTCAGCTCGGTCCAAAGATCATTTTCTGCATATCATTGACACAAGACACCTCGGGGTCTTCGTTCTTAGGCTTATACCATTGGTGGATGCTGATCGGGATCTTGTCCCTAACCGAACCCCAGACCGAGCAACAAATGCCTTCTTTGTCCGGTAGGGTTCAATCGGTTGGCCGTTGCGCGCGATTTGTGTGATCTCAAACTTTTCATCCGAGCTCAACTTTTTCTTCGGGCCTCGTCTCTTTACCGAAGTTGTGCTCGATCCGGAGGGCTAGAAAAAAGAACAAAGACGAGAGTTAATTAATATGTGTACATATATACCAAAACAAAGACGAGAGCTAGTCAGCACAGCTTAACTAATATATATACCTGGCGGACTCGGTTTGGTGATCACCGGAGCCGTCCTCACGGTCTACTTCTTCACCCTCTCCTTCTTGCACCGACATTGGGTCATCGGAGCCATGTAAATCATAGCCAGCTGCTTCTTCACCCTCTCCTTCCAGACCATCGTTGTCGACGTTGAGAAACATCATCGAGGAGACGGCATCACTTCCATGTGCGATTATGTCCCTCAACAACGCTTCTTGTGCTTCGTCTTGGGGGGTGTCCATAGTTTCTACAAATATTTACAACATGGCAATTACTATTCAAACATGACAGATATGGATATATTAGTGCCAACGTAGAACTAGCTAGCTAATCACAATAAGGAATCATATTAGTGGCCTCGACGCTGCTTCTCTAGGGTTTGGGGTGGCCTCGACAACGTAATATCGACCCCCCCCCCCACGTGTTGAAGCTATCGGGAGGGGGTCGGCGTTGAACAGTACATCTATGTCCCACAAGTGACGTGGGCATCGACGCCATGTAGGGTAGAGGGTCGTGGATCGCCGAGCGGTCGAGGTCAAGGGTCAAGATCGCCGAGGGTCGGGAGGTTGCCTAGTGTCAAAGGATTCAACAAAACCATGTCTTCATCATTAGGTAGAAATAACAGGTGCATGATGTGAAGCTCTCCAAAGTTGTTTTGGAGCGGAGTCCCAGATAGGATAATTCGCTTTTTGGTACAAAGTTCAGCAAAAGGCAAATTATCCTATCCGGGACTCCATTCCGTAACAACTTTGAGGACTTCTGCACCATCATGCCATGGTTACTTCCGCTAATGATGAAGCAATGGATTTCTTCAATACTTTGACACTATCGGTACCCCCTATCGGAAAAGGAAGAAAAGAGGAAGAAGAAGAAGAAGAAGAAAAAAAAGAAAAAAAAAGAGAAGAAGAAGAAAAATAGAAAAAATTCTATTTTTTCTTCTTCTCCTCTATTCCTTTCTTCTTCTCCTCTTCTTTTTCTTCTTTTTCCTCTCATTCTTTTTCTTCTTCTTCTTCCTTCTTCCTTCGGATCCTAGAACCCTCGAACCCTCGACCCTAGAACCCTCAAACCCTAGAACCCTCGAACCCTCGACCCTAGAACCCTCGAACCCTCAAACCCTTGTGCCTCGAAACCTCGACCGGCCTCGACGACCCTCGACCCTCAAAACATTGACCCTCGACCGGCCTCGACAACCCTCGATCCTCTAGCCTAGTTCCCGACCGTCGACCCCTCAGCGATCCTCGACACCCTCGTTCCCGATAAAAAAAAGAAGAAGAAGAAGAAGAAGAAGAAGAAGAAGAAGAAGAAGAAGAAGAAGAAGAAGAAGAAGAAGAAGAAGAAGAAGAGAGAAGAAGAAAAAAAGAAGAAGAAGAAGAAGAAGAAAAATAGAAGAAAAAAAGAGAGAGAAGAAGAAGGAAAGAGGAGAAGAAGAAAAATAGAATTTTTTTTCTTCTCCTCTATTCCTTCTTCTTCTCCTTTTTCTTCTACTTCCTCTTCTTATTTTTTCTCCTCTTCTTCTCCTTCTTCCTTCTTCCTCTTTTATTCTTTTCCTTATTTTCCTTCTTCCTCGGCGACCCTAACTCTAAACAGTACAACTTCCTCGACGTCCCCCTCTCTCTAATGAACAAAATAAACTCTATGAATAAAAAAACATCATATTCTATGAACAAAAAACATCATATTCCATCCACATCGATCCATGCATACATCATATATATGATCATATCTATGAACAAAAAATGCATATGATCATCTATGAACAAAAAAATCACATATATCCATACATCAATATATATACATTTATGAAAAATCATGAACATTTATGAAAAAAAAACATGGCGGCGGCAGGGGGCAGGGCAGGGCTTGCTGGGGCTCATCAGGTGAGGCGACGGCGAGGTCGCGGCGACGGGCGGCGGGGAGGCGGAGGCGACGGCGAGGTCGGGAGGCGGAGGCGACGGCGAGGTCGAGGAGGCAGGGCGGCGACGGCGAGGTCGGCGAGGTCGCGGAGGCAGGGGCGGCGACGGCGAGGGCGCGGCGACGGGCGGGACGGCACGACGAGGCAAGGCGACAGCGTTAGGCAGAATCTGGTCTGGCGGCGCGACGGCGGGGGCAGACGGCGGCGGCGACGGCGGGGGCAGACGGCGGCGACGACGCGCGCGGGCGACGGCGGCGATAACGGCGCGGCGACGGCGATGGTGACGACAGGCGTGGCGACGACGGCGGCGTCGGGCGGCGTCGGGCAGCAACTGGCGGCGTCGGGGGGAAAATCGCGATGAATCTGAAATTTCCCAAGTGCTTTCTTATATAGCAAGGGCATTAGTCGGTTGGTGCCATGACCGGGACTAATGCCCTTTAGTCCCGATTGGTGCCACCAACCGGGACCAAAAGCGTCGATTGGTGCCACCAACGGGACCAAAGGCCAAATTTCAGCAGCCCAAAGGGCGGGAAGCGGCGACCTTTGGTCGGTTGGTGGCACCAATCGACTAAAAATGCATTAGTCCCGGTCGTGGCACCAACCGGGACTAAACCATTTTAGTCCGGTTGGTGCCACCAACCGGGACCAAAGGCATGTGCTGCCCGAACCCAAATATTTAGTCTCACCGCGCTAGTTGAAGGGCGCCGGCACTGGTTTATAAGCGCTGGTGTGCCTCCCCTTTCGAGCTCCTCTCTAATGCAGGCTTTCGGGCCTAATCTTGCTACTGCATGTGGGCCTATTGGGCCTCTCTGGGCCTGAATCTGGCCCATGTAGGGTTTCTAGTCGTATTCAGGCCGTGGGGGCCGTGGTGGCACTTTTTTTGCTTTATATTTTATTTCTTTTTGCTTTTAGTTTTAGAAAAATATAAACTTTCTATTAGTGCCATTAGTTTTAAAATTTGAAAACACTTTTTTGTTTTTTGTTCCTTTATTTATTTTATTTTGTTTCTCATTACAACAAAATACTTATTGTTGCTATTTTTATTTTTTCAAGTTTTTTGTTTTGTTTTCTGCATTATTTATTTTCTTTTGGTTTTTGCTTTATTTTTAATTCTTTTTTGCTTTTAGGTCAGCAAAATTATAAACTTTCTGTTAGTGCTTTTAGTTTTAGAAAAATATAAACTTTCTGTTTGTGCCATTAGTTTTAAAATTCAAAAACACTTTTTTGTTTTCTTTGTTGCTTTATTTATTTTATTTTGTTTCTACTTACAACAAAATACTTATTGTTGCTATTTTATTTTTTTCAAGTTTTTTGTTTTGTTTTCTGCATTATTTATTTTCTTTTGGTTTTTGCTTTATTTTTAATTCTTTTTGCTTTTAGGTCAGCAAAATTATAAACTTTCTGTTAGTGCTTTTAGTTTTAGAAAAATATAAACTTTCTGTTTGTGCCATTAGTTTTAAAATTCAAAAACACTTTTTTGTTTTCTTTGTTGCTTTATTTATTTTATTTTGTTTCTACTTACAACAAAATGCTTATTGTTGCTATTATTATTTTTTTTCAAGTTTTTTGTTTTGTTTCCTGCATTATTTATTTTCTTTTGGTTTTTGCTTTATTTTTAATTCTTTTTGCTTTTAGGTCAGCAAAATTATAAACTTTCTGTTAGTGCCATTTGTTTTAGAACAATTATAAACTTTCTGTTTGTGCCATTAGTTTTATAAAATTTGAATTCTTTGAAATTTGTGTGAATCACAAGTTTGTGAGCTCAACAAGGCGTAGAGGGACGGGCTTATAAACCGGTGTGGCGCCCTTGGTTGGCGAGGTTTTCAAATTCATAGTTTTCAAATGAACTCTGAAAAAGTTGGCATAGCATGTTCATGAACAAAAGCGGACAATGGTATCATACTCGTGTGTTACAAAGTTGGCATGGTATCATCATAATAGTTATGGAGAAAGTCTTCACTTTTTCTTCGCTTGTGTCGCTTTGCTTATTGCGCCGTAACCATGGATAATCTTCATCATTTATCAGGATGCTTGGGTCAGCCTTGACTTTGAAGGGGGAATTTCATGAAACTTTTCATACTCTTGAGACATGTCTGTCTTGCCCTCCACTCCCGGGATGTCCCTTTTCCTGAAAGAACTATGTGGCGCTTTGGCTCATTGTATGATGTATTCGCTTCCTTATCTTTTCTTTTCCTCGGTCTGGTAGACATGTCCTTCACATAGATAACCTGTGCCACATCATTGGCTAGGACGAACGGTTCGTCGGTGTACCCAAGATTTTTCAGATCCACTTGTTGTCATTCCGTCATGTGGGTCTACCTGCACCCGCCTCCCGACAGATTGACCCACTTGCACTTAAACAAAGGGACCTTAAAATCTGCTCCGTAGTCAAGTTCCCATATGTCTACTATGTAACCATAATATGTGTCATTTCCTTGTCGGTTGCTGCATCAAAGCGGACACCGCTGTTTTGGTTGGTGCTCTTTTCATCTTGGTCAATCGTGTAAAATGTATTCCCATTTATCTCGTATCCTTTCCAAATCATTACAGTCGAAGATGGTCCCTGGACAACAAGTACAACTCATCACAAACAGTGCTGTCACCTCCGAGGCGTGTTTCCAACCAACTGCTGAAAGTCCTGATGTGTTCACATGTAATCTAGTCGTCGACCTTTGCCGGGTGTTTGGAGCGCAGACTGTTCTTGTGTTCATCGACATACGGGTCACCAAGGTAGAGTTTTGTAGAACTGTGTAGTGTGCTTGAGACCAAGAATATCCGTCCCTGCATATTATTGAGTCTCTTCCAAGCGTGTTTTTTCGGTCAGTCTCCCCTCATACCGCGATTTAGGGAGACCTATCTTATTAAGGCCAGGAATGAAGTCAACACAAAACCCGATGACATCCTCTGTTTGATGGCCCATGGAGATGCTTCCTTCGGCCTAGCACGGTTCTGAACATATTTCTTTAGGACTCCATGAACCTCTCAAAGGGGTACATATTGTGTAGAAATACGGGCCCCAGAATGACAATCTCGTCGACTAGATGAACTAGGGCGTGCGTCATGATATTGAAGAAGGATGGTGGGAACACCAGCTCGAAACCGACAAGACATTGCGCCACATCACTCCTTAGCGTTGCTACGATTTCTGGATCGATCACCTTCGAGATATTGCATTGAGGAATGCACATAGCTTCACAATGGCTAATCGGACGTTTTCGGTAGAAGCCCTCTCAATGCAACCGAAGCAGTTGCGTCATAATCACGTGGCAGTCATGAGACTTTAGGTTCGGAACTTTTCTCGACATATTTATTATTCCCTTTATATTCGACGAGAAGCCGTCGGGACCTTCATCTTGAGCAGGCATTGAAAGAATATTTCTTTCTCTTCTTTCAGAAGAGCGTAGCTGGCAGGACCTTCATCTTGCTTCGGAGGCATGCCCTCTTTTTCGTGCAAGCGTTGCAGGTCCTCCCGTGCCTCAGGTGTATATTTTGTCTTCCCATACACGCCCAAGAAGCCTAGCAGGTTCACGCAAAGGTTCTTCGTCACGTGCATCACGTCGATCGAAGAGCGGACCTCTAGGTCTTTCCAGAGGGTAGGTCCCAAAATATAGATTTCTTCTTCCACATGGGTGCGTGATTCTCAGCGTCATTCGAACAGCTAGTCCGCGGGACCCTTTCCAAAGATTATGTGTAAATCATTGACCATAGCAAATACGTGATCACCGATACGCATGGCGGGCTTCTTCGGTGATCTGCCTCGCTTTGAAATGCTTGCCTTTCTTTCGACATTGTTGGTTGGTCGGAAGAAATCGGCGATGGCCCGGTACACATTCTTCCTGCAGCTTCCCAGGTATATACTATCGGTGTCAAGTAAACAGTGCGTGCATGCGTGGTATCCCTTGTTTGTCTGTCCTGAAAGGTTACTGAGAGCGGGCCAATCGTTGATTGTCACGAACAGCAACGCCTTTAGGTCAAATTCCTCCTTTTTGTGCTCATCCCACGTACGTACACCGTTTCCATTCCACAGCTGTAAAAGTTCCTCAACTAATGGCCTTAGGTACACATCAATGTCGTTGCGGGTTGCTTAGGGCCTTGGATGAGAACGGCATCATAATGAACTTCCGCTTCATGCACATCCAAGGAGGAAGGTTATACATACATAGAGTCACGGGCCAGGTGCTGTGATTGCTGCTCTGCTCCCCGAAAGGATTAATGCCATCCGCGCTTAAAGCAAACCATACGTTCCTTGGGTCCTTTGCAAACTCATCCCAGTACTTTCTCTCGATTTTTCTCCACTGCGACCCGTCGGTGGTGCTCTCAACGTCCCGTCTTTCTTACGGTCCTCACTGTGCCATCGCATCAACTTGGCATGCTCTCCGTTTCGAACAGACGTTTCAACCGTGGTATTATAGGAGCATACCACATCACCTTCGCGAGAACCCTCTTCCGGAGGCTCGCCGTCAACATCACCAAGGTCATCTCGTCGATCTTATATCGCAATGCACCGCATACCGGGCATGCGTTCAGATCCTTGTAGGCACCACGGTAGAGGATGCAGTCATTAGGGCATGCATGTATCTTCTCCACCTCCAATCCTAGAGGGCATCGACCTTCTTTGCTGCGTATGTACTGTCGGGCAATTCGTTATCCTTTGGAAGCTTCTTCTTCATTATTTTCAGTAGCTTCTCAAATCCTTTATCAGACACAGCATTCTCTGCCTTCCACTGCAGCAATTCCAGTACGGTACCGAGCTTTGTGTTGCCATCTTCGCAATTGGGGTACAACCCTTTTTTGTGATCCTCTAACATGCGATCGAACTTCAGCTTCTCCTTTTGACTTTCGCATTGTGTCCTTGCATCGACAATGACCCGCGGAGATCATCATCATGGGGCACATCGTCGGTTCATCTTGATCTTCAGCAGCTTCGCCCGTTGCAGCACCATCGTGCACATCGTCAGTGCAACTTGATGTTCGATAGCATCACCGTATTCAGGGGCACATAGTTGTCATCGTACTCTTCTTCCTCGCCGTCTTCCATCATAACCCCTATTTCTCCGTGCCTCGTCCAAACATTATAGTGTGGCATGAAACCCTTGTAAAGCAGGTGGGTGTGAAGGATTTTTCGGTCGAGTAAGACTTCAGTATTCCACATATAGGGCATGGACAACACATAAAACCATTCTGCTTGTTTGTCTCAGCCACTTCGAGAAAAGCATGCACGCCTTAATGTACTCGGAGGTGTGTCTGTCACCGTACATCCATTGCGGTTCATCTGCGTGCATTATATATAATTAAGTGTGTCAAAAATCATTACAGAACATCATGAATAGATAATTAAGTGACCAAATTAATAGAAGTTCATCATCACATAAAAACCAAAGTACATACATAGTTCTCATCTAACAACATAAAGCTCTGCAGAGCATCTAAATTAATTAAACCATACATTGAAACTATGTAAAACATTTCAATGTGAAAACAAATCGATCATAATCGCAACCAAGGTAACAACTGATCCAACGGCATAATGATACCAAGCCTCGGTATGAATGGCATATTTTCTAATCTTTCTCATCTTCAAGCGCATTGCATCCATCTTGATCTTGTGATCATCGACGACATCCGCAACATGCAACTCCAATATCATCTTCTCCTCCTCAAGTTTTTTTATTTTTTCCTTCAAGAAATTGTTTTCTTCTTCTACTAAATTTAACCTTTCGACAATAGGGTCGGTTGGAATTTCCGGTTCAACAACCTCCTAGATAAATAAAATCTATGTCACGTTGGTCGGCATAATTTTCATAAACAATAAATGAACCAATAGTTATGAAAAGATAATATATACCACATCCGAATCATAGACAGGACGAGGACCGACGTGGGCGGATACCAAAACCATCGCACTATATAAGATGCAATAATAAAAGTAAGAAAATAATACAAGTAAGAATATTTTTCCTTTCAGAAAGAAGATAAGAACAAGAGGCTCACCACGGTGGTGCTGGCGATGAGATCGACGCGGGTGATCGACGGCGGTGAAGACGGGGACGGGGCGTGACGGACCGCTAAACCTAGACAAATATTGAGGAAAATGGAGGTTAGAGGTCGAGCTTGAGAGGAGAAAGCTTAAGTAGTGTGGCTCGGGCATTCCATCGAACACCTTGTGTGCATAGGAGGTGAGCTAGAGCACCACCAAGCCCCTCCCCTCGGCCGGAAAAAAACAGAGCAGTGTGCTCTGCTCTTGCCTTGAGGGGCTATATATAGGCAGCACTATTGGTTCCGGTTGGTGGCATGAGCCGGGACTAAAGGGAAGCCTTTGGTCCCGGTTCATGCCACCAACCGGGACCAATAGTGGTGGGCCAGGAGCGAGGCCCATTGGTCCCGGTTCGTCCCACCAACCGGGACCAAAAGGTCCGGACGAACCGGGACCAATGGCCCACATGGCCCGGCCGGCCCCCTGGGCTCACGAACCGGGATAAATGCTCACATTAGTCCCGGTTCTGGATTGAACCGGGACTAATGGGCAAAACAGGCCTCAACGATAGCCCCTTTTTCTACTAGTGGAAGCCCCAGAGAAACCAGGTCCGGTTCTTTGGATCGAACAGTGGCGGCGCCTCCAATAGTGAGGAGTGGCAGTGGCATCCGTTTGTTCAGGAGATGTAGTAGGGTAGTGACAATGGCACCGCACCATATACTCTGCTGCCTTTAACCAGCCTATAGTTACTGAAATGAATCCTGACGAGGACTTACCTTTTTGACTAACACTAGAGTAGGGGATTTTAGAGGTCGATCTTCATGGAGGCTTTAATTTTAAAGATTGAAAATTCAAATTTCTCAGTTTCAAAAAAATCTGAAAATGTACACATACACAAGGATGTAATGGATATGTGTGTAAAATTTCATGACGAGTTTTGGGTAGCTCTCATTTTAACTTATTTCATCATAAAAACTTACACGCATGGGTATATATGTGTATTTCTTTTAAAAAAGATTGAACCTTAAAAATATGGATTTCTCAATATTAAGGTCCCATGGAGCTCGGCCTCGCTTTGGCATTTTTGCCAAAACTACCGCTATTTTTATTGTGGTTTACAGGATACCTCAAAACGCCTTTTCACGTTTTTATGGTACAACTTTTGTTTCGCCAGAACAGATCCTGTAAAAAAAATTGTGTTTCCGGCAAAATTACATAAACCCCTCTAAAAACGCAATCTAAATTACAATTGGGTCTTTCAATTCACATATCGTGCTCGCGTCGGCCGAGCTCTTGCTGTGGCGTCATTGCCGGAGGCTCCTCCCGCCGCCGCTGTTGACGTGCATCACGTCGGATGCGGCCGAGCTCCTGCTCGTGCCTCGCTCGCGCTAGCTAGCAAAACACGTACGCGGCGAAATCCCACACATATAGATGAATTGAGCTCACGGATGCAGGATCCCACACATATAGAGGAATTGGGCAATGCGGCGCAGGAGCAAGATGAGAAGATCATTCGTGAGCGCTAGGTGGCGCCCGGGAAGCGTTGCCGCTGTAAAATAGGTTGGAAAGCATTGAACCCTTTGTCTCGGGCCGCATAAGTTGTCGATCAAGAGATCGAGAGAGAAAGTTGTTACAAGAGATACGGGAGAGAAGAAGAGATAGAGAAGGACTACAAGTTAAACAGGAGACCTATCTCTATACATTTGTAATTCTAACACTCCTCAATCTAAACCTCATGTAGCTTTACCAAGGTTGAGATTGTCTGTGAACTTCTCCAATCCTCGCATAGTGAGAGGTTTTGTAAACCCATCTGCAAGTTGATCTCCTGTAGGAATAAACTTGATCTCAAGCAACTTCCGAGCTACTCTTTCTCTGACGAAGTGAAAATCAACTTCAATATGTTTTGTTCGTGCATGGAAAACAAGATTGGCTAAGAGATAGGTTGCACCAATGTTGTCACACCATAATCTCGCAGCCTGAAGAGCCTTGATTCCAAGCTCATAGAGTAGTGTTTGTATCCACATTACCTCAACTGTAGCGTTTGCCAAGGCTTTATATTCAGCCTCTGTACTCGATCTCGAAACAGTGGCCTGTTTTATTGCGCTCCACGACACAAGATTTGTTCCCAGAAATACAGCAAAACCACCTGTAGATCTCCGATCATCAACACACCCTTCCCAGTCCGCATCTGAATATGCGGTTACAAGCAGAGAAGAGGACTTCGTAATTTGCAATCCAAGGCCCTCTGAATATTTAAGATATCTTAAAATTCTCTTAACTGCAGTCCGGTGAGTAGTTCTAGGTGCATGTAAGTATTGGCATACCTTGTTCACTGAATAGGAGATATTAGGACGAGTAAGAGTTAAATACTGTAAGGCACCTACAACACTCTATAGTTTGTTGCATCCTTTGGTGCAAGAACTTCTCCACTTTCAACTGTGAGACTTTTGAGGTAGCGATTGGTGTACTGACCGGTTTGCACTTCTCCAATCCAACTCTTCTGAGAATACCAGTTGTGTACTTCTCTTGTGAGAGGAGTATGCCATCTTTGATTTTCTTAACCTCTATTCCAAGAAAATAGTGAAGATCACCCAAATCTTTAAGGGCAAACTCTAATTTCAAATCCTTAAGCAAACAGGTAGTGGCTTCTGTACTCGAGCTAGCAACAATTATATCATCAACATAAACAAGCACAAAAATAGTAACATTGCCTTTGTTAAAGAAGAACAATGAGGTATCTGCCTTGGATGGTATGAACCCAAGGTGTTGCAATTGCATGCTCAATATGAAATACCAAGCTCTTGGTGCCTGTTTCAAACTATATAATGCTTTATCTAATTTACAAACATAATGTGGTGTGATGTGATCCTCATAACCTGGTGGTTGCCTCATGAACACTTCTTCCTCAAGAACACCATGAGAAACGCGTTCTGAACATCTAGCTTTCTTAAACTCCAACCTCTGGAAATAGCAATAGATAAAACAAGTCGAATAGTAGAAAACTTAACAACAGGACTAAAGGTATCTTCATAGTCAATTCCAAACCTCTGTTTAAAACCTTTTGCAACTAACCTAGCCTTATATCTGTCTATGCTTCCATCAGACTTTCTTTTTATCTTGCACACCCATTTACAGTCAATAATATTGTCTCCATGTTTTGGTGGTACTAGGTGCCAGGTCTTATTTTTCATAAGTGCATCATATTCATTATCCATAGCTTCCTTCCAATCCTTGTTAGCAAGGGCATCATGCAAATGAATTGGTTCACCGGTAGTGGTAAGAAAGGCACGTTTAGTTTTGTCATACCTTATAGTACCATCATTGTACTGTTTTTCTTTGACAATACCTGACCGGGACCTTGTTTGCCGAAGAGAACTTGTAGAAGACACAGGAGCAGTTGCTGCGGATGGTGGTACACGCGATCCTGGTAGAGCTGTATTGGCCACAGAAGATCCAGTCGGTTCTCTATCCAAGGTAGGGAGCAAATCTGTCGGCTCCTAATCCGAGGCGGAATCTGGCGCCCAGCCAGTCGGGAACCCAGGCGCGCAACCGCGGCTGGCCACTGTGGGGCCAGACACGCGCCCGTGGTCGGCCGCTGAGGAGGCCCGCAGTGACGGGCGACAGGGGATTCGCCCCTTCCCGCACATGGGCTGGCGGGTGGCTCAAGGCGCGGAGACGTGGCGCGAGGCGATGCGTCAGGACCAGTGGGCTCCACCCTGGCTACACGGTCGGCCGCCTGCCCACGTGAGTCCAGGCCCTCGAGCCGATCGTCTTGGGATAACGCGCTGACAGCGGCAGGCTGAGCGCGTGGATCCGCCTGGGATCACGTGTCGTCAGCCAAATCTGCATTGTGTTCCGCGCCTCCCTTGTTTGTTTCCTCACACATAAAATCACAGTTTGGATTAGTAGAAATTGCAACAGAACCAGAATTTCCTGTGGATTTTTGCACATGATCAAGTTCAGTTAATTCTCCCCCGTGATTAGAAGGTGCATCAGAATCAATAAAAGTGCAATTTCAGCACGAAGTAAAGCTCCTGCATTAGGATGAAGTTTGGCAAAAGGAAAAAGTGTCTCATCAAAAACAGCATCACGAGAAATATAGATGCGTCCGGTGGAAACTTCAAGACACTTATACCCTTTATGAAGATTGCTATAACCTAGGAAAACACACTGAGTAGATCGAAATTCAAGCTTATGATGGTTGTATGGGCGCAAATTGGGGTGGCAAGCACACCCAAAAAATCTAAGATAGTTGTAATCAGGTTTTTGATGGTACAAGCGCTCTAATGGAGTAGAGTTACCAATGACTTTGCTAGGAAGCCTATTGATAAGATAAGTGGTGGCAATAAACACTTCATCCCAATATTTGAGAGGCATGGAAGCATGAGCTAGAAGGGAGAGGCCAACTTCGATTATGTGGCCGTGTTTGCGCTCAGCAGAGCTATTCTGTTGATGTGCGTGAGGACATGACACATGATGAGCAATGCCAATGCTCCGGAAGAAGGAGTTGAGTTTCTCATACTCCCCTCCCCAGTCACTTTGGACTGACAGAATTTTTCTATCAAATTGTCCTTCAACGAGTTTCTGGAATTCTTGAAAGATAGAAAAAACTTCAGATTTATACTTGAGTAAATAAATCCAAGTAAACTTGTTGTAGTCATCAATGAAACTCACATAATATTTTTTTCTTCCAAAAGAATCTCGGGCATGACCCCATACATCACTAAAAATAAGCACTAAAGGAGCATGAGAAACACTATAAGACTTGGGATACGGAAGCTGGTGACTCTTGGCACATTGACAAGCTTCACAAATAGACTCACTAATGGAACTTTGTGACAAATGGAGTTTGTCTTTATTAACTACTTGTTTCACTATGACTGAAGATGGATGTCCTAATCGTTGATGCCACCTTTCCAAAGAAGGTTTGACGACGGAGTAGACTTGACGACGCCGACGACTAAGTGCTCCGGATGTGATAGGGTAGAGACCCCCAATGCATCTACCGTGATGGAGAAGTTCCCTCGTTGCCCGATCCTTGATGAAAAAATAACGGGGGTGAGTTTCAAAGAAAACATTATTATCGGTGGCTATACGAGACATGGATGCAAGGTTTTTATGAGCTTGTGGGACATGAAGAACATCCTTAAGAATGAGATCACTTTAAGGTTAGGGGAATTAATTGAAGCTTGACCAATGTGGCAAATGTCCATACCTCCTCCACTTGCAGTATGGATCTGATCAGCGCCATGGTACCTCTCGCGAAGAGCAAGTTGCTCTAGTTCATTGGTGACATGATCGGTGGCGCCAGAGTCAATGTACCAGACGCCTTCTCCTGCTTGTTCACGCATGGCAGAAGCAACATGGCGAGTGTCAGGGACAAAATTCTCATCGTAGCGGTGCCAGCAATCCATGAACTCATGGCCGGATTTCTTGCAGAGCTGGAATCGGGGACGAGGACGCGGAGCTACAGGATGGCGGCTATCGTTGGAGTTGAAGCCGCCGTCGCTGCTGTTGGAGGTATTATAGTTGTTGTTGTTGTAGCCGCCCCCATTGTTGTAGCCGTAGCCCCCACCAGAGCGAGCGCCGTCGCCCTAAGGAGCACCGCGTCCGCGGCCGCCGCCACGGTTCTGTCCCTGGTGACCGCGCCCACGGCCGCGACCACGAGCATCAAAGTTGGCCGAGGGCTGTCGTAGGTCGCCACCATGAAGAAGGGTGAGGCGCGCGTCGAAGCTCAGTAGCTGGCTGTACAACTCCTGGACGGTGATGGGTTCCACACGAGCAACAAGTGTGGAAACGACCGGATTGTACTCCATGTCCAAGCCAGTGAGGATCTTGGAGACAATTTCCAGATCGGAGAGGGCCGCAACAGTGCACGCGACTTCATCGGTGAGACTTTTGATCCTGCCAAGATATTCAGCCATGGTCATGTTACCTTTTTTTAGGTTAGTGAGCTCGATGCGGGTGTTGATGGCTTGGGCTTGACTCTGGGCGGCAAACATGGCGTGGATGGCATTCCAGACTTCGGCCGGCATCTGCGATGTCGCGACCTATGCGAGGATATCGCGGGAGAGAGATCCCATCAGATACCCTTGTAGCTGCTGCTGGTGTGCGTACCAGAGGGATCGGGCATAGTTGAAGATCTGTTCCTCCTTGCCGTCCTTGGTAACGGTGAGGGTGGCCGGCGGTGGCGGTCTCGTCCCGTCGAGGTGGTGTTCCATCTGAGTGCCTTTGATCTGAGGCAGCACAATGGCCTTCCATAAGAGGAAGTTTCCCCTCGTGAGCTACTCCTGTGGTGGTGATCCGAGAGACCCCGCGGTGGTGCTGGATGTGGATGGTGCAAAGGCGGAGGACGAGGTGGTGGTGAGCGTGCCCGAGGTGTCGGGCAGCGATGCGGCGGCGGTGGTGGACATGATCTCGGTCGAGGGAGGAGGCTTGATGCGCTTTTCGGGAGGTAGCTATATGCGATCTTTGAATTATGAGGAAGAGGCTCTGACTACCATGTAAAATAGGTTGGAAAGCGTTGAACCCTTTGTCTCGGGCCGCATTGATATATATATGGCAATAGCCTTGACGTACAAGTTGTCAATCAAGAGATCGAGAGAGAAAGTTGTTACAGGAGATACGAGAGAGAAGAAGAGATAGAGAAGGACTACAAGTTAAACAGTAGACCTATCTCTATACAGTTGTAATTCTAACAGCCGCAACCCGCGCCCTACTGCTGCTCGAAGCGCGACAACGGTGATGGTTGTGCCGCGGACCAGCCTGGCATGGTGTACGAGGTCACTGCCAAGTATGAGTGGTTCATATATTTTTTTGGAGTTTTTAGTGAATTCCATCTTATTTGCATAAAATTTGTTCAATTTGTTCAAACCCGCTTTGAAATGTATGCGGGCATGGTTGGATGGCCAGCTCCCGCATCAGTATTTGCGAATTAGTCCCCATAGATCTGCGGACGGATGCAGTGTTTGATTTGAAGATCAACATTGAAGATGCTTTAGATATAATAATACTGTTACATGCATGAATCATGATAGTACCACACGAAATACACGACATGTCATATCCCACCATCCAAACCCAAGGCTAAACAACACCAGTCGGTTGGATTAGTCATCGTTCCAGTTTGGTTGAGGTCAAAAAAAATTAACTCGTTTTCCTCCTTCGAGTCGAGGTCAAAAGGGGATTCGTTCTCCTTGGTTGGTTGGGTCGTCTTCCACATTCCACTACTTCCTCCCGTCATCCACACCGTCCCTCCTTCCTCACTTCCTCACTCCCTCCCCTGCTTCTAAAACCCCTCTCCCCTTTCCCTCCTCTTCCTCGTCGCCGTCGGTCGCCGGCCGTCGGCCGGCATCGCCCGCTGCCATTCGCCGGAGGCCCTCGTCGTCCCGCGTCATCGGCCGCCGACGATTAGGTACTCGCATTGTCTCCCCTGCTGCATGCGCTGAGGCAGCAAAGAGCCCGCTTTGATTGAACGGCGTACGTCTTTGGTGTGCTGAACTTTTGGGCAAATCTGGATTCGATCACGGCCACCGGGTTGGGTATCTGGGATCTCCTTCTTTCACCGGCTAGGGTTTGGGGGAAGCTTGAGCCACGAGCTGATTTTGGGTTGCTCCGTCACGCCGATTCGTGGACATTGGTACCAATTTCTTCTTTCGTTAGGCTTTCAGCAGGGCTCACATGTACCAAAGCTTCTGTTGGTCTTCTCCTTTGGGGAACATGCCTCTGCAGTGTGAAAGTGGCCTTCTGACGTGCAAAGCTTTTCTCTGTTATGGGGGAAAGTGGGGATTTTTGTTGCAGAAAACAGGGAAAACATTTTTGAGCAAAAAAAAGGGGGGGAAATGCTATTGTGTTACCTTTTAGCTTGAATATTAAATGCATTCAGTCTGTTGCTGTTAAATTAGGGTTTTTATTTCTTTCTTTATTTGGACAGAAACAAGCATAAGTTGGTTCTAGGTTTTGCCTGGGTTTCCTCCAATTAATCGGGCAACAACCTTCTTAACTAATGACACAGGGCAAAGCTTTTGCCTCTATTTCCTGAAAATATATCAAGAGTGAAAACTGACAACTATTCTGTTTAGCTTCCTTTGCCTGTCTGTATTCAGATGGAGCAAAATAATAACAACAATCGTATTGCTTGGTATAGTTGCTTGTAGCATTTATTTTGAAGTTTGTACGATTACGAGCGTAGTGACAAGTTGAAAACAAAAATTAATGAGACGAATTTTCCCGCAGACAGTACCAAGTGTGCTCTCCTTCCTATCATGATGATCATCTCTGGTAAGCACAAACTTCTGTTCTTTACGTTTTACAACCTGCATATGGTAGTTACTCTGTTTTGTGTCAAATTAATGTATGTGCTGCTGATGACTTCTTGTGGTTAATCTATCAGTCTTTAAAGACATGAATGTTTACAGATAGACAATCTTTAGAGCATCAATGTTTAATTACATCTACAGTTATACACAACTCATTTTGTCTATTATGCAGCAAGTCTGAATTTGTTTATGTTTGTTGGCATGAATATACTATTCTTTATTTCATTTCTTTTGTTTGTTGGCATGAATATACTATTCTTTATTTCATTCCTTTTGTCTCCACATGCTAATTTTTTGGATCTCAAAAGCTTATGATTGGACGCAATACAAATTGGAATAGTTATGCTTCATTGTGGTATATACATGAAGAAAAAGCTTGTAAAACTTGTCACACAAGATTTGTTTCTGGCTTTTTTTTGTCTTTAATTTTTGCATTTAATTCGTGTATGTATCACATAGTACGCTTGTGACCTTGCTTGTAGTATCTTTATCTGTATCCACATGACACGTCCTTTTTAAGAATATATGTACTCACGTCGATATAACACTAGCTGCTATTAAAGGATAACAGTTTTGGCCCTCAACTCCAGAATCATTTATTTTACATCCATCAAATATCAAAATTTGTTCACTCAAACCCCCTGACTTAAAGAAAACAACAAGAGCAGAAGTAGATGGCGTGGTTGGTGATGAGGTTAACTGCAAATGAATGTAGATGACTGCCATGCCAATGGAGGTGGGCTAGTTGCTCTAGAGGTTGTAAGGGGGGGGGGGAGTCACAGTGGAGCTTGAAGAACAGGTCACTGATGAGTGGACTGCACAGATTTGTAGAATACGATAAGAATTTGGAGTTTTGGGTGTCTGTTCCAAGGCTATATAGCTGACAACAATACCGCCTCACCATATACTGCCTAATAGGATGCTGATTCCTGAAAAACAATGTATGTAGGTTAATAGGGTTATTTGCAGTTGTATAGTTGTGGATATAAATTAAACGGTTTTACAGTTGCGAGTAAAAAATAGACTCAGCAGACAATTAGAGAGACCAAAACTTGTCCTTTTATATCTAGTAAAAAGAACGAATAAATGGGCATTGCATCATTCAAGAATTAATGATTGAACAATTAAGAATTTGTAGTATAACTGAATTTGCAGAAGGTAGAGGAAAATCTGATGTATTAAGCTATCAGTTGTCATTGTCCTTTTTTCTTCTCGAAAATGCATCTGAGTGTGCGTTGTTGTGCATTAAAAGAACACCAAAGAAGGCACACAGTACAAGCCACCGATTGTAGAGCTTTCATTGTCCTTAGCTTGTTTTTTGGCGCATTACCTTGAAATAAATATTGTAGCCAACCTGTCAGAGGGTTCCTCCCTAAACACGAAGGAGAATGTTTCAAGGACAAGTAAACAATTGAGAAACATACAAAGAGAAGATGAAGAGACAGGTTTTTAATGGAATCCACAGAAAACCAAGTAATTATTCACTTCTGGTGGTTTGCAGGATTTACCTGGAATCTGGGAAATTGAACCCTTCTGGGAGTGCTCTCAGATCAGTTCAGTAGATGTTTCTTGAAATTAATCCGCCACATGTTTAGCATATAGATTATCTAATGAAGCCTAACACATGCATTGCATTTAAAATGCTAATGATCTTTCATGTTGGTAACATTGGCTAAAATATATGAGATTGATGTCTTCAGAGTTAAATTTATGATTTTAGGGTTGCCAGAGAGTGAGTATTGTTCTTTGGTTACTTGTTAGACATGTACAATCATTGATAAGAGGGTCTTAGGCTCTTAGCTTATACTCCCTCTAAGACGTCTTATATTTGAGACAGAGGGAGTACCATTTAGATGTATGTCATTTAGAGAACACAAAAAACATATTATGAAGTGGATTATCTCTTAGTGTCATCTCTATCAATTAATGTTTGCGTGCTCCTAAATTAGTGGGAGAATTAAAATTAAATTAGAAAATATGAAACTAAGAGGTGGCATCTTGTAAAATGGATAGAATTGTCTTATCTTGCTTACTATGAGATCATCTCTTAGCTAGAGAAGACAAACCTTGTTTCTTCTCATTTCTCTCTTCCAATAGCGAGTATCCTAGGTGGCATTGGTTAAGATAGCACAAATGCACACACCCTTATGTAGTAAGAAGCGCTTACTGTTCTTCTGTTTTAGAATGTACTCATGAAATTTCTTGATCATAATTTTGTGTTTGTTTGGTACAGGTTGACAAGTTACTTTTTTGGTCTACTGCTTGCTCTCTGTTGTCTGGAAGTAGTATACCTCACTCCAGACTACCACCATGAATCTCCATAATAATTGTCAGCAACAACAGCTATCGGGCTCAAATTCTTCAAGGCCGCCAACATTTTGGACCATCTGTCCAACCTGTGGCACCAAATATCAGTACCACCATGCAATTTTGAAGAAAGCTGTCCGCTGCCAGAATTGCTCGAAAGCCTTCATAGCACACACTTTAACTGAGCAGCATGTTCCTTTTGGTCCATATCAACAGTTTGCTGAGCTCTGGATAAGTGCAGGAGTGTTTTCAGAAATTAGATTGCTTCAGAAGTTCGAACCTGGGCAGATATGGGCTCTCTACAGTGACATAGATAAGTTTCCCAATTACTATGCCTTCATAGAGCAAGTTGATCTTGAGAATAAGGAAGTACATGTAAGATGGCTTGAAGTTTGTCCCGACGGAGAGGTGGACAAAAGTTTGGTAATAGATAGAACCGTTGGGTGTGTAACTTATAGGGTTGTCACCACTCATGGTATTATGATTTACACTGACACAAAACCTTTTCTCATCCTGTACATGCGATATTCACTGGTAGAAGGAACTCTTATGAAATATATCCTAGGAAAGATGAAGTTTGGGCCCTTCTCAAGGGATGGGATATTGGTTGGAGTTCAGACGCTCACAACCAGAAGAACTACACGTACGATGTTGTTCAGATCCTCTCTGATTTCACTTCTGGCACTAGCATCACTGTCATGCCGCTTGTCAAGATAAAAGTCTTTGTTAGCTTATTTATGCAGTCCAAAGAGGATACTCCATACCTCATACCTCACGATGACACAATTTGGTTCTCGCATTGTATTCCGTACCGTTTGATGGGCGCAGCTGAAAGTGAAGGCATTCCAGAAGGTGCTCTCGAACTTGATCCTGCAGCGCTTCCCCTTAACTTGGAACAGCCTGTTGCCTGTGTTGCTTCAGGAAGCGGGCCAGTAAAAGGCTCGGAGTTTGATGCCAAATATGCTGGTTCGTCCAGAGGAAATAATTCTCGAAATGGATCCAGAGGGATTGGGGACAGGCAGCATCATACATGCATGAACGCAGGGATCTTTGCAAAGACACCGCCGGTGGAAAACAGAGAGCACAGAACTCCATCTGCTGCAGAAGGTACTGCTGTTGATGAGGATTCTGATGATCTTACCCAGGCATGGCTTGATTGTCCTGGCTCAGAATTCTATGACTTTACAGAAATAAGATTGCTTTGCAAGTTTGAACCTGGGCAGATCTGGGCTCTCTACAGTGATATTAGTTACTTCCCCAATTACTATGTCGTCATAAAGAAAGTCGATCTCAAGAATAATAAATTACAAGTGAGATGGCTTGATGTCCGTCCTCGGGGAGAGGAGAAAAGATTGGTCAAACAAGATCAGCCTGTTGGCTGTGGAACCTTCAGGGTTTCCAGTGACAATGATGCTATTGTGCCTTACACTGGTACAGAAGAGTTTTCTCATCCTGTACGTGGTAGACCAACTGGTAGAAGAAACGAATATGAAATATTCCCTCGCCCTAGTGATATCTGGGCTGTTTACAAGGACTGGAGGGCTGGGTGGACTGCACTCGATTTTAAAAATTGTGACTATGAGTTCGTGGAGACATTTGACTGTACTGATTCGTCCATACAAGTTCAGCTGTTAAGGAAGGTGGATGGTCACAGGACAGTATTTAGAAGGAGGAGCTGTGGAAACGATACATAAGTATGATTACTTAAAGTTCTCTCACCAGGTCCCTTGCTTCCGTCTCACAAATGAACAAGGAGGCAAGCTTCGAGGCTGTTTGGAGCTCGATCCTTACTCGGTGCAGAAGGGGTCACTCGTCACTTATTCAAGGTGAGAGATAACCTTGTTTGCGGCAAGTCTTTTGGAAGCCTCTTTTTGCGATGGAATTACAGGACGGAAGGTTCTGCGGAAGTTGATCACACTGTATTAAAAGCTGCCCGGAGTTCTCCATGTTCCAGTGATGTTATTATGTGCTTGTTTAGTCTTCCTGCAGTCGGTGCCCCTAAGATCTAGTTAGCGACCTGGCATTTGTTGCAGTTGCAGTTTTTTTACTTTTGATCTGCTTATTGAACTGCCACTCTTCCTTTGCTCGCAGTTTAACTAAAGCCTGCAGTAGTATGATTTTACTGTGAAGGCCAATGTGATGGGTTCTGGATGGGAACTCCGAAAATCTCTGTCAATTGAATCCCAACTAGAGCTTTGTGCTAAATTTACATTTTATAGTAGTGCTCATCACCATTTTTGTGTGGCTCATTGTACATGATGGAATAGCACCCTGCACCCAATCAAACCATGTTTTTTTTCCAAGTTCTTAAAAAAAGTTTGGGGGGCAGCGTTCATGAAATTACTCGGTAGAATCTAGGCAACACTGGTACACCTGAGTATGATAAATCTGGTGCGGAAAAATATTATGCGTCAGTTCATGGCGTATTTTTTACTCTTTTATTTTTTCTAGCAGAGAAGGTGTATGCTGTTGTGGAGCAGCATAGTGAAGTACTATAAGCCTGCAAATGTTGAATTCCCAGGAGTGTGCTTACTTGTGCACACCACCTGCCTGTTGCTTTGGTATTTAAAACTTCTTCTAATTCTCTAGGTTCCTCACTTCATGTGGTAAGATGGTGTTTACCCGTTTGTTTACGGAGTTCAAAACTCCTTGTGAAAGAGCCAGGTCAATCTGTGTACTGACAGACTTCACGAGAATTCGGGTATAGTGACAAACTACACGATGAATAAGGTGTTTCGGTCTTCAGCATCTCTGATATCTGGATGTGGAAAACTTGCATGAATCTGCGGGAAGTTCCAGCGTGCTATCATCATTTTTTTAAAGCTTTGTACAATTCTATCATAAGGCCATTTCGCTTTACTCATGGCCACATTTCTTCCTGGTACATGCAGGTCGGAAATTACGAACTTTAACAAGGAAGCACAAGTAAAAAAAAACACTATCCATAGCTATCAGGAAAAAATACTATCAAGGCAGCACAACTAAAAACACTAAAATTTTCCATTTGTACACGAAACGCATAGTCTAAAAAATAAATGCAGGACCATTAGCTCATTGTCAAATCCACTGCATTTTCCAATGACGCGGAATGCATGATCTAAAAATATTGCAGGATCGTCTATGAAGCACACCAAAAATAACATCACAGATATGAATGTCAAAAGAGCGACACTGCAACAACCTAGAAAATTTTTCAGCCATTGGGCACAACACTGTCAGCAGTTCTGAATCCAGAACAGAGCAAGTTCAGCTACCAGAAGAAACAGAGAGAGTTTTTGAACATATATCTATCTATCTATATAGGCAAAAGTAAGCGTCCAGTTCTGCTGTCGTCGAGGCGGCGAAACTTGTGGAAGGTGAACTTTCATGACTCCCGCTCCGATCTTTCTCTACTCCGTGTCGACATCCGGGTGTCGCAGCTCATTGCACGCTGAATTAGCAGAAATTATGAACCAATTAGGCAGCAGACCAACAATCAATAACAATATCAAGAGAAGGAAAAAAAACTGAAACAATATAATGTGCAAGGAACTAGAGATTTTATGCACTATTGTAAGATACTACCTGAATTTTATTCACAGGTTAGAAACTAAGTATCTTCTCTTCAAAGGTAGAATGAGATGACTGAACTTGATTTGGCTTTTCAGCTACCATAATCTATACTAGCGGCAAACACTGTGAAATCGATGAACTGAATTATCTGAATCAAGGGCATACATGTGCAACTAGCTTCGATAAATCCACATGGAAATCATAATATCCTTTTTCCAAGGACGATCAGGTTAGAAAATAAAAAGAATAACAAGACCAAGATTGCAGCTCATGTACAAAACCTGAATAAAGCTCATGTGCAGAAACGAGATTTATTTAGTATTGTTGGAACCTGAGTTTTGTTCACAGGTTATTCAATGCGAGTAAAATTGGCTAAATCAAACGAATCAACTGAGTTGGTGTTTCAAGTTCGATAATGATTTATTCCCCCAATAACATATCATATTTTACTTACCAACAAGATTACAGCAGTTGCAGACAATTCCCAACACCTAGCAGTTTCAGATATCAACAGATTCAGTTAACTATTTTTCAGACTACAACAATTTCAGCGAACTGTTTTAACACCTAACAGTTTCAGACTTCAACAGATTCAGACTAGAGCAATTTCAGTAAGACAAGTAGATTAACACCCCACTAAATTAAACCCCAAAATATCATGGTCATGCAGCAAATAGCATCTATCTGCACCAAAATCTGAACAAAATTCAACCAAAGACCATGCATGGGTTTTCAGTTCTTGTCACCATTAGGAGATACTCCCTCCGTTTCAAAATAGATAACTCAACTTTGCACTAAAGTTAGTACAAAATTGAGTCATCATTTTGGAACGGAGGGAGTACTTAGGAAGTTGGGGCATGGGGAGAGGCTCTCACCAGGGGTGTTGGCCAGGAAGACAACAATCTAGAGGGTGTCGCCATAGCCACCGTCGGGCAGGTTGACAACGAGCGGGGTCAGCCTCCCGTGGCGGCCCGCTCGGACGCACATGGCGATGTTCGGGTAGTACACGACGGCGCCGACGAGTAACCCCAGGTTGTCCCTCAGGCGAAACGCGGACCTCCCCCTGAACCAGAACTGCTGCCAGCCTTCGGCCTTTAGCTCCGATAATATGTCGAAGAGGCCGTGGATATACATGATAAGTGTGTTTTTATTCTAGAATGGTGTCTAGTTGACATTTTCATGGCGTGGACCCATGGAGGCGGTAATGCAAGGATAAGAGTCTATCATCATTTATGTTTGTGTGCTAGTGGTTGCCACTAATGTTGTTGTGGAGCCAGGGGAGTTAGAGTACGACGGATCTTCATCTCTAGCTTGGGTAAGCTGCTGTTTCGGTGGTTTATCCCATCTGCCTCTTCTCAATGGAGTTAAATGCCAAGGAAGCAATTGTGCATGTTATACCATGGAAGGCTTTTCTGCTTCTTCAATCTTCAATTGACGCCGTCCTTGATGTGAGTTTTTGCAACTGCTTGTTTTAGGTTAAGACCCGACTCAAGTGCTACTGCTACATTTGCGTTCAGTGGTGTTCCCATAGCATGTGATGTCAATATGTGTTGATGCCTTATGATGTTTAGGTATATTGCATAAAATTCAAAAAAAATCAAAGGCCTGTTACCCCACCATCATTGTATATAGAAAATGGCCGTGGATATACATGATGAGTGTGTTTTCTATGAACCCACCAAGCATTCGCCTCCATATATCATCATTGTATGTGTATATTGCTGTTACCCCATCTTTGAGGAGAATGCTTGGCGGGTTCATAGAAAAATGATGGTCCCTCCTGTATTTTTCGCACCTCAACTATGGGGACCACATTTTATTACCTAAAGTCAGTGAGGCGATGTAAAGATGTAGCCACAACCACTGGTTTCGACCGTTATGCCTGACGTGATGTAGACTAGCCCCACAGACCTTCATTCGTGCACACTCGGGAAGGACTTCCCAGCCGGTCATACATCCTCAAATTACCCCAGGCCAAGCACACTTAACCTGGAGGTTCTTTGGAGATGAGGTTTCGGAAAAAGTTGCACCTTATTGATATGAAGTAATCTATCATTCCTACTAAGTTAGGATGTCACGGCTGATAACATTCGGCAATTTAGGCCAATCACATTGATCAATGTGACTTTTAAGCTTGTGGCTAAGGGGTTTGCCACTCGCCCGTCCTCGGTAGCCCACCGGGTCATTCACCCTAACCATACTACCTTCACATGTCATTGAAGCACCCTTGATGGAATGGTAGTGCTTCGAGAAGTACCCCATGAAGCTGATTGCACCATGAGGACATCTTCACCCTAAATCTTGACTTCGAGAAAGTGCATGACGTGGTGAGCTGGGATTTCTTGGAGGAAGTGATGCATCATAAGAATATTGAACCTAGGTGGATCGATCGGTTGAAGCAGCTGGTCAGGGGAGGTCAAACAACTATCAACATTAATGGGGAGATCATCCCCCTTTATAGAAATTCTAGGGGAGCACGGCAGGCTGATCCTGCCACAACGAACTATGGAAGACGACATGATGGTGTTCGGCTCTGTGGCAATGACATTGGGGGGTAGCATCACTGGTGGAAAAAAGGCCTTTGGTCGCGGTTCGCAACTGCCATTAGTCGCGGTTGCGCAACCGCGACCAAATAAGCGCGACTAAAGCCCCCCACCTTTAGTCGCGGCTGCTTAAGAATCGCGACTAACGGCCCGCCCACGTGGGCGCCTGGCGGTCGTCAGGCGGAGGACCTTTAGTCGCGGTTCTTCGCCAACCGCGACTAAAAGCCGCCGCAGGTTTAGGGTTTTAGCCCCCCTAAACCTGTTTTCTGTTTAATTTGTATTGTTTTATTTCTTTTGTGCTTTATTTTAATTTTGAAGGAGTTTCATATATTCTACGGTACTACATACATGCATATGAATGTACAATTTCAAATAAATTTGAAATTAGAACCAAAAAGAATTCAAGAGGAATATACAATATATATTCAATATCATCGGATGACCATATACAATTTTGAACAAGTTTCCATACATGATTTAATCCATATAAAGTTCTACGCCCTCGTAATAGTGTTCTCCTTTAGGATGGAGGACTTCCTGCTGAACCATCCAGCTAGTTCCTCTTGAAGTGGTCGGAAGCGAGCTTCGGACTAAGCATCATCCGGAGGTTATTCCTCCGAGCATTGGTATCACTCGGAACCCGCCAGAGGTGTATCTCCGGATCATCTCTGAACATAGTATCCACATAGATTGGTCTCCGTGGCTGAATATCCCCAGCATTCTTAGGCTTTGACCTTTTGAATTCTAGCTCTTTTTTGAATTCACCGACGTTTGTATCTACGAACCGTCTCCAAACCCTACGAGGCAAAGAAAATTAAATGAACAAGAGAGTTATTAGTTACTTGATATTAGGAAATGAACGAAATAGGCCGATCGATATAGAGCGCAAATGAATGAAAATAATTACTTCTGCAGCATTTTTCTCATGTCGCCCCAAAGCTTTGGATCCATATTCAGAGAGTCGTGGATGAGACATTCTGAGGTGTTAACTTTAATTACTAGCAGAATCCAGTGGAACCTGCGGACACGATACATGCATAGTACGTCATGCATAACTCATCGATTAGCCGGCCACATACCATGCATGGAGTAAACAAAAGAGAATGTGCTCAAGACAGAAACACTCACTCAAAATGGTAAGGAAATAGAATATCACTTTTGAGTTCCTGCTTTGTAAGAAACTGCCACAGGTCTGCCTCCACGTCGGCGGGGTGACGCTCCAACACATGTCCATTAACGATGTGTGGGTCAATGAACCCAACATCATGGATGTTCCTTACTCTGCATTCCTTAATCTTCATTCTGCATGTATAATAGCGGACACAACAATATAGTTAGGACATATATATAGTGCAGGCAATATGAACGAGATGGGGTAGAAATTAATAAATCACTTACGAACGTAGCAACCGATGATAGATTTGTCGAGCTCGCAGAGATTGAAAAGCTGGAACAATTCACTCAGTTCAATTTGTACATAGTAATGTTTGAAGTGATGCTCATGTCTAACTTCCGCATAAATATATTCTTTGGCGTTTTTATTTTTTATGTAACCCTTGTACCATTTCAGCAGACCTTTCATTTGTGTAGGTAGATCCTTTTCCTGCGCAGGCTCGACGAGAGGCCCATTCTTGACATATGTAATTACTACCTCCTTCACTGGCGCCTCATCAAGGCCTAACAGTTCACGAAGAGTAATACCTAAGTTGGCCGCTTGTTCTCTGGCACTCGTTACAAGTCAATCCCTGTGTTGCCGCAGCTTGTATGATCTCGGGTCATCCGGACAGAAGGCTTCCACTATAAGCGGGCAATCGATTGTTTACTTTGTTCCCGAGCTGGGCAACTTGTTTCCGCTTTTTTACTTTCGGCCTTCTCCGCTCTTTGTTCTCCTTGAACATGAGTGCCTGCCTGCAAGTTCACGTGCATAGTCGTCGAGCAGATTCTTCATGCTTGGGACGGTGTGCTCAAAATGACTTAGCCCACTTCTTTTGCTCATCGAAAATACTGGCTTGGGCTCGGGCTCTCTTTTCTTCTTGCAGTCCGCCTTCCATTTCTCCAAATCAGCAGCCGCGCGCGTCGACTTCCTCGGCACTACGCTCCCAAGGCCTTGTGGGAGAGGCTTGATGATGGCTCCGTACCTTTGTGGTCTTAGGTACATAAGGGTCCGGGTTAATAATCCAGACTGCTTCGCCTCTTTGCCGTAGGTGGATTGGGGCGGCGTCGATCACCCGCCGGACGAGGACTGGGGCGGCGGATGATCACCCGCCGGACGTTGTGGACTGGGGGGCGGCGTCGGCTTACGTGACGGAGGTGTAGGTGAACCACCACCACCACCACCACCACCACCGCCACCGCCACCACCACCACCGTAGGGGGGTGGACTTGTTGTCCTTGGCGCCTCGCCTGGAAACTTGATAAACTTCTTTCGCCATAGAATGAAATGGCGCTTGACATCTCCAAGTCTTTTCTCCCCTTCGTGTAGCAATGTCAATCTCCGTGTCCTCAAACCCTTGGACTATGTCCTCCACCGTGACACGAGCATAGCCATCTTGAATGGGGTTGTTGTGGTGGAGTGCTCCAGGTAAACATGGTAAAGCACTGCCGATGGCTACCTTCATGGACATGTTCCCGATAGGATAATACAGATGACATTCTTTCATCTCCTTTATATCGCCCACGGGTAGCGAGGAGGCTCCGTGCAGTAATTTCGACCACCGAGGCTCCGGTGCAGTAATTTCGACCACCAGAGGCTCCGGTGCAGTAATTTCGATCGTCGGTGCATCTGCACCAGCCGGTGGGGCCTCCGTGGAAGCCACGCTGCTTCTCCGCTGCTGGCTTCCGAGATCCGCTGGATGATCTTCATGCTGCACCCGAGCTGCATCTCTTTCGGCTACTAGTACACTCATGGTTTTCTTCATCACATCCATTTCGATGCCAACCGCGCCACAACATCTGCTTCCCGATCCATCTTTCTCTTACGGCTTCAGAATCCGACGGGTCATCGCTCGGGGAACCCTATTTTCCACGGAATGTGCCCCATGCCTCGACACGCCCTCCGTGTTCAGGATTCCCGAGGGCTTTTGTCAGCGCGTCGTTCTCTCTGTTGAACTTGATCTTCCCCTGTTGAGCATCCTTCATTGCGTCAATAAGGGCTTGGGTGGGTTTAATTAATTTGCCCCGGTAAACACACTCCCCTGTCTCCGGGTTCAGCGTTCCCCCATGCCCGTACCACCAGCTTTTGGCCCTTGGGTCCCATCCTCCGCACTGGACGGATTCTCTCGCCCTCAGCTCGTTCTCCATCTTCTCCAACCTAGGCACCCAAATGCGATACCCTCCTGGCCCCATAACATGATTGTACTCCTTCTTAGCCGCATTTTCCTTATTTTTTTTCGATATTTGAATGAACTGCTCCGATTTCGTTTGCTTCACAAATTTTGGCCAATCATGTTTCAGTTTCTCATATTGTCCTTTGAAATCCGAGTCTTGTTCGCTTGACAAAGTCACGGGCTAGATTTTGCTTGAATTTCCGGAATGCGTCGGCCATCTTATGAAGAGCGAACTGTTTGACTAGCCTCCTCCTCTCCTTGTTTTCCTCAATCTTGTTACCCTCCTCATCGAATTTGTTGTATTCCGGAGGTAGAACGAAATGTTCCATAAGCTTCTTGAAGCAATCTTTTTTTGTTCTCTTATCGACAAAAGTGAAACCATCAATTCGTGCCTTCTTTGGCTCATTCCACTCTCGACGGTAATCGAGACGTTGTCTCTAACAATGGCTCCGCATTGGCTGACAAACTTGGTGGCGTTCTTGCGGGGCTCCAGCTGCCTGCGGTTGCCTTGTCGACAACCTCGATGGTGCATGTTTCTCCTTGTTTCATCGTCTTGGTTGCGCCACGCTTTGACGACGTACTCGATTGTTTCGACGATCCGGCCGAGGGCTAAAATAAGAAAGAGAGTCGCGCGCGTTAGTACACACATATTTATTCAAATCAGTTAGTTTGTATCACCAGAGGCTCAATGTATATATATACCTCGGCGCGGAGGTGGTTGCTACTTCCATTTGAAGATCGCGTTTATCGACGCTTGTTCGGCATCATCTTGTCGACGGCGCCTTCATCTTCACCGTCAAGGTTCAGATAAGAAGAGATATCATCTTCTTCTTCTCCGGTCGGCACATATTGAATATCGCCGTTTATGATGCCGAACATATGTGCTTCACCGTCCGGATCATAGTTGTCCATAATCGGTCAGCTCTATCGTCCGCCATTATGTCATCCCGAAAACATGTAGTAAAACAAATTAATTAAGTGAAGAAGGGGCGGTGGCGGTGGCGGTGGCGAAAGGGCGGTGGCAAAAGGAGGGGCGAGGAAGGGGTGGGAGAGGTGTCGCGGTAGAGCGCGAGACGGGCGGCGACAGCGGCGTCACGGAGAGGGAGGCGAGGACAACACACACACGGAGAGGGAGGCGAGGACAACAGACAACCACGTGGGTCCCGGTTGGTCTGGCGGCGAGCAAGCAAGTGCATAACAGACAACAAGCAAAGCTAGACATGTTCTAACGCGGTATGAGGTGATACGGTGAAGGGGAAACATCCAGAAAGTATCCCGGTGTTCCGTGTTTTCGGACGAGATGAACCGGAGGGGAAAGTTGCGTGTTTGCTATGCTAGGGATGTGTGGTGGACGAACGGGTTGCGTATCCGGATTCGTCTCTTCGTTCTGAGCAATTTTCATGTAGAAAGTTTTTTCATCCGAGCTACGGATTATTTAATATTAATTTTCAAAGTTTTAATTCATTTTTAGAATTAACAGAATTAATTTAATTAGGAAATGCCATTATGACGTCAGCATGATGTCAAGGTGATGTCAGCAGTCAGCGTTGACCGGTCAAACAGGGCAGTGGGGCCCGTCTGTCATTGACCTTTTATCTAATTAGGTTATTAAGGTTAATTAACAGGGTTAGTTAGATTAATTAACAAGATTAATTAAGTTAATTAATTGGTTAATTAATTAATAATTTTAATTAATATATTTTTTTCCTGCTTTTTTTCTTTACATTTCAGGGCGGGCCCGTTTGTCGATGGTTGAGAGGGGCCTAACGGGCGTCTTGGGCGTGCGGACTTGTGGGCTCACGGCGCGCCACAGCGCCCACCGGGGCGAGCCCAGGCGATGGCCTCGGGCGCGGCCACCGGCGACAAGGAGGCAGCCAGGGGCGGCGAGGTAGCGGGACGGCACGGACGTGGTCCCGGCGAGGTGCGGGCGCTGCGGCCGTCAGTGAAGAAGGCGAGAGCAGCGCACGGGGGCTGCGGGCGGAGCGGGACGGCGGCGTGGGCGGCAACAGCGGAGGAACCCTCTTCCGGTTTCGCCTCAACATCGTCACCGGTCATCGCCTCGATCTTATAACGCAATGCAGTGCATACCGGGCATTCATTCAAATTCTCGTATTCACGCGGTAGAGGATGCGATCGTTGATGCATGCATGTATCTTCGAACCTCTAAACCTAGAGGGCGACAACCTTCTTTGCTTCAGACGCATCTTGGCGGGCAACTCGTTATCCTTTGGAAACATATTCTTCAACATTTTCAGCAAGTTTTTAAATGCCGAGTCAGCTACACCTGCCTCTGCCTTCCATTTCAGCAAATCCAGTGTGCAGCCCAGCTTTTTCAGACCATCATCGCATCCGGGTACAGCGCCTTTCTGTGATCCTCTAACATGCGATCCAAATTCTCCTCTCCTTTTCAGGCCAGAGCGTCTCCGTGCATCAGCAATGGTCCGACCAAGATCATCAACGGGATCATCACGTGCCTCTTCTTCACCTTCCCCTTCACCTTCAGCATCCTCCATGAAAGTATCACCGAAATGAGCAAGATAGCTTTCATCGATGAAATCATCCCCTTCTTCATCTTCTTCCATTATAACCCCTCTTTCTCCATGCTTGGTCCAACAATTATAGCTTGGCATGAAACCCTTCTGAAGCAGATGCATGTGAACAACTCTTGAGGAAGAGTAACCCTTCTCATTCTTACAGATAACAAAACCCCCCCGCTTGTTCGCATTAGCCACTACGAGGAAATCTTTCAAACCCGTAGTGAACTCGCCGGAGAGTCGGTTACCGTACATCCATTGCCGATTCATCTGCATTATTATAATATAAAATATATAATTAACCATCATGCATTTGTTAAACTAACTAGCTACAAACAATATAAATTAAACAATGAACTACACACATGCATATTTTATCAATGACACATCAAAGGTTCATCAAGTTGCTAACCGCGATCGAAGAGTGTGGCTCCAACACTTCATGTCATGTTTGTTTCATGCTCTTGGGGCATTTCATCAAACACCTTATGTGCATAAGAGGAACCAAAAGCAAACCTACACCCACTTGTGAAGAGAATGGCTCCAAATGGCTAAGTGTTGGCTGCTGGATGGGTATATATAGGGAGGGCTTTAGTTGCGGTTGGCACGGCAAACCGTGACTAAAGGTGCCCGAAGCCTTTAGTCGCGGTTGTCCTGGCCAATCAGCGACTAAAGCCCCTCACGTGCACCAGCTGGCCACCGAGCGCCAGGCCCAGAGCCTTTGGTCGCGGTTCACCTCCGAATCGCGACTAAAGGTCCCATTAGTCACGGTTCCTACAGCTTCGCGACTTATGGGGCTGGACGGAAGCCTCTTTTTCCACTAGTGCATGTTGGGGGTCGCAACAATGGTTGTGGTAGTTTCCTCTCCTTCAATGTGTCTGTGAGATTGTATTGGGTTGTTTGTTGCTGTGAAGTTGGAGTTGCGGCAATGGAGTCTGGATGGAGTCTATACAGGCAAATATGATCTGTTACCGAAAAAGGCTTTCGCTCCGCTTTATATATAAAGCAAAGATCCACAACAAACCTGGTACAACCGCACGCCAACACAACCCACACACCCAAGGCATGATACAAAGATGCTGAGCGCAGCAACACCACCCTAGCACTACAAGAGTAACCGGAGATCTAAGCCGTGAACACGCCACCGCGAAAAAGTGAAGCCGCATATGGCGAACCGAGGGCTCCAAGGCGGCACCTTCAGGAAGGGAACGACACCGGAGCGCCGCCACCGCCCGACACGAAGGTCAGGGTTTCCCCTGGAGCAACCCAACGGGCAATGAAGGCCGCGACGACGCCTTCAAGAAGGTAACGGTTCGCCGCTGCCGGTCCGTCCGAAGATAGAGCAGGTTTTCACCCCGGCCAACAATCACCACCACCGAACACCACACCCCGGCATCCATGCCGCCCACACGGCCATGGTCACCAGGCAGCACCAAGCCACGAGCTCTGCCCATGAGCACCGCGCTACCACCTCCAGGGCCGCCGCCCTGGCATCCAAGACCCTGACACCACCTCACCCGAGACCGGCACACTACTCCACCCAAAGAGACAAATGGAAAGGTCCCGGCTTTCGCATCCCCGGGCAACCCCCAGCGCTGAGACCTAAGAGGCCGACCGAAATGGGCCTCCATCTCCTTGTCCTGCTGCACCGGGCGCGAGACGGGCTCAGTCCTGCAGCCGGGCGTGAGACGAGGTCGGTCCTGCTGCCGGGCGCGAGACGAGCTCGGTCCTGCTGCCGGGCGCGAGACGAGATCAGTTCCGCAGCACCGGGCACGAGACGGGAGATGGACCGCAGCTGGGAGAGGGCCAGCCTTTCGACGAAGGTAGCGTCCGAACGACGAGGAGAGGAATCGAAGGCCAAAACAGGCCCCTTCCCGACGAGCCGACGCCGGAGATGTCCGGCCGCTGCCGTGAAACAACCCAAACCACCGCCATGAGCCACCACCACGCCGTGGCAGCCCACATCCGAGAAGCGACCCGACCGGCCGCTGCCAGCACCCCGGGCCGCCCGCCGGCGAGCAGGGCCAGATTCGGCCGAATCTGACCATGCCGCAACAAGCACCCACCAGCCACGCCCTCAAGCTCCACCTAGCCAACGAGCAGAGGAGGAAGAAGGAGGGCGCCCACCTCTGTCGCGCGCCGCGACCCGCCGCCGCCACGGCCGCGCCGCCACAGCTCCCGGCGCCGGATCGGGCGCAGCGTAAAGCACGCCCCTCCGGCCAGCATCCCGACGCCTGTGGAAGCCACCGATCGTCGCCGCCGGGATGGCACCCGCGCGCCGCGACCCACCAACAACGGCGCCTGCCCGTGGAAGCGCCCACCGGCGCCACACGAGGGGACGAAGGCCCGCCGGCGCGGCGCCGCCAAGCTTTACTCGGGCGCTACTGTGGCGGCGGCGGGGGAGGAAGGGGGCGGAAGGAGGGGAGGAGACCGGCGGCGGCTAGGGTTCCCTCCCCGTCGCCTGCGGGGGCAACGCTGGAGGGGTGGGTCGGGAGCGTGGGGTGTGCTATCCGAATATGATCTATTCAGTGATCATTCATGGGCCCGCTCCCATTCGTATCTTGTCGTTAGAATCGGAGCTGCTATATAGCCGATATATGCAGTGGATTGCATGACATGGATTTTCGTGTGTATCCTCACATCCTTTATGATATGGGTTTATTCGGCAGGCGTTATTTGCGACGATGTTGAAGTCGCTTGCCCAGGAAGAAGTGATTAAGATGACATCAATGTGCAACCTCGATGAGGTTTTCTTCATGGTGATGTGTCATGTGTGTGTGCACGTGCGCGCGTGTGTGCTTGACGGCAATTTGTGATGATTTTTGAACTTTGAAACTAGGAAACTCTTTTTTCAAAATTAATTAAAGATAGGGTCCTAAGAGGTCCGATTTAAAACAAGCTGTATTGATCTCATCTAGAACTCTATACTAGATACGATCGCCTTACGTACGTTCTTGCGTGTGTTCCTTGTCCGTTACAATTACGTGCAACGAAGTTTCAAACCGAATCTGACGCGGCTTACAGTAGTTAATTAGGTCCATATATCTCCAGCAGAACAAATACAGGAGCATCATCTTCTACACGCCAGCAGGGCCGGACTGTCGACGGGACCGACGATCGACAAGCCAGCTAGTCCGACCGCACAATGGCCAACGACGTGGAGAACCCGCCGAATTTCCTCCACGACCAGCTCGTGGAGGCGGCAGCGGAGCCTGACGAGTGCGGCAGGTGCACGGTCATCGTGCTCCTGGCCGTCCTCACCCTGCCGCTCATCGCCATCGCCATGGTGCTGATCAATTTCCACGACAACTCCCCTGAAACCAGCAGACTGACTCTCGCCGCGTTGGTCGTCGGAATCCTCGCCGCCGTCCTCGGCTCGTGCACCGGGGCCGTGCTCGTGTTTGTCATCGGCCAGTGGGAGCTCGGCAATCCGGAAGGGTCTAGATTAGTAGATTATTTATTGTCGATAGGAGTATAATCCAACCCGGCCGCTCGCGACTCATGTGTCTACCTATCAATGTAGTTTCGATCCGCTGGCCAATTTACTGATCGATCAGTTCATATGTACATGAAAAACATAAGTTCCAGTGTGCTATGGGTCTTTGATTTGCCGCCCTGCTCTATAATTTTTGTGAAGCTTATGTGAAATGCATGAACTAAAAAAAATTGTAGGATCATCAAGTCATTGCAATTAACCCGAGAGTGAAATGCTTCACATCTCAGAGATGAATGTTCAGAAGAGCGACACTGCAATGACCTACAAAGTTGTTCAGCCATTGGACGCAACACTCCAGAGCAACTCTAGCAGACCCCGCATAAAACGCAAAACCGCAAAATTCCGACGAATATGCGGGCTCGGCCCATTTTTCCGGCCAGAACAGAGCCCGCATACTCGCCCGGCCCGCAAATTTTTTTGCCGCGGCCCGCAAACCGAATGCCCCGACCGCTATAACTGTGGTTCCGCGACTCGTTTGCGGGTCCAAATCCTATCCCTCGCCGCCGCCGAGCCATGCGATTCCCCTTCCCCCTCTCCATATTTCTCGCCGCCGGCGACCACCCGCCCCGCCTCCAGCCGCCATGTGTGGCCGAATGTGGAGCTCCGGACGTGGCTCCAGCAGCAGATCCGGTGGCGGAAGGACCCGGGAGGCAGCGGCGCGTCGGTCGGTCCGCAGCGCAGGAAGCTGGGCCGGAGGTGGACCAACCGCGGCATGTCGCCGCCGGCGAGCTTCCGGCGAAGCGAGACGGAGGAGTACGACCGCCGGCGCGCGTCCTTCTCCTCCTTGAGTTTTTCGTACGCCGGGAGCTCCTCCTCCTCCGGCGCGGGCCTTCTCCCCGTGAAGAGGGAGTGGTCGGAGGAGGAGCCGGAGGAGCCGGACGCGTTCGCCTTCGTCTCCGTGAAGGAGGAGCCTGAGGAGCCCGCTCCGCTCGGCCGCCGCGGAGTCATCGGGCCGGAAGACTATGTCGCCGACGTCGACGCCGTTGCGGCCGCCATCGCCGAGCGGAGCGTGCGCGAGGAGGCGGAGTGCCAGCGCCACGCCGAGGAGCTCGAAGCCCTCCAGTGGCGGGAGGAGGTCGCCGCCAACCTCGCCGCCAAGGAGAAGGCCGAGGAGTGGCACCGCATCCGCACGGAGCAGGCGGCTGTGTACGTCGACCTGTGCAGCTCCGGCGAGGAGGATTAAGCGTCCGGCTCCTCCACGGTGTCGTCCATTTTGCCGTGACCTCGCCGCCGTCAGATCCGCCCCCTCTAGTACTAGTTTAACTTAGTATGTAGTATAACTATGCTTGTAGTTTGTTGATCATGTGATGAACTATGTAGTATGTGATGAACTATGTTTGTGCAATTTCTTCCGTGAAAGTATTTTTTTTTTAATTATGCAGGTTTAGATACGGGGTCTGTTCAGACGCGCTAGTTTTCAAGCCGCAAACGCGATCTTCGTAGAATCGCAAACACGTTTTGCGGTCAAATTTATGCGGGATCTGCTAGAGTTTGCTCTCAGCAGCTCTGAATCCAGAACGAAGCAAGTTTAGCTAGCAGAAGAAACACAGAGCTGTTGAGCTTTTTGAACCTATATGGTTATATCTGTAGGCAAAAGTAGGCGTCCAGTTCTGCTGTCGTCGAGGTGGCGAAACTCGTGGAGAGCTGAAATTTTAGACTCCTGCTCCGATCTTTCTCTACTCCGCGTCGACATCCGGGTGTCGCAGTTCATTGTAGGCTGAATTAGCAGAAATTATGAGCCAATTAGGCGGCAGACCAACAATCAATAACAAGATCAAGAAGAAAAAAATCTGAAAAAATATAATGTGCAAGGGACTAAAGATTTTATGCACTACTGTAAGATTCTACGTGAATTTTATTCACGGCTTAGAAATTAACAGTATCTTCTCTGCGAAGGTGAAATGAGATCACTAACTTGATTTGGCCTTTTAGCTTCTACAATTTCTACGAGCGGCAGATGTTATGAAATGGACCAACTGAATTATCTGAATCAAGGACAGAAATGTGCAACTAGCTTCAGGCCATCTTTTACCATGCATACACAGACTGATAAATCTACATGGCACCTACACTTTTATCTTTCTACAGGACAGCAACAGTTTGAGACAGCCCCCCAAATTCAGGTCCTAACAGAACAAATCATAATATCCTTTTTCCAAGCACGATCAGGTTAGAACTAAAAAGAATAACAAGACAAACATTGCAGCTCATGTACAAAACCTGAATAAAGCTCATGTGTAGAAACGAGATTTATTTATTGTTGGAACCTGAGTTTTCTTCACAGGTTATTCAACACGAGTAAACGTGGCTAAATCAAACGGACATCACCACCAACGTAGAGTTTCATGTTCTATAATGATTTATTCCCCCAATAACAGATCATATTTTCCTTATCTACAAGATTACAGCAGTTCAGACAATTCCCAACACCTAACAATTTCAGATTTGAACAGATTCAGCTAACTTTTTTTCAGACTAGAACAATTTCAGTAACCTGTTTGTCAGATTGTAACAACTTCAGTAAGACAAGTAGATTAACACTGCACCGAAATCTGAACAAAATTCAATCAAAGACCATCGATCTACAAATATCGCAGAATCGTTGACTCATTGCAATAACGGAATAACCCCTACAGTGAAATGCTTCGTCTATGAAGCACACCAGAAATCACATCTCAGAATTACAAAATTGTCCAGCCATTGGACGCAACACTCTCAACAGTTTAGCTAGCAGAAGAAACAGAGAGTTTTCTGAACATATATCTATCTATCTATAGGTAAAAGTAGGCGTCCAGTTCTGCTGTCGTTGAGGCGGCGAAACTTGTGGACAGGTGAACTTTCAGGACTCCCGCTCCAATATTTCTCTACTCCGCATTGACATCCGGGTGTCGCAGCTCATTGTAGGCTGAATTAGCAGAAATTATGAGCCAATTAGGCAGCAGACCAACAATTAGTAACATGACCAAGAAGAAAATAAGTCAAAACAATATAATGTGCAAGGAACTAAAGAATGTATGTACTACTGTAAGATACTAGCTGAATTGTATTCACAGGTTAGAGAATTAGTATCTTCTTCTCTGCAAAGGTGAAATGAGATGACTGAACTTGATTTGGCTTTTTAGCTTCTACTGGCGGCAGATGTTATGAGATGGACCGACTGAATTATCTGAATCAAGGACAGAAATGTGCAACTAATTTGATCCAACTACTTTTACCTTTCTACAGGTTAACAACAGTTTCCTAACAAAACGAACCGCAATATCCTTTTTCCAAGAACGATCAGCTTAGCACTCGACGAAAGTACGACCCCAAATATCAGAGTTCTATACAAATTAACGAACAGGAAACGAGATTGTCACCATCTTCTCTGTTAAGGCTGAAAGGAGGTGAATCAACTTTTACAAGATTCCAACAGTTGCAGACACCTAACAGTTCCAGACTTCAACAGATTCCGCAACTGTTTTTCAAACTAGAACAATTTCAGTAACTTTTTGTCAGACAAGTGGATTAGCACCCCACTAAAGTAAACCCAAAATAGCATCTGCACCAAAATCTGAACAAAATTCAATCAAAGACGTACTACTGGTTTTCAGTCAGGAGATACAGAGGAGGAAGTAGGGGCTCTCACCAGGGGTCGCGGCCCGGAAGACGATGATCTCGAGGGTGTCGCCATAGCCGCCGTCGGGCAGGTCGACGACGAGCGGGGTCAGCCTCCCGTAGCGGCCCGCTCGGACGCACATGGCGATGTTCCGGTAGTACACGCCGGCGCCGACGAGGAACCCCAGGTCGTCCCTCAGGCGAAACGCGGACCTCCCCCTGAACCAGAACTGCTGCGAGCCTTCGGCCTCGGGGTCCTCGGGGTAGTGCCCGTCGTCTTGCGCCCGCACGCTCCGGGTAGATGACCCCAAGGAGGTATCCGTATGGGGGATTCTGCAGTTAAACCGCAAAGCCAAATCATGGTTATGTTCAGGAGATCAAGAAATGCTCGAGAATTCGCTCAATCGCCGGAAGCAATACAAGAATAGGCTCAATTCAAGAAGCCGGTCGGTCATGGCGAACTCACCGGAGGAGGGGCAGGAAGGGCAGGCATGTCCTCTCTGGCGGGGATGGGCTCGACGACGCTGACGCTGACGC
The DNA here is from genome assembly GCA_021605205.1 of Aegilops longissima. Taxonomy (NCBI): domain Eukaryota; kingdom Viridiplantae; phylum Streptophyta; class Magnoliopsida; order Poales; family Poaceae; genus Aegilops; species Aegilops longissima. Next base: position 44,179,786 of record CM038677.1, read on the forward strand.
TGTTGTCATGTACATCATGGTGCTGACGCTGTTGTCGACGCTGACGCCGGCGTTCCAGCGGAGGTACCTGCCGTTGGCGCGGAGGAAGCGGCCGCCGACGTTGCGGAGCAGGACGACGTCGTCCGCGAAGCCCGACCCCACGGCCTGCCACATGATGGCCTCCACCCCCGGCTGGTCGTAGTCGCGCAGCTCCGCGCGGAGGCCGCGGTGGCCGAGCCTCGACGGCGTGGCCGTGGCGGCGAGGTAGCGGCCGTAGGCGGCGCTGCGGAGGAGCAGGTACGGGCCGTCGTCGCCGTGGTAGATGTGCACCGCACACGCCGCATTCATGGAGGCGCCGCGCTCGTGGAGCGTGACGCCCACCCCGTTGTCGGCGGCGTGGAGGTAGGTGCGCGGCACGCGGCTCCGCAGCAGCACGTGGTGCCCTTCCTGGAAGCGGTCCATCTTCGCCGGCGCTGGAGGGCGGAGGCGGTGGGCTGCTTCGCGGTGGAGGGAGGGCGAGGAAAGCTGTTGGTTGGGGCGGTTACGCTGGGCGCCAAGGCGGAGGTATTTCTATTTCCAGGTGCCGCCGTCCCGGCCTTTAGGTACGAGGCAGGCCGTTTCCTTGGCCCAGCCCACACTATTGAGCTCCACCTTTATCTCTCTGTTCCCACGAGTCCCATGAAAATGTTCTGAAAATAAAAAACGAGTCCCATGGAAGTTCTAAAAAAAAACGAGTCCCATGCAAAAAAGTAGCGGGGTAGAGAGACAGTGTCTTATATTGATGTATCTTTCCAAATTAAATGTTCTTTGCTCAGTTAATCATAAGGTCATGCCGTCATTCCTGTGCCTGGGCTTACCTATTCCACCTACATATTGATTGCTCTGTGTCACCTCCGGTGGTCGCCTTTAGCTTTGATAATATGTCGAAGAGGCCGTGGATATACATTATCATGGCGTGGACCCATGGAGGCGGTAATGCAAGGATAAGAGTCTATCATCATTTATGTTTGTGTGCTAGTCGTTGGCACTAATGTTGTTGTGGAGCCAGTGAAGTTAGAGTACGACGAATCTTCATCTCTAGCTTGGGCAAGCTGTTGTCTAGGCGGTTTATCCCATCTGCCTCTTCTCAATAGAAGGCTTTCTGCTTTCTCAATTTTCAGTAGTTGACGTCGTCCTCGATATGAGTTTTTGCAACTACTTGTTTTAGGCTAAGACCGACTCAAGTGCTAGTGCTGTTGGGGAACATAGTAATTTCAAAATTTTCCTACGCACACGCAAGATCATGGTGATGCATAGCAATGAGAGGGGGGAGTGTTGTCCACGTACCCTCGTAGACCGAAAACGGAAGCGTTAGAACAACGCGGTTGATGTAGTCGAACGTCTTCACGGCCCGACCGATCAAGCACCGAAACTACGGCACCTCCGAGTTCTAGCACACGTTCAGCTCGATGATGTCCCTCGAACTCCGATCCAGCCGAGTGTCGAGGGAGAGTTCCATCAGCACGACGGCGTGGTGACGATCTTGATGTTCTACCGTCACAGGGCTTCGCCTAAGCACCGCTACAATATTATCGAGGAGGACTATGGTGGAGGGGGGCACCGCACACAACTAAGAGATCAAGAGATCAATTGTTGTGTCTCTGGGGTGCCCCCCCTGCGCCCGTATATAAAGGAGCTAGGAGGGAAGCGGCCGACCAAGGAGGAGGGTGCGCCAAGGGGGGAGTCCTACTCCCACCGGGAGTAGGACTCCTCCTTTCCTAGTAGGAGTAGGAGAGAAGGAAGGGGAAGAGAGAAGGGAAGGAAGGAGGGGGCGCAACCCCTCCCCCTAGTCCAATTCGGACTAGGCCTTGGGGGGGGGGGGGCCTGCCCTAGGAAGCCCCTATCTCTTTCCCGTATGGCCCAATAAGGCCCATATACTCCCCGGCGAATTCCCGTAACTCTTCGGTACTCCGTAAAATACCCGAATCACTCGGAACCTTTCCGAAGTCCGAATATAGTCGTCCAGTATATTGATCTTTACGTCTCGACCATTTCGAGACTCCTCGTCATGTCCCCGATCTCATACGGGACTCCGAACTACCTTCGATACATCAAAACACATAACTCATAATACAACCGTCATCGAACTTTAAGCGCGTGGACCCTACGGGTTCGAGAACTATGTAGACATGACCGAGATACGTCTTCGGTCAATAACCAATAGCGGAACCTGGATGCTCATATTGGCTCCCACATATTCTACGAAGATCTTTATCGGTCAAACCGCATAACAACATACGTTGTTCCCTTTGTCATCGGTATGTTACTTGCCTGAGATTCGATCGTCGGTATTCCAATACCTAGTTCAATCTCGTTACCGGCAAGTCTCTTTACTCGTTACGTAATGCATCATCCCGCAACTAACTCATTAGCCACATTGCTTGCAAGGCTTATAGTGATGTGCTTTACCGAGAGGGCCCAGAGATACCTCTCCGACAATCGGAGTGACAAATCCTAATCTTGAAATACGCCAACTCAACATGTACCTTCAGAGACACCTGTAGAGCTCCTTTATAATCACCCAGTTACGTTGTGACGTTTGGTAGCACACAAAGTGTTCCTCCGGTAAACAGGAGTTGCATAATCTCATAGTCATAGGAACATGTATAAGTCATGAAGAAAGCAATAGCAACATACTAAACGATCAAGTGATAAGCTAACGGAATGGGTCAAGTCAATCACATCATTCTTCTAATGATGTGATCCCGTTAATCAAATGACAACTCATGTCTATGGCTAGGAAACACAACCATCTTTGATCAACAAGCTAGTCAAGTAGAGGCATACTAGTGACACTATGTTTGTCTAAGTATTCACACAAGTATTATGTTTCCAGTTAATACAATTCTAGCATGAATAATAAACATTTATCATGAAATAAGGAAATGAATAATAACTTTATTATTGCCTCTAGGGCATATTTCCTTCAATCTCCCACTTGCACTAGAGTCAATAATCTAGTTCACATCGCCATGTGATTTAACATCAATATTCATACTGTATATGATTAACACCCATAGTTCACATCGTCATGTGACCAACACCCAAAGGGTTTACTAGAGTCAATAATCTAGTTCACATCGCTATGTGATTAACACCCAAAGAGTACTAAGGTGTGATCATGTTTTGCTCGTGAGAGAAGCTTAGTCAACGGGTCTGTCATTTTCAGAGCCGTATGTATTTTGCAAATATTCTATGTCTACAATGCTCTGCACGGAGCTACTCTAGCTAATTGCTTCCACTTTCAATATGTATCCAGATTGACAGTTAGAGTTATCTGGATCGGTGTAAAAGCTTGCACCGATGTAACTCTTTATGACAGGCTCTTTTATCACCTCCATAATCGAGAAATATTTCCTTAGTCCTCACTAAGGATATTCTTGACCAATATCCAGTGATCTACTCCTAGATCACTATTGTACTCCCTTTCCAAATTCAGAGCAAGGTATAGAATAGATCTGGTACATACATACTTTATAGAACCTATGACTGAGGCATAGGGAATGACTTTCATTCTCTTTTCTATTTTCTGCCGTGGTCGGGATTTGAGTCTTACTCAATTTCACACCTTTGCAACACAGGCAAGAACTCTTTCTTTGACTGTTCCATTTTGAACTACTTCAAAAACTTGACAAGGTATGTACTTATTAAAAAACTTATCAAGCGTCTTGATCTATCTCAATAGATCTTGATGCTCAATATGTAAGTAGATTTACTGAGGTCCTTTTTTAAAGAACTCCTTTCAAGTACTCCTTTATGCTTTCCAGAAAAATTCTACATCATTTCTGATCAACAATATGTTACTCACATATATTTATCAGAAAGGCGGTAGTGCTCCCACTCACTTTATTGTAAATACAGGCTTCACCGCAAGTCTGTATAAAACTATATGCTTTGATCAACTTATCAAAGCGTATATTCCAACTCTGAGATGCTTGCACCAGTCCATAGATGGATCACTGGAGCTTGCACATTTTGTTAGCACCTTTAGGATTGACAAAACCTTCTCGTTGCATCATATACAACTCTTCTTTAAGAAAACCATTAAGGAATGCAGTTTTGACATCCATTTGCCAGATTTCATAAAATGTGGCAATTGCTAACATGATTCGGATAGACTTAAGCATCGCTACAGTTGAGAAAAACTCATTGTAGTCAACACCTTGAACTTGTCGAAAACCTTTTTGCGACAAGTTGAGCTTTGTAGATAGTAACACTGCTATCAGCGTTTGTCTTCCTCTTGAAGATCTATTTATATAATATGGCTTGCCGATCATCGGGCAACTCCACCAAGGTCCACACTTTGTTCTCATACATGGATCCCATCTCAGATTTCATGGCCTCAAGCCATTTCGCGGAATTTGGGCTCATCATCGCTTCCTCATAGTTCGTAGGTTCATCATGGTCTAGTAACATGACTTCCGAACAGGATTACCGTACCACTCGTGTGCATCGTACTTTGGAAGACCTACGAGGTTTTGTAGTAACTTAATCTGAAGTTTCATGATCATCATCATTAGCTTCCTCACTAATTGGTGTAGGAATCATCGAACTGATTTCGTGATGAACTACTTTCCAATTCGGGAGAAGGTACAAATTACCTTATCAAGCTCTACTTTCCTCCCACTCACTTCTTTCGAGAGAAACTCCTTCTCTAGAAAGGATCCATTCTTAGCAAAGATTGTTTTGCCTTCGGATCTATGATAGAAGGTGTACCCAACAGTTTCCTTTGGGTATTCTATGAAGACGCACTTCTCCGATTTGGGTTCGAGCTTATCAGGTTGAAAACTTTTTCACATAAGCATCGCAACTCCAAATTTTAAGAAACGACAACTTAGGTTTACTGCTAAACCTTAGTTCATACGGTGTCGTCTCAACGGATTTAGATGGTGCCCTATTTAAAGTGAATGCAGCTATCTGTAATGCATAACCCCAAAACGATAGTGGTAAATCGGTAAGATACATCATAGATCACACCATATCCAATAAAGTGCGGTTACGACGTTCGGACAAACCATTACGCTGTGGTGTTCCATATGGCGTGAGCTGTGAAACTATTCCACATTGTTTAAAATGAAGGCCAAACTCGTAGCTCAAATATTCATCTCTACGATCAGATCATAGAAACTTTATTTTCTTGTTACGATGATTTTTCCACTTCACTCTGAAATTCTTTGAACCTTTCAACTATTTCAGACTTATGTTTCATCAAGTAGATATACCCATATCTACTCAAACCATCTTGTGAAGGTCAGAAAATAACGATACTTGCCACGAGCATCAACGCTCAGTCAGTAGTTCGTTCCATTGTTCCAGAGAACGGAGTTTTAGTCATCTTGCCCAAAAGATACGGTTCGCAAGCATCAGATGATTCATAACCAAGTGATTCCGAAAATCCATCTTTATGGAGTTTCTTCATGCGCTTTACACCGATATGACCCAAACGACAGTGCCACAAATAAGTTGCACTATCATTATTAACTTTGCATCTTTTGGCATCAACATTATGAATATGTGTATCACTATGATCAAGATTCAATAAACCATCACCATTGGGTGTATGACCATAGAAGGTTTTATTCATGTAAACAGAATAACAATTTATTCTCTATCTTAGATGAATAATCGTATCGCAATAAACATGATCTTATCATATCTATGCTCAACGCAAACACCAAATAACATTTATTTAGGTGTAACACTAATCTCGAAAATATAGGGAGTGTGTGATGATGATCATATCAATCTTGGAACTACTTCCAACACTCATCGTCACTTCCCCTTCAACTAGTCTCTGTTTATTCTGTAACTCCTGTTTCGAGTTACTAATCTTAGCAACCGAACAAGTATCAAATACTCAGGGGCTACTATAAACACTAGTAAGGCACACATCAATAACCTGTATATCAAATATACCCTTGTTCAATTTGCCATCCTTCTTATCCACCAAATATTCAGGGCATTTCCGCTTCCAGTGACCATTTCCTTTGCAGTGTAAGCACTTAGTTTCAGGCTTTGGTCCAGCTTTGGGCTTCTTCGCAGGAGTGACAACTTGCTTGTCATTCTACTTGAAGTTCCCTTTCTTTCCCTTTGCCCTTCTCTTGAAACTAGTGGTCTTGTAAATCATCAGCACTTGATGCTCTTTCCTGATTTCTACCTTCGTCGATTTCAACATCACGAAGAGCTCGGGATTCATTTTCGTCATCCCTTGCATACTATAGTTCATCACGAAGTTCTAGTAACTTGGTGATGGTGACTAGAGAACTCTGTCAATCACTATCTTATCTGAAAGATTAACTCCCACTTGATTCAAACGATTGAAGTACCTAGACAATCTGAGCACATGCTCACTAGTTGAGCGATTCTCCTCCATATTTTAGCTATAGAACTTGTTGGAGACTTCAAATCTCTCAACTTGGGTATTTGCTTGAAATATTAACTTCAATTCCTGGAACATCTCATATGGTCCATAACGTTCAAAACGTCTTTGAAGTCCCGATTCTAAGCTGTTAAGCATGGTGCATGATGTCTACTACACAACCTTCTTCTTGTAGACGTTATTGGGCTTGCAAATGCACAAGTTTGTAGGAAAGTAGCAAATTTCCCTCAAGTGGATGACCTAAGGTTTATCAATCCATGGGAGGCATAGGATGAAGCTGGTCTCTCTCAAACAACCATACAACCAAATAACAAATAGTCTCTTGTGTCCCCAACACACCCAATACAATGGTAAATTGTATAGGTGCACTAGTTCAGCGAAGAGATGGTGATACAAGTGCAATATGGATGGTAGAAAAAGGTATTTGTAATCTGAAATAATAAAAACAGCAAGGTAACTAGAGGTAAAAGTGAGCGTAAACGGTATTGCAATGATAGGAAACAAGGCCTAGGGTTCATACTTTCACTAGTGCAAGTTCTCTCAACAATAATAACATAGATAGATCATATAACAAGCCCTCAACATGCAACAAAGAGTCACTCCAAAGCCACTAATAGCAGAGAACAAACGTAGAGATGATGGTAGGGTACGACCTCATCTCAAAGTTATTCTTTCGGGTCAATCTATTAAAGAGTTCGTACTAGAATAACACCTTTAGACACAAATCAACCAAAACCCTAATGTCACCTAGATACTCCATTGTCACCTCAAGTATCCGTGGGCATGATTATACGCTATGCATCACACAATCTCAGATTCATCCAACCAACATAAAAGTACTTCAAAGAGTGCCCCAAAGTTTCTACCGGAGAGTCAAGAACATGTGCCAACCCCTATGCATAGGTTCATGGGCAGAACCCGCAAGTTGGTCACCAAAACATACATCAAGTGGCACATGATATCCCATTGTCACCACAGATAAGCACGACAAGACATACATCAAGTGTTCTCATAAAAGACTCAATCCGATAAGATAACTTCAAAGGGGAAACTCAATTCATCACAATAGAGTAGAGGGGGAGAAACATCATAAGATCCAACTACAATAGCAAAGCTCGGGATACATCAAGATCGTGCCATAGAGGGAACACGAGAAAGAACACGAGAGAGAGAGAGAGAGATCAAACACATAGCTACTGGTACATACCCTCATCCCCGAGGGTGAACTACTCCCTCCTCGTCATGGAGAGCGCCGGGATGATGAAGATGGCCACCGGTGATGGGTTCCCCCTCCGGCAGGGTGCCGGAACGGACTCCCGAGAGGTTTTTGGTGGCTACAGAGGCTTGCGGCGCCGGAACTCCCGAGGGGCCCACGAGACAGGGGGACGCGCCCTCCTATCTCGTGGAGGCTCCGGTTGCTTCTTGACTTACACTCCAAGTTCTCTGGATCACGTTCGGCGAGAAAATCACGTTCCCGAAGGTTTCATTCCGTTTGGACTCCGTCTGATATTCCTTTTCTTTGAAATACTGAAATAGGCAAAAAACAGCAATTCTGGGCTGGGCCTCCAGTTAATAGGTTAGTCCCAAAAGTAATATAAAAGTGGAAAATGAAGCCCAATAAAGCCTAAAACAGTAGATAAAGTAGCATGGAGCAATAAAAAATTATAGATACGTTGGAGACGATCGCATCCCCAAGCTTAATTCCTGCTCGTCCTCGAGTAGGTAAATGATAAAAGAGAATTTTGATGCGGAGTGATACTTTGGCATAATTTCAATGTAAATCCTCTTAATTGTGGTATGAATATTCAGATCCGAAAGATTCAAGACAAAAGTTCATATTGACATAAAATAATAATACTTCAAGCATACTAACTAAGCAATTATGTCTTCTCAAAATAACATGGCCAAAGAAAGTTATCCCTACAAAATCATATAGTCCTGCTATGCTCCATCTTCCCACACAAAATATTTAAATCATGCACAACCCCGATGACAAGCCAAGCAATTGTTTCATACTTTAACATTTTCAAAACTTTTTCAATCTTCACGCAATACATGAGCGTGAGCCATGGATATAGCACTATATGTGTAATAGAATGGTGGTTGTGGAGAAGACAAAAGAGGGAAGATAGTCTCACATCAACTAGGCGTATCAACGGGCTATGGAGATGCCCATCAATAGATATCAATGTGAGTGAGTAGGGATTGCCATGCAACGGATGCACTAGAGCTATAAGTGTATGAAAGCTCAACAAAAGAAACTAAGTGGGTGTGCATCCAACTCGCTTGCTCACGAAGACCTAGGGCATTTGAGGAAGCCCATCATTGGAATATACAAGCCAAGTTCTATAATGAAAATTCCCACTAGTATATGAAAGTGACAACATAGGAGACTCTCTATCATGAAGATCTTGATGCTACTTTGAAGCACAAGTGTGGTAAAAGGATAGTAACATTGCCCCTTCTCTCTTTTTCTCTCATTTTTTTCTTTGGGCCTTTTCTCTTTTTTATGGCCTTTTTTTTATTTTTTTTATTTTTCGTCCTGAGTCTCATCCCGACTTGTGGGGGAATCATAGTCTCCATCATCCTTTCCTCACTGGGACAATTCTCTAATAATGATGATCGTCACACTTTTATTTTCTTACAACTCAATACTTAGAACAAAATATGACTCTATATGAATGCCTCCGGCGATGTACCGGGATATGCAATGAAACATAAGTGACATGTATGAAAGAATTATGAACGGTGGCTTTGCCACAAATACGATGTCAACTACATGATCATGCTAGCAATATGACAATGATGGAGCGTATCATAATAAACGGAACGGTGGAAAGTTGCATGGCAATATATCTCGGAATGGCTATGGAAATGCCATAATAGGTACGTATGGTGGCTGTTTTGAGGAAGATATATGGTGGGTGTATGATACCGCGTAGAAGTGCGGTATTAGAGAGGCTAGCAATGGTGGAAGGATGGAAAAAAGTGCGTATAATCCATGGACTCGACATTAGTCATAAAGAACTCATATACTTATTGCAAAAATCTAGAAGTTATCAAAGCAAAGTATTACGCGCATGCTCCTAGGGGGATAGATCGGTAGGAAAAGACCATCGCTCGTCCCCGACCGCCACTCATAAGGAAGACAATCAATAAATAAATCATGCTCCGAGTTCATCACATAACGGTTCACCATACATGCATGCTACGGGAATCACAAACTTTAACAAAAGTATTCCTCAAATTCACAACTACTCAACTAGCATGACTCTAATATCACCATCTTCATATCTCAAAACAATTATCAAGCATCAAACTTTTCTTAGTATTCAACGCACTCAAAAGAAAGTTTCACATATCTTGAATACCAAGTATATTAACATTAAGCAAATTACCATGCTACTAACGTCTCTCAAAATAATCTAAGTGAAGCATGAGAGATCAATAGTTTCTTTAAAACAAATATACCACCGTGCTCTAAAAGATCTAAGTAAAGCACTAGAGCAAAAATTATCACCCTCAAAAGATATAAGTGAAGCACTATGAGCAAAACTATCAAGCTCAAAAGATATAAGTGAGGCACATAGAGTATTCTATCATATTCTAATTCATGTATGGCTTTCTCAAAAGGTGTGTACAGCAAGGATGATTGTGGTAAACTAACAAGCAAAGACGCAAATAATACAAGACGCTCCAAGCAAAACACTTATCATGTGGTGAATAAAAATATAGCCCCAAGTAAAGTTACCAATGAACGAAGATTTAAAGAGGGGATGCCTTCCCGGGGCATCCCCAAGCTTAGGCTTTTGGCTATTCTTGAATATATTGGGGTGCCATGGGCATCCCCAAGCTTAGGCTGTTGCCACCCTTTATTCCATAGTCCATAAAAGCTTTACCCAAAACTTGAAAACTTCACAACACAAAACTCAATAGAAACCTCGTGAGCTCCGTTAGAGAAAGAAAACAAAATACTACTTTAAGGTGCTGTAATGAACTCATTCTTTATTTATATTGGTGTTAAACATACTGTATTCCAACTTCTCTATAGATTATAAACTATTTTATTGGCCATAGATTCATCAAAATAAGCAAACAACACACGAAAAACAGAATCTGTCAAAAACAGAACAGTCTGTAGTAATATGTAACTAACGCAAACTTATGGCACTCCAAAAAATCTACCAAAATTATAAGACATATAAAATTTGTTTATTGATCATCAGCAATTTGAATCACTATTTTATCACCTTCTGGTGATTTTTAATAATTCGGGCACTGAGCGCAAAGTTTCTGGAAATTACAGCAAGATCAAATAACTATCATCCAAGAAGATCCAATAGGTTTAACTTGGCAAAAACACTAACTAAAACATAAAACCACATCTAAACAGAGGATAGATGGAATATTTATTACTAATCAGCAAGGAAAAATATTGGGTTGTCTCCCAACAAGCGATTTTCTTTAAAGCCTTTTTAGCTAGGCATCGAGATTTCAATGATGCTCATATGAAAGACAAGAATTGAGGCACAAAGAGAGCATCATAAAACATGTGACAAACACACTTAAGTCTAACGTACTTCCTATGCATAGGCGTATTATAGGCAAACAAATTATCGTAGCAAACAAAAACTAGCATATGCAAGGAAGCGGAAAGGAACAATAGCAATCTCAACATAACGAGAGGTAATTTAGTAACATGAAAATTTCTATAACCATATTTTCCTCTCTCAAAATAATTACATGTAGGATCATAAGAAAATTCAACAATATAGCTATCACATAACATATTCTCAACACGGTCCATATGCATGCGAAGTTGACACTCTTCCAAAATAGTGGGATTATCATTAACTAAAGTCATGATTTCTCCAAGCCCACTTTTATAAAAAAATTCATAAGATTGAATGTTATCCAAATATGTGGGATATAAAGTTGACACTCTTCCAAACCCACTTTCAATATTATTGCAAACACTATTATCAATCTTATATTCATCATGGGGATTAAATAAATTTTCAAGAACATAAGAAGAATCACCCCAATCATGATCATTGCAACAAGTAGTAAACATAGCAAAACTAGCATCCCCAAGCTTAGGGTTTTGCATATTATTAGCACAATTGACATCAAGAGAATTTATAGTAGAATCATTGCAATCAAGCTTTTTGGGTGCAATAGCAACGATCTCATGTTTAACATAAGGAACTATAGCAAATTCATCTTCATAAATATTGGCATCATGGCCACAAGAATAGCAAGCATCATGTTCATCAAGGGATATTTCAACCAAATCATTGGAATCATCATTATCTATAGATTCATGCATATCATTATTTTCTTCCAAAGCAACAGTCATTCTTTCAATAAATTCTTGGATATAGGCATTATGAGCAAAGTTTTCATTGCAATATTTAAGTATGATGGAATTTTCAGATTTGTTGAGAGTAAAATCATACTTTTCAATCAAAGAAGCAACTTCATGAGCACCCTTAAAAACGACAAATTCTTCAATTTGTTCGATATCATAGTAACTATAAACACCCTTTGCATAAGAAGATAAGATTTCATTATCATTGAACTCACATAGGTAGGAAAGGTGTTTTTTAGGGTTCTTAGAGCAACAAGTAAAATCACAAATTTCACAAAGATTCCAAGCATAGCATAGCAAACTATTTATATGATACCATAAGAGCTTCCCCTTTTGAGACAAACGATGACGCACAAAATGAGCATGCGCATCTAAAGATCTCCCATCAACTAGGCTAGTTGGGGTTTCAGCACGAGCGCATAAAGATCGAAGATGATCCAAGTAGAACACTTTAAGTGCATCCATAACAATAGATTTTTAGCAAGCAAATATGCAAGCACATAGAAGGAACATGGAGACACAAGCAAACAAAAAAGGCAAGCGAAAGAGAGAGGAGGAGATTAGGAAAGAGAGGGCGAGTAAAACGGCAAGGGTGAAGTGGGGGAGAGGAAAACGAGAGGCAAATGGAAAATAATGTAAATGCGAGGGAGATAGGTTTGTGATGGTTACTTGGTATGTCTTGACTTGAGCGAAGACCTCCCCGGCAACGGCGCCAGAAATGAGCTTGATGTCTACTACACAACCTTCTTCTTGTAGACGTTGTTGGGCCTGCAAGTGCACAGGTTTGTAGGACAGTAGCAAATTTCCCTCAAGTGGATGACCTAAGGTTTATCAATCTGTGGGAGGCATAGGATGAAGATGGTCTCTCTCAAACAACCCTACAACCAAATAACAAAGAGTCTCTTGTGTCCCCAACACACTCAATACAATGGTAAATTGTATAGGTGCACTAGTTCGGCGAAGAGATGGTGATACAAGTGCAATATGGATGGCAGAAAAAGGTATTTCTAATCTGAAATAATAAAAACAGCAAGGTAACTAGCGGTAAAAGTGAGCATAAACGGTATTGCAATGATAGGAAACAAGGCCTAGGGTTCATACTTTCACTAGTGCAAGTTCTCTCAACAATAATAACATAGATAGATCATATAACAAGCCCTCAACATGCAACAAAGAGTCACTCCAAAGCCACTAATAGCGGAGAACAAACGTAGAGATTATGGTAGGGTAAGAAACCACCTCAAAGTTATTCTTTCGGATCAATCTATTAAAGAGTTCGTACTAGAATAACACCTTAAGACACAAATCAACCAAAACCCTAATGTCACCTAGATACTCCATTGTCACCTCAAGTATCCGTGGGCATGATTATACGATATGCATCACACAATCTCAGATTCATCCAACCAACATAAAAGTACTTCAAAGAGTGCCCCAAAGTTTCTACCGGAGAGTCAAGAACGTGTGCCAACCCCTATGCATAGGTTCATGGGCGGAACCCGCAAGTTGGTCACCAAAACATACATCAAGTGGCACATGATATCTCATTGTCACCACAGATAAGCACGGCAAGACATACATCAAGTGTTCTCATAAAAGACTCAATCCGATAAGATAATTTCAAAGGGGAAACTCAATTCATCACAAGAGAGTAGAGGGTAGAAACATCATAAGATCCAACTACAATAGCGAAGCTCGGGATACATCAAGATCGTCCCATAGAGGGAACACGAGAGAGAACACGAGAGAGAGAGAGAGAGAGAGAGAGAGAGAGAGAGAGAGAGATCAAACACATAGCTACTGGTACATACCCTCAGCCCCGAGGGTGAACTACTCCCTCCTCGTCGTGGAGAGCGTCGGGATGATGAAGATGGCCATCGGTGATGGGTTCCCCCTCCAGCAGGGTGCCGGAACGGACTCCCGAGAGGTTTTTGGTGGCTACAGAGGCTTGCGGCGGCGGAACTCCCGAGGGGCCCACGAGACAGGGGGCGCGCCCTATAGGGGGGGGGTGCGCCCTCCTATCTCGTGGAGGCTCCGGTTGCTTCTTGACTTGCACTCCAAGTTCTCTGGATCACGTTCGGCGAGAAAATCACGTTGTTTGGACTCCGTTTGATATTCCTTTTCTTCGAAATACTGAAATAGGCAAAAAACAACAATTCTGGGCTGGGCCTCCGGTTAATAGGTTAGTCCCAAAAGTAATATACAAGTGGAAAATAAAGCCCAATAAAGCCTAAAACAGTAGATAAAGTAGCATGGAGCAATCAAAAATTATAGATACGTTGGAGACGTATCAGTGCACTAAACTATCAAGTAGTCATCATATTGAGCTAGCCAAACGTTCATAACATCTGCATCTGCTCCTGCAATAGGTCTGTCACCTAGCGGTGCATTAAGGACATAATTCTTACGTGCAGCAATGAGGATAAACGCCGATCACGGATCCAATCCGCATCATTGCTACTAACATCTTTCAACACAATTTTCTCTAGGAACATATCAAAATAAACATATGAAAGCAACAACGCGAGCTATTGATCTACAACATAATTTGCAAAATACTACCAGGACTAAGTTCATGATAAATTGAAGTTCAATTAATCATATTACTTAAGAACTCCCACTTAGACAGTGATACCGCTTGAGCACTGCGTTGGATTTCCCCGAAGAGGAGAGGATGATGCAGCAAAGTAGCGTAAGTATTTCCCTCAGTTTTTGAGAACCAAGGTATCAATCCAGTAGGAGGCCACACTCAAGTCCCACATACCTGCACAAAACGATAGCTACTCGCAACCAACACGATTAGGGGTTGTCAATCCCTTCACGGTCACTTACGAGGGTGAGATCTGATAGAGATGATAAATAATATTTTTGGTATTTTTGATATAGAGATGCAAAGTGAAAAGTAAAAAGCAAAGTAAAAGCAAAGCAAGTATTAAAGTGATGGAGATTGATATGATGAGAATAGACCCGGGGGCCATAGGTTTCACTAGTGGCTTCTCTCAAGAGCATAAGTATTCTACGGTGGGTGAACAAATTACTGTTGAGCAATTGATAGAACTGAGCATAGTTATGAGGATATCTAGGTATGATCATGTATATAGGCATCACGTTCGAGACAAGTAAACCGAAACGATTCTGCATTTACTACTATTACTCCACTCATCGACCGCTATCCAGCATGCATCTAGAGTATTAAGTTAAAAACAGAGTAACGCCTTAAGCAAGATGACATTATGTAGAGGGATAAATTCATGCAATATGATAAAAACCCCATCTTGTTATCCTCGATGGAAACAATACAATACGTGCCTTGCTGCCCCTTCTGTCACTGGGAAAGGACACCGCAAGATTGAACCCAAAGCTAAGCACTTCTCCCATTGCAAGAACTACCAATCTAGTTGGCCAAACCAAACGGATAATTCGAAGAGACTTGCAAAGGTAACTCAATCATACATAAAAGAATTTAGAGAAGATTCAAATATTATTCATATATAAGCTGGATCATAAACCCACAATTCATCGGTCTCAACAAACACACCACAAAAAGAAGATTACATCGAATAGATCTCCACAAGAGAGGGGGAGAACATTGTATTGAGATCCAAAAAGAGAGAACAAGCCATCTAGCTACTAACTATGGACCCGAAGGTCTGAGGTAAACTACTCACACTTCATCTGAGGGGCTATGATGATGTAGAAGCCCTCCGTGATGACGGCCCTCTCCGGCGGAGCTCCCGAACAGGCCCCAAGATGGGATCTCGTGGATACAGAAAGTTGTGGCGGTGGAATTAGGTTTTTGGCTCCGTATTCGATCTGTCGGGGGTACGTAGGTATATATAGGAGGAAGGAGTACGTCGGTGGAGCAACAGGGGGCCCACGAGGTAGGGGGCGCGCCTAGGGCGGGCGCCCCCCACCCTCGTGAACTCCTCTTTTGTTCCTTGGAGCAGGGTCCAAGTCTCCTGGATCACGTTCGCTGATAAAATCACGTTCCTGAAGGTTTTATTCCGTTTGGACTCCGTTTGATATTCCGTTTCTTCGAAACACTGAAATAGGCAAAAAACAGCAATTCTGGGCTGGGCCTCCGGTTAATAGGTTAGTCCCAAAAATAATATAAAAATGGAAAATAAAGCCCAATATAGTCCTAAACAGTAGATAAAGTAGCATGTAGCAATAAAAAATTATAGATACGTTGGAGACGTATCAGACAGACATCTCTCTAGTCATCTAAATGATCACGTGATCCAAATCAACTAAACCATGTCCGATCATCACGGGAGATGGAGTAGTTTTCAATGGTGAACATCACTATGTTGATCATATCTACTATATGATTCATGCTCGACCTTTTGGTCTCCGTGTTCCGAGGCCATATCTGTATATGCTAGGCTCGTCAAGTTTAACCTGAGTATTCCGCGTGTGCAACTGTTTTGCACCCGTTGTATTTGAACGTAGAGCCTAACACACCCGATCATCACATGGTGTCTCAGCACGAAGAACTTTCGCAACGGTGCATACTCAGGGAGAACACTTCTTGATAATTAGTTAGAGATCATCTTATAATGTTACCGTCAATCAAATCAAGATAAGATGCATAAAGGATAAATATCACATGCAATCAATATAAGTGATATGATATGGCCATCATCATCTTGTGCTTGTGATCTCCATCTCAGAAGCACTGTCGTGATCACCATCGTCACCAGCGCGACACCTTGATCTCCATCGTAGCATCGTTGTCGTTTCGCCATCTATTGCTTCTACGACTATCGCTACCGCTTAGTGATAAAGTAAAGCAATTACAGGGCGCTTGCATTTCATACAATAAAGCGACAACCATATGGCTCCTGCCAGTTGTCGATAACTCGGTTACAAAACATGATCATCTCATACAATAAAATATAGCATCACGTCTTGACCATATCACATCACAACATGCCCTGGAAAAACAAGTTAGACGTCCTCTACTTTGTTGTTGCAAATTTTACGTGGCTGCTACGGGCTGAGCAAGAACCGTTCTTACCTACGCATCAAAACCACAACGATAGTTCGTCAAGTTAGTGTTGTTTTAACCTTTGCAAGGACCAGGCATAGCCACACTCGGTTCAACTAAAGTTGGAGAAACTGACACCCGCCATCCACCTGTGTGCAAAGCACGTCGGTAGAACCAGTCTCGCGTAAGCGTACGCGTAATGTCGGTCCGGGCCGCTTCTCCCAACATACCGCCGAACCAAAGTATGACATGCTGGTAAGCAGTATGACTTGTATCGCCCACAACTCACATGTGTTCTACTCGTGCATATAACATCTAGGCATAAAACCTGGCTCGTATGCCATAGTTGGGGAACGTAGTAATTTCAAAATTTTCCTACGCACACGCAAGATCATGGTGATGCATAGCAACGAGAGGGGAGAGTGTTGTCCACGTACCCTCGTAGACCGAAAGCGGAAGCATTAGAACAACGTGGTTGATGTAGTCGTACGTCTTCACGGCCCGACCGATCAAGCACCGAAACTACGGCACCTCCGAGTTCTAGCACACGTTCAGCTCGATGACATCCCTCGAACTCTGATCCAGCCGAGTGTCGAGGGAGAGTTCCGTCAGCACGACGGCGTGGTGACGATCTTGATGTTCTACCGTCGCAGGGCTTCGCCTAAGCACCACTACAATATTACCGAGAAGGACTATGGTGGAGGGGGCCACCGCACACGGCTAAGAGATCAAGAGATCAATTTTTGTGTCTCTGGGGTGCCCCCTGCCCCCGTATATAGAGGAGCTAGGAGGGAGGCGGCCGGCCAAGGAGGAGGGCGCGCCAAGGGGGGAGTCCTACTCCCATCGGGAGTAGGACTCCTCCTTTCCTAGTAGGAGTAGGAGAGAAGGAAGGGGAAGAGAGAAGGGAAGGAAGGAGGGGGCGCAGCCCCTCCCCCTAGTCCAATTCGGACTAGGCCTTGGGGGGGCGCGCGGCCTGCCCTAGGAAGCCCCTCTCTCTTTCCAGTATGGCCCAATAAGGCCCATATACTCCCCGACGAATTCCCGTAACTCTTCAGTACTCTTAAAAATACCCGAATCACTCGGAACCTTTCCGAAGTCCGAATATAGTCGTCCAATATATCGATCTTTACGTCTCGACCATTCCGAGACTCCTCGTCATGTCCTCGATTTCATCCGGGACTCCGAACTACCTTTGGTACATCAAAACACATAACTCATAATACAACCGTCATCGAACTTTAAGCGTGCGGACCCTACGGGTTCGAGAACTATGTAGACATGACCGAGACACGTCTCCGATCAATAACCAATAGTGGAACCTGGATGCTCATATTAGCTCCCACATATTCTACGAAGATCTTTATCGGTCAAATCGCATAACAACATACGTTGTTCCCTTTGTCATCAGTATGTTACTTGCCCGAGATTCGATCGTCGGTATCCCAATACCTAGTTCAATCTCGTTACCGGCAAGTCTCTTTACTCGTTACGTAATGCATCATCCCGCAACTAACTTATTAGCCACATTGCTTGCAAGGCTTATAGTGATGTGCATTACCGAGAGGGCCCAGAGATACCTCTCCGACAATCGGAGTGACAAATCCTAATCTCGAAATACGCCAACTCAACATGTACCTTCGGAGACACCTGTAGAGCTCCTTTATAATCACCCAGTTACGTTGTGACGTTTGGTAGCACACAATGTGTTCCTTCGGTAAACGGGAGTTGCATAATCTCATAGTCATAGGAACATGTATAAGTCATGAAGAAAGCAATAGCAACATACTAAACAATCAAGTGCTAAGCTAACGGAATGGGTCAAGTCAATCACATCATTCTTCTAATGATGTGATCCCGTTAATCAAATGACAACTCATGTCTATGGCTAGGAAACACAACCATCTTTGATCAACAAGCTAGTCAAGTAGAGGCATACTAGTGACACTATGTTTGTCTATGTATTCACACATGTATTATGTTTCCGGTTAATGCAATTCTAGCATGAATAATAAACATTTATCATGAAATAAGGAAATAAATAATAACTTTATTATTGCCTCTAGGGCATATTTCGTTCAAGTGCTACATTTGCGTTCAGTTGTCTCCCCATAACATGTGATTTCAATATGTGTTGATGCCTTAGGCTGTTTAGGTATATTACATAAAATTCCAAAAAAATCAAAGGCCTTTTAGCAAAGCTATGATGTCCATATAGCATCACTGTATGTGTATATTGTTGTTACCCCATCTTTGAGGACAATGCTTGGCGGGTTCATAGAAAAATGATGGTCCCTCCCTTATTTTTCGCACCTCAACTATGGGGACCACATTTTATTACCTAAAGTCAGTGAGACAATGTAAAGGCGATGTAGCCACAACCACTGGTTTCGACCGTTATGCCTGACGAGGTCTAGACTAGCCCCACAGACCTTAATTCGTGCACACTTGGGAAGAACTTCCCGACCGGTCACACATCCTCAAATTACCCCAAGCCAAGCACACTTAACCTGAAGGTTGCTACCTCTTGAGCATGCGTTGGTTTTCCCTTAAAGAGGAAAGGGTGATGCAGCAAAGTAGCGTAAGTATTTCCCTTAGTTTTTGAGAACCAAGGTATCCATCCAGTAGGAGGCTACACGCAAATCCCTCGTACCTACACAAACAAATAAGAACCTTGCAACCAATGCGATAATGGGGTTGTCAATCCCTTCACAGCCACTTGCAAAAGTGAGATCTGATAGAGATAATAATAAGATAAATATTTTTAGTATTTTTATGATATAGATTGGAAAGTAAAGATTGCAAAATAAAATAGATCGGAAACTTATATGATGGAAAATAGACCCGGGGCCCATAGGTTTCACTAGTGGCTTCTCTCAAGATAGATAAGTATTACAGTGGGTGAACAAATTACTGTCGACCAATTGATAGAAAAGTGCATAATTATGAGAATATCTAGGCTTGATCATGTATATAAGCATCACGTCCATGACAAGTAGATCGAAATGATTCTGCATCTACTACTATTACTCCACACATCGACCGTTATCCAGCATGCATCTAGAGTATTAAGTTCATAAGAACAGAGTAACGCATTAGGCAAGATGACATGATGTAGAGGGATAAACTCAAGCAATATGATATAAACCCCATATTTTTATCCTCGATGGCAACAATACAATACGTGCCTTGCTGCCCCTGCTGTCACTGGGAAAGGACACCGCAAGATTGAACCCAAAGCTAAGCATTTCTCCCATTGTCAATCTAGTAGGCCAAACCAAACTGATAATTCAAAGAGACTTGCAAAGATAACCAATCATACATAAAAGAATTCAGAGGAGATTAAAATATTTTCCATAGATAATCTTGATCATAAACCCACAATTTATCGGATCTCGACAAACACGCCGCAAAAAGAATTATATCGAATAGATCTCCAAGAAGATCGAGGAGAACTTTGTATTGAGAACCAAAGAGAGAGAAGAAGTCATCTAGCTAATAACTATGGACCCGAAGGTCTGTGGTAAACTACTCACACTTCATCGGAGAGGCTATGGTGTTGATGTAGAAGCCCTCCGTGATCGATTCCCCCTCCGACGGAGCGCCAAAAAGGCCCCAAGATGGGATCTCACAGGTACAGAAGGTTGCGGCGGTGGAATTAGGGTTTCTTGGTGCTCCTGGATGTTTTCAGGGTATATGGATATATATAGGCGAATGAAGTCGGTCAGGGGAGCCACGAGGGGCCCATGAGGGTGGGGGGCGCGCCTCCCTGCCTCGTGGCCACCTTGTTTCTTTCTTGACGTCCACTCCAAGTCTCCTGGATTGCGTTTGTTCCAAAAATAACTCTTCCGAAGGTTTCATTCCGTTTGGACTCGTTTGATATTCCTTTTCTGCGAAACACTGAAATGGGCAAAAAAAACATCAATTTGGGCTGGGCCTCCGGCTAATAGGTTAGTCCCAAAAATAATATAAAAGTTCTTAGTAAAGCCCAATAAACATTCAAAATAGGTAATATAATAGCATGGAACAATAAAAAATTATAGATATATTGGAGACGTATCAGAGGTTCTTTGGAGATGAGATTCCGGAAGAAAGTTGCACCTTATTGATATGAAGTAGTCTACATTCCTATTAAGTTGGGATGTCACAGATGATAACATTCGGCATTTTAGGCCAATCACATTGATCAATGTGATTTAAGCTTGTGGCTAAGGGGTTTGCCACTCGCCTGTCCTCGGTAGCCCACGGGGTCATTCACCCTAACCATACTACCTTCACCTGTCATTGAAGCACCCTTGATGGAATGGTAGTGCTTCAAGAAATACCCCATGAAGCTCAGTGCACCATGAGGACATCTTGAACCTAAATCTTAACTTCGAGAAAGTGCATGACGTGATGAGCTAGGATTTCTTGGAGGAAGTGATGCATCAGAAGAATATTGAACCTAGGTGGATCGGTCGGTTGAAGCAGCTGGTCAGGGGAGGTCAAACAACTATCAACATTAATGGGGAGATCACCTCCCTTTATAGAAATTCTAGGGGAGTGCAGTATGCTGATCCTGCGACAACGAACTATGGAAGACAGCATGATGGTGTTCGGCTTTGTGGAAATGACATTGGGAAGTAGCATGTTGGGGGTCGCGACAATGGTTGTGGTAGTCGCCTCTTCTTCGGTGTGTCTGCGAGATTGTATTGGGTTGTTTGTTGCTGTGAAATCGGAGTTGCGGCAACGGAGTCTGGGTGGAGTCTATGACAGACGAATATGATCTATTCAATGATCTTTCATGGCGCCCGCTCCCATTCGTATCTTGTCATTAGAATCCGAGCTGCTATGTAGTCGATATGTGCAGTGGATTGCCTGACACGGATTTGGGTTTGGTCGGTGGGCGTTATTTGCGATGAAGTTGAAATCGCTTGCCCAGTGTGCAACCTCGACGAGGTTTTCTTCATGGTGATGTGTCATGTGTGTGTGCACGTGTACCTTGGGTGTGCTTGACGACAATTTGTGATGATTTTTGAACTTTGAAACTAGGGAACTCTTTTTTTTCAAAATTAATTAGAGCTAGAGTCCTAAGAGGTCCGATTTAAAACAAGCAGTATTGAACTCATCTAGAACTATATACTACTCCCTCCGTCCCATAATGTAAGACGTTTTTTTGATTCTAGTGTAGTATCAGAAAACGTACATTATGGGACGGAGGGAGTAGTAGATACGATTGCCTTACGTACGTCCTTTCATGTGTTCGTTGTCCGTTACAATTACGTGCAACGAAGTTTCAAACCGAAGCTGACGCGGCTTACAGTAGTTAGTTAGCTGCATATATCTCAAAGAGAACAAATCCTTTTCGAAAAAATCTCTAACAGAACAAATACAGTAGCATCGTCTTCAAGACGCCAGGGCCGGACTGTCGACGGGACCGACGATCGACAAGCCAGCTAGTCCGACGCACAATGGCCAACGATGTGGAGAACCCGCCGAATTTCCTCCACGACCAGCTTGTGGAGGCGGCAGCGGAGCCTGACGAGTGCGGCAGGTGCACGGTCATCGTGCTGCTGGCTGTCCTCACCCTGCTGCTCATCGCCATCGCCATGGTCCTGATCAAATTCCACGACAACTCCCCTGAAACCAGCAGCCGACTGAGTGTCGCCGCGTTGGTCATCGGGATCGTAGCCACCGTCCTCGGTTCGTGCGCCGGGGCCGTGCTCATGTTTGTCATCGGCCAGTGGGAGCTCGGCAATCCGGAAGGGTCTAGATTAGTAGATTATTTTTTGTCGATAGGAGTATAATCCAACCCGGCCGCTCGCGACTCATGTGTCTACCTATCAACGTAGTTTCGATCCGCTGGCCAATTTGCTGATCGATCAGTTCATATGTATACATGAAAAACATAAGTTCCAGTGTGCTATGGGTCTTTGATTTGCCGCCCTGCTCTATAATTTTTGTGAAGCTTATGTGGCGTCCGCACTGGGACTTAAAAATCTTGCCATTCAAAGCAGGACGTAAAAATCCTAGAAAAAGGAGATAGCGCACAAGGAATCAAACTCTGCACCTTGTCCTCCAACTACGCATCTTTGCCACTCTATTATGCAGCCTGTTTGTGACAAATATAGCACAAACCATATAAGAAATACCTGACCGATGCGCAAGACCGGTCCATCAACCCATCAATCTGGACATCTCAAGAAAAAGGTTTGCTGCATAATAAAGCTTGTAAAAAACTCGGCGACCAGCTACACAATAGTTTGTGGTTAGAGGAAGGGAAATAACCTTTATGACTTCAACCTTCTATAAGTATATAAAATTATCAAATGTAGGATTCCTGCCATCCGTGGAGATATTTTCTAAAATGCCAAAACACCTCCATTCACTTGAGGCATGTGAGAAACACCTTTGCTTTTTGAGGCATTTCATCAAAATGCCTAAAAAAAAATCTATATTAAGGCAACTAAAAAGAACACCTCAAAATACTTTTTATGCACGCAGCCTGCCATAGACGACAACTTGATCCAGTCGGACATTTTTCTCTAGCAAAATAGGGCCAACTTATATTTTGACACAGGGACCTCAATTTTGACGGACCGGCCTGGGACACACGAACACCCCCAGCTCCAAGGAGGAATGACGTTCGCGAAATTGATAAACGTTCATCAATTAGAATAAAAGTTCATAAATTTGACAAAATTGAAAAAAAGTTCATCGATTTGAAAACAAAGTTCACGAATTTGAAAAAAAAATCACAAATCAATTGAAACAAAATTCATCGATTCACTGTAGCACACTAGAAAAAGGGAAAATAAAATAAAATAACAATTTTAAGTACCTATTTAAATTATCATTTTAAATATTTTTTCCTTCAAACCTGACATGGATGTCTACCATGGGCATGCCCACCTATTTGCAAATTTTGATGTCATTTGAAGGATGTCCACAAATAGATCATGTTCAGCGATGGGTCTTCAGGTAGGCTAGAAGTTCAGAAGGCTCTGTTGAGAGCATGTTGTTTTTTGACATCCTTTAAATGACACTAATTTTTCCAATGGACGTGTATGATCAATTCACGGCACAATGCCAAGTTGTTTCGGTTTTTTTTTATTTTCTGGAGTTTTCTCGGTCAAAAAAGACCAATAAATGGCCGAACATGTCGCAATTTGCATACGGTGTCAGAAATCATTCAAACCTCACATGGATGCCAACCATGGACGTGCCCACCTACTTGCAAAAGTTGAGGTGATTTGAATGATGTCCAAACATAGAGCATGATCAACGAAGGATGTTCAGGTAGGCGAGAAGGCTCCGTGTGAGAGTACTCTATTTCTGATATCCTCGAAATGACCCCAATTTTTTTCTTGTCCTTGTATGACAAATTCAAGGAAACATGCCAAAGTTGTTTTGGTTCTCGATAAATTTTGCATTGTTCAGAGTTTTCTCGGTCAAAAGAGGACGATAGATGGGCAGACGTGCCACAACTTGCATATGATATAAGAAATTGTTCAAACCAGGTATGGATAACTACCATGGTCATGCCCACCTTCTTGAAAAAGTTAGGGTCATTTCAAGAATGTCCAAAACTAGACCATGTTTAATGGAGGGTGTTCGAGTTGGCTAAAAGGCTCCGCCTGAGGGTACGTTGTTTCTCGACATCCTTAAAATGTCCTATTTTTTCCACTGGCTTCTATGATCAAATCAAGGCACCATGCCAAGTTGTTTGAGTTTTTGATAATTCTCGCATTTTTGGAGTTTTTTTGGTGAAAACTGGCCAATAAATGTCCGGATGTGACACAACTTGCATATGATGTCGGAAATCCGTACAAACCTGTCATGGATGCCTACCATGGGCATGCCCACCTACTGGAAAATGTTAGGGTCATTTCATGCATGTCAAAAATAGATCATGTTCAATAAAGAGTGTTTGGGTATGTGAGAAGGGTGTGTTTGAGAGCATGTTTTTTTGGCTACTAGAAATCCCCTTATAACCGACGGTCAAATTACCGTCGAATATTTTAGTTCACCGTCGGATATCCTTATAGCTGACGGTTCACCATCGACCATCTCCCGTCGGCTTTGCTTTGTCGGCCATTACACTAATAGCCGACGGTACGGTCGACTAAAACCTTCACCACGGTAATAAGCTGACGGTGAACCGTCGGATATGTGTTGGTCGCGAGCCAGCTTGCGATAACTTGACGACCCTTATAGCCGAGGGTTACCCGTCGGGTATATCATTTCCGACAGTTATTGCTCACCGTCGAATTTTATAATGGTCGACGGTATACTTCACCCGACAGGGTTAGTGACTACCTTGAGGAGAACCAAACCCTCAGCTAATATGATTGCCGACAGTCGATACACCCCTTTGGGGATTCTTTTATTTGAGAGTCCAATGAACACCGTCAAATTTATAATTCATGTATGCTGTTAGTTACACCTCCTGTATTGCTTTGACCGAAGGGTGTTGCACAAAAGGGAAGTGTGATTCTCAACGGTAGCATTTCACAATATTGGCTTAAATGTGTCACATAATTACACAAGCACACATCACAAAATACCATAATATTATATTTAACATAACCTCAGAAAGTATCACAAGCCCAATGAGTTGCATCCAAATTACATTGACCGTAATGATCCATCTTGGAAGTGTCAAATGCAAAACAAAATAGTAACTAAGATATTATTGTACAAATATTTAGCATAAGCTAAGTTTGCCATGAATTTCTGAACTTCTCTTTATTGCATTACTTGAAGAGATCATCAAATTCATTACCATCATTGACATAGTTATCAAACTGCTCATCGCCATATGGATCATCATTACCCTCGACATAGATGTCTTCTCTCTCTTTGCCACCCTCTGGTATGTCTTCACATTCCCTAAGAAACAGTAATACTAGTTGTAAGAGGGATGAAGTATGTAATGTACTTGAAATTTAGTTGACCTCCAAGGACCAAACTTAATATAGTTGTTCAAATTTAATTGAACTGTCACTTGATGAGGGAAAGACCAACATGTGATGTATACAACTTTGAAATAGGAAGAGACTCGATGTGTACCTCTAATGTCATGTAAATTAACAAAATCATAATTAGCAATATAGTTAGACCAAAATGGTCAAGTGATACATGTAAAAATAATCTTTATCTGAAAGACAGTAGTTGTGTGGATAGTTAGTTCGTTGGCTTTAACTTGAGAACATTTTACCATACTGTATGCTTTAACTTGTAAAGTTGCGATCATACATGGGGTTAATTAGAATCGTGAAATTTGCAATTTTCTGCATGGCTCAACTAAGGTGTGAAGGTCATGATATTTTTTTTTTGTTGAGAAAAGAGGTTCTGATCTATTTTGTCTGCAGTATAACCTGTGCTGATTTTCCAGGGACCTAGCTCCTCTACAACTAGAATTTCTGTTACTGAAATACAACACTCACTGAAAAATACTGATCATTTGTGTATTGTTGATCTCTAAAAGATATAAATATTCAGTTTGGCTCCCGAGTAACAAGTATCTACAGTACATTTGTAGAGATGTGCATGTGAGAATGGAAAAACTAATGTTATAATTATGCTCAAAGTACGATACAACAAACTGCAGTTAGCACTACAACATATGCTTGTAATAAAGTGCAAGAAGCCAAGTGCATCATTATGCTCAAATTAAGATGCAAAAAACTGCAGTTTGGCTCCCTCATAGTTAGCCGGCTTTTCTACTGCAACATGTGAAGAGGAGAGACTACAAAGTGGGTTTTCACCTTGCTGCAAGCCAATTAACCTACAAGAGATTATTCACACCAGATATGCAGAACAAACCTTAATGGCTTCAATATTTTCTGCTTGACATACGCAGCAGACTGAAGTGATGTGAACTTGGCAAGTGATGTAATGAAAGCATACCTTTGAGTTTTCATGGACATAGCTGCAGTGACAAGTATTGCACAGCGAAATCCCTCGACGCACTGGCATGCTACATTCTAGCCGCTGCTTCATATATGACCTGTCCATCTAATTCTGGTAACCCAGGGCAGTGGGGAGGAGATGCGAAAGGGTAAGGGGTTAGTAACTAGATATTAATTATGGTCAAAGAAGAGTAAGTGATTGGCTAGCAAATCTATTTTGATGGCTGGCTGCACAATCTGAACTATACACCTTTTTAGACTCTTGCGCTTGGAAGTTTAGAACTACTACATTGTTGCTTTGTAAATACAGACATGCTCACTTGCTGGTTTTATTTTGGTGTGTAGGCTAAAGTTAAAACTGAACCACAATCTGAGGTTTAGGGATGCAAATGGCAACTGATCACAAAATGAATTAGAAACAAGTGCAACTCTGTACTTTTCAGCAAGAGAAAGAGAAGTACAGTTAGCTGTTTCAGATTTAAAGAGACAATTCCGTCTTTCACCGGATGCAAAATAATTTTTTATGTCACTACTTGAAAAAATTAACACCAGTTTACACCACCAGTGAAACATCTTAGGCATCACATTGATTTTGGTCGTATATCATTAGATAGGTATCAACCCCTGTTGTAGTCCTCCTATTCCACTATACAACAAACTCTCAAAAGAAAAACACAACACTTATTTGTTTGCATCATCAATTGGTAAAGCTTCCGGTGCCTAAACGTACTTATGCTGCTGAATAAGAATAATTTATGTTGTTGTCAACAATGTCATGGTGCAGCAAATCGTTTGATGTGGGTGGGCAGAAAAGCAACAAGGCAATAAGAGATAATGTGTTCTTCGTGGAAATACATATGCTGAGGCACCAAGGATTCGTGGTCATCCCTCTTCAACACTACCTACAAGAACATTCAGGAAGCGGAAAGGAGTGCAATTACCATCTCAGAATCAGAAATCCAAAATTGCAAGTGTACATGAGGGGGGACGTAAAAAAAATACTTAACATAGTAGCTTCGGTAGACCCCCCACACAAAACGTAGAAGGGCATAATGGTCATACGGAAGAAACGTATGCCCACCTCCTATCATACCGTATAGACCGACGTCCGTATACCTTGACGAATGAAAAAAAACAAAAAAAGACCGCCGCGCGTGTAGAGGAAAAAAATCAGCTGCACGGTCTTCTCGCCCGCCCGACGATCACGCACGTCGATCACGTCCATTTTCCAACTGTGCGATCGCCGCCGACTGAGCCCCATCCGACGCCGCATCTGAACGTCGCCGCGGATCCGTCCCGCGTCGACCTACGCTGGCGACGTCTACACTGCGGCCCTCGTCTTCCACGTCGCCGCCGTCTTCCATCTAACCCTCGTCTTGCACGTCGCTGTCGGACGGCTTGTCGGCTGCGACTGACCGCGCTATCGTCCGCACGCCGCGGATCCGGCCCTGCGTCGACCTACGTCGGCGACGTCTACACCGCGGCCCTCGTCTTCCACGTCGCCGCCGTCTTCCATCCAACCCTCGTCTTGCACGTCGCCGCTGTCTACTCCGCGGCCCAAGGTTTGCCATCTAATCTCCTCGTCTAAACCTAGCATGCTAGTTGATATGAGTCACACATAGTGATCTAGGGTTTATGGTTGAGTAAACATGCCGTCGCAGCGGCGCCTCCCCGGACGACCGCATGTTGTAGGCTGTAAGTGCATCTAGTGCCACCCCTAGTTGGTTTTGGAGTATTGACGACAAAGTTGGTTGAGGGACTAATGCGTTTGTGAGAATTGCAGGATAACGCAGGTAGTGTCCCTCATTGATTCGGTTTACCTACCGGAGATGACCCCTAAAAATGTATGAAGACATTGACGACAATGATGGTATATGAACATATTCATACTGAAGACTATGACATGAGAAGACAATGAGTGAAGACTATGTAGCGCGAAGACTGTGTTGTTTCGTTGTTTCCTTTTCTTCTTTGTTGAGTCATAGGAACCACCGCACTGTTAAGTGGGGTCCAAGTGAACAAAGTCAGAGTGACTGAAGTGATGCTCAACCCAAATCCTATGTCTTCGAGCGAAGACTTTGAGAGCAAATCTTATCCAGAGCTGGATGAGTCAGCTTTGCTTGTAGCCCAAGTAAAGTTGCCGTGTGTGTTTGAAATCTGACCGTTGGAACACGTGTCAGTTCCTTAGTGACCTAGGGTCATTTCGGACATATCAGGTCGGGTTGCCTTGTGGCTATAAATAGCCCACCCCCTACACCATAAATTGGTGGCTGCTCAGAGTTAGTTTACGGCTTTTGTCGTTTGAGAGCAACCCACCTCGAAGCCTTTGAGAGAGAAATCCTTGCAAGGACAAAGCCCAAACACCCAGAGCCAAAGAGTGTTAGGCATCACTGAAGTCTTTCTGTCTGAGTGACCTGAAGACTTATTACACTTGAGGACTGTGTATCCTCCAGCCGGTTAGGCGTCGCGTTCTGAGCATCCAAGAGTCATTGTGGATCGCCGGTGAACGAAGTCTGTGAAGGTTCGGAAGTCTACCTTGAAGACTTACCAGAGTGATTGGGCGAGGACTGTGTGTCCTTAGCTCAAGGGGAATAAGGTGAAGACGCGGTCTTCTGAGTTGAATCTTAGCCTCCCTAACCAGACGTACAGTTGTCACAACAACTGGAACTGGTCCAACAAATCCCGTGTCCTCAACAAGTGACTGGTTCTATCCTCTAACTCCCTTTACCTTAAGTTTGTCTTCGTGAAGTCATTGCCTATTTGTCATACCTGTTTGACTTCATTGCTTGACTACTATCGTTGATTGGCTTCATACTATCTTCCATCCTGATCCTTACTACCAAGCCGCTATTAGTCTTTGTACTTTCACATTATTGCATACTTGACTATGGTTTGCTTGTTGTAGTTTATCTTCCGGTGCATATCAATTAGGTCATTTCTATTGTTTGTCTTTGAAACTTTCATGTTTTGAAGACTTTGATAAAAATCGTCTATTCACCCCCTTCTTCCAAGTCCTTATCAAAGTCTTCATCACATGGATAATCAAGGTACTCCCTTGTTCTGTGTGATTCGGTTTAACCACCTGGAGTTTAGCTATGTCGACTGCAGGGATAATCAAAGTCTCCGCTGCTTGTCCCGTGTTCGATGGTACTGAATATCCCTACTGGAAGAATAAGATGCGCATGCATCTTGAAGCCATTGATGTCGACCTTTGGTATGTCATCAAGAACGGCGTTCCCAAAACTGGTGAAGGTGTCACCCCTACTGATGTCAAGAAGTTCATTCAACTGGACTCGACTGCAAAGAACATCATGTGTGGTCATCTGACCAAAGGACAGTATGTCCGTGTGAGTGCTCTGGAAACGTCAAAGCTAGTCTGGGACTGGCTATCCAAGGTCAACGAAGGCGTCTCAACTCAGAGAGATCAAAGGATCAGTGTTCTTCGCAACCTCTTCAACCGCTTCAAGAGAAACGACAATGAAAATGTCCAGCTCACGTTTGATCGCCTCACCGACATCACAAATGAGCTTCAGGCTCTTGGCGCCACTGAGATTACCAAGCATGAAATCGTCAAGACACTACTGAGATCACTTGACAGCTCCTTTGATGCCCTTGCCCTCATGATTCAAGAACGCCCTGACTTCAAGACACTCGATCCGTCGATATACTTGAGAGGCTCAACACACATGAGTTCCGACTTTCGAGAAAAGAGATACCTATGGTCACAATTATGGCGAACTTGCGCTTTGAAGGCAAAAGTTGTTTCCTCATCCAAGAAGAATCGATCGCGGTTACGATGATCCTGAAGACATTGGAAAGGAACTTGCTATGCTTGTGAAGAAGTTCCAGAAGTTCACCAGGAAGAAGGGCTTCAGAAAGTCTTCACGATCTAGCTCAAGAAATGATGAAGCTTCCACTCATGACAACAAGAAGAGAACATGTCACAAGTGCAAGAAACCTGGACACTATATCTCCGAGTGTCCACAGTGGGACAATGAGAAGAAGAAGAAGAAGAAGAGCAAGGAATATGATTCTGATGACAAGAAGAAGAAGAAATCTTCAAAGTCTTCTTCCAAGTCCTTATCAAAGTCTTCATCACATAAGAAGAGCTCATCCGCAAGGCTCGTGCTTTTGTTGGCAAGGAAATGGATTCAGAGGAGGAGTCTGCTTCTGAGGAGGCGGAGGTGGAGTCTGAAGAAGAGTCCAACCCTGGCGTTGCAAGTCTGGCTCTAGCCACAGCCTATGTTGCCAAGTCCATCTTCAACACTGAAGACAATGACTTCCACACCAACGCTGAAGCTGATGACATGGACGATCCTGCTCCCACCTACTACTTCATGGCACGTGGTGCCAAGGTAAAATCACGTGATGCTTAGTTTCAAACATCAAGTGAAGATGACTCTGATTGTGAATCCAAACCCAGCTACAAAACACTTGCTAAAATTGCTACTGAACAACAAAAGGCTACGGAACATACTCAAAAACTGTTAGACAAAAGCGATGACCTGTTGGACGCGGAAATGACACGTTCACAGTCCTTAGTTGAAGACATAAAAAATCTTCATGCTAAGTACCAAGAACTTGAAAGTCTTCATGAGACGCTCTCAACCACTTATGAAAAGCTCTCCTATGATTATCTTCAAAGGAAGCAAGAGCTTGAGAAATTGAAAGCGGCTCATGAAGATCTTCAAAAGGAGAATGAGTCACTTCGCGCTCAACAGATCAGTTCCGCTCAGGATGGATTTGAACCACCATGTCTAAAATGCATTGAGCGTGATAACGCTACCTCTGTTGCTGAATGTTCCACTGCTGCTACTGTTGCTTTGTCTTCAACTACTGATGTGGTAACTAACCCCTCTGCTGAGGATACCACTACTATTGCTGATGAAAATGCTAGGTTGAAGACATTGCTTGAAACAGGGATGTATAAAAGTCTAAAAGGACATCAGACACTTTGCGATGTCCTCAAAAAGCAGATTCTGAACCGAAACCCTAGGAAAGAGGGTGTTGGGTTCGAGAGGAAAATGAATGCTGATGGTTCCTACTGGAAGCCTGAGCAGTATCCCAAAACCACATGGGTTGCTGCAAAGGAACCTTCAGTGGATCCATCCACCTTATCTGGCTTTACCTGTGCTAATCCTATTATCATTGATGAATCCTTTGATACAAACTATAAACTGTTCAAAAATCAGAATGGTGAAGTGTTTGCCAGGTATATTGGTACTAACTGCAGGAATGGACCACCTATGAAGAAGATCTGGGTTCCCAAAAGCTGTCTTGAGAATCTTCCAGTGAATGTCATCATGACACCACCAGGGAAGAAGACAAACCCCAGACCTAAGGCGTCATATGGTCCAATGGCTTCGTACAGGACTCACCTGAGTCACCCTAACGCCAATGTTTTGCAGGGAAATCATACCCAGACTTATGAATATGAGCGTGTGTCTTCAAATCGCTATGTTCAGAACTAAGAATTTTTCTGCTTATTCATATGAGTATCATTCATCTCCTGCAAGGCTATTTGCTAGGGCTTCAAAGCCGAAATTCTCAAATGCTGCACTTAGACTCATTGCTTCTAAGCCACCCTTGAAGATGTGGGTGGTGAAGAAGAATTAACTCTCTTTTGCAGAATAAGGTCTCCAGCCAGCAATCAAAGGCGTCCGATACTATTGCTGGGGACCTAAAACACATTAAGGACGCATGATGAAATGGTCTTACTATGTATTTCATATGAGAATCGTTACCAGTCATACTATGAGTTCTAACCTTGATCTAAGCTGTGATAATCCTTGTGTGCGTCAAATGCTTATGCTTCACAACATACTTTGTGAAGCCTATCCTCCTAACTGCACTGTAGGGTATGACACCTCATGCTTCAGAATGGATTATGGACAGCGGATGCACTAATCATATGACTGGTGATCGAAGTCTTCTCATGGACTCAACCTTACGTCCATCAGACAAGAGTCACATCACATTTGCTGACACTGGTAAAAGCAAGGTATTGGGTCTAGGTAGAGTTGCAATCTCAAAGGATCAACACATGGATAAAGTGATGCTTGTTGAATCCCTTGGGTTCAACTTAATGTCTGTCTCAATGCTTTGTGACTTGAACATGATTGTGCTATTTGGAAAATATCGTTGCCTTGTACTAATGGAATCTGACAAGTCTCTAGTCTTTGAAGGGTATCGAAAGATGATCTATACATGGTAGATTTCTCAGCAGGTCCACAGCTTGCCGTATGTCTTCTTGCAAAAGCTTCAGAATGCTGGCTCTGGCATCGGAGGCTAGGGCATGCTGGCATGAGGAACTTACACACACTCGTCAAGAAGAAGCATGTCATAGGCATCGAGGGTGTCAAGTTCAAGAAGGATCATTTGTGTGGTGCCTGCGAAGCTGGAAAGATGACTAGGG
This sequence comes from Aegilops longissima, assembly GCA_021605205.1. NCBI lineage: Eukaryota > Viridiplantae > Streptophyta > Magnoliopsida > Poales > Poaceae > Aegilops > Aegilops longissima. The sequence continues at coordinate 44,212,849 of CM038677.1, forward strand.
CAAAGCACCCCTCGAAGACAATCATGACGACATCTCAACCCTTCGAGCTGTTACACATGGACTTATTTGGCCCTACTCACTACTCTACCCTCACAACAACAGCTTGCCTCTATGGCTTCGTCATTGTTGATGACTACTCAAGATATACATGGGTGCACATAATTCTGTACAAGACTGAAGTACAAGATGTCTTCAGACGCTTCACCAATCGTGCCATGAACAATTATGGCGTCAAGATCAAGCATATCAGAAGTGATAACGGCACTGAATTCAAGAACACCGGGCTTGATCTTTATCTGGATACAATGGGAATCACTCATGAGTTTTCTGCTCCATACACACCTCAGCAAAATGGCATTGTAGAGCGCAAGAACAGAACCCTCATTGACATGGCTCGGACAATGCTCGATGAGTACAAGACACCAAGAAAGTTCTGGCCTGAAGCTATTGATACAACATGTCACATCATCAACCGTGTCTACATCCATAAGCTTCTGAACAAAACATCCTATGAGCTCCTTACTGGCAAGAAGCCAAATGTCAGTTACTTCAGAGTATTTGGTGCTAGGTGCTGGATCAAGGATCCCCATCACAAGTCAAAATTTGCACCTGAAGCTCACGAAGGCTTCATGCTCGGTTACAGAAAGGACTCGCACTCTTACAGAGTCTTCAACCTCTATCACTATAAAATCGTTGAAACTGTGGACGTGCGATTTGATGAAACCAATGGTTCACAACGAGAGCTCCTGCCAAGCACACTAGATGAAGCTCCTCCCAGCGAATCTATCAAGCTGATGGCAACTAGTGAAATCATGCCTTCTGAAGCATAGCCTGAAGAGGAACTTATCATTTCTGCACCAAACCAACCTGAAGACAATGCTCAGACCGAAGAAAATCCTCCCAATGATGACAATGATCAGCATGAGCAAGGTCTTCGTCCAGTTCATCCTCGTGTTGCAAATGAAGTACAAATTGAGAAGATAATTGATAGCATCAATGCACCTGGTCCACTTACTCGCTCAAGAGCAACACAGTTAGCAAATTTCTGTGGGCACTTTTCATTTGTGTCAATATCAGAACCCAAGAAAGTTGCTGAAGCCTTTATGGAACCTGAATGGATTCAAGCCATGCAAGAAGAACTTCAACAGTTCAAGCTGAACAATGTTTGGGAACTTGTCAAGCGTCCTGACCCTCGCAAGCGTAACATTATTGGCACTAAATGGATATATCGGAACAAGCAAGATGAGCATGGTCAAGTCGTCAGAAACAAAGCACGTCTTGTGGCTCAAGGATATACTCAAGTTGAAGGAATTGACTTCGATGAAACATTTTCTCCTGTGGCTAGGCTTGAAGCTATTCGCATACTGCTAGCCTATGCTAACCACCACAACATCTTACTATATCAAATGGATGTGAAGAGTGCATTCCTCAACGGCAAGATTTAAGAAGAAGTGTACGTTGCTCAACCACCTGGCTTTGAAGATCCAAAACATCCTGATATGGTGTACAAACTAAACAAAGCACTATATGGCGTCAAACAAGCTCCTCGCGCTTGGTATGATACGATCAAAGACTTCCTGAAAAGCAAAGGCTTCAAACCTGGATCCCTCGATCCCACACGCTTCACGAAGACATATGATGGTGAACTGTTTGTGTGCCAAATATATGTGGATGACATTATCTTCGGCTGCACCAACCAGAAGTATAGTGGTGAGTTTGGATACATGATGCAAGAGCAATATCAGATGTCCATGATGGGTGAGCTGAAGTTCTTCCTTGGTCTTCAAATTCGTCAGCAAAGGAATGGCATCTTATATCTCAAGAAAAGTATCTCAAAGACTGTCTGAAGAAGTTTGGAATGCAAGATTGCTAAGGTTACACGACGCCAATGCCAGCCAAACACCATCTTGGTCCCGACGACAATGGTAAAGAGTTTGATCAAAAGGTATACCGCTCCATGATTGGTTCTTTACTTTACCTATGTGCATCTAGGCCAGATATCATGCTTAGTGTTTGCATGTGTGCTCGATTCCATGCGGCACCAAAGGAATCGCATCACTTAGATGTGAAGCGAATTCTTAGATATTTGGCTTACACCCCAACACTCGGATTATGGTATCAAAAGGGCTCAAGATTTGATCTGGTTGGATTCTCGGATGCTGATTATGCTGGTGACAAGGTGGATCGCAAGTCTACATCAGGCACATGTCACTTTCTGGGATGATCACTTGTCTGTTGGTCTTCAAAGAAGCAAAGCTGTGTATCACTCTCAACTGCTGAATCTGAATACATTGCTGCTGGATCTTGCTGCGCTCAGCTTCTATGGATGAAGCAAACTCTCAAGGACTATGGCGTCAATTTGAAACAAGTACCTCCCTTCTGCGATAACGAAAGCACCATCAAGATTGCCAACAATCCAATCCAGCACTCGAAGACAAAGCACATTGAAATTCGTCATCACTTTCTCAGAGATCATGTCATGAAGAAAGATATTGACATCATCCACGTCAACACTGAAGAGCAACTGGCAGATATCTTCACAAAGCCCTTGGATGAGAAAAGGTTTTGCAAGTTATGGTGTGAGCTAAATATCTTGGAATCCTCAAATGTCCTATAATCAGGCACACATCCTAACACTTATGCATGTTGATGGCTTAGATGTGCAACACACGAAGTAAAGTATATCTTCAAACAATGAAGACTTACATTCTGAGTGTGAATACATTAACATGGAATTTGACTTCGGAGCGCCACGATAATTGTGCGCCGTGTCTGGTTCTAATACTTCCTATACGGTGGGTAACGCCACCACCAAATTTCTTGGTTTGAAGTGTTTCACTCATGGCGTTATTATTGCAATGTCTTTGCATTTGGTGTGTCTTCATATTTCAACTTATCTTCATTATTTACTTCACTATATTGATTTGATTGCCTTCTCACATATATATACTAGTATTCTGTCCTCTACAGCATTCACTTATAGCTATGTCTTCCTTGTTGAATCTTTTGAACTAAGTGAATGTGATCGGACCCTAATCTCTCTATGCTTTCTATCTCAAACTCTATCTGTCCAAATCATATGCATTCTATTGAAACTGTCGAATGTCTTCTCTGCAACCTTGTCAGCAGAAGGCACAGAGACAAACATTAAGTCTGTTTTAAATGATTCATCCTTATTGTTTGAAATCCGGAGAAGCCGGAACAACCATCCGACAAACTTGACGGGCGTGGGAACGTGGGATAACCCTGAGTATGTTGCATGCTTGCCACGTGTCCCTCAGATGTGAACAGGCAGGGGTACCTGCTGAAGGAAATATGCCCTAGAGGCAATAATAAAGTTATTATTTATTTCCTCATATCATGATAAATGTTTATTACTCATGCTAGAATTGTATTAACCGGAAACATGATACATGTGTGAATACATAGACAAACATATAGTCACTAGTATGCCTCTACTTGACTAGCTCATTAACCAAAGATGGTTATGTTTCCTAACCATAGACATGTGTTGTTATTTGATTAATGGGATCACATCATTAGGAGAATGATGTGATTGACATGACCCATTCTGTTAGCCTAGCACTTGATCATTTAGTATATTGCTATTGCTTTCTTCATGACTTATACATGTTCCGGTAACTATGAGATTATGCAACTCCCGTTTACCGGAGGAACACTTTGGGTGCTACCAAAGCGTCACAACGTGAATCTGGGTGATTATAAAGGAGTACTACAGGTGTCTCCAAAGGTACATGTTGGGTTGGCGTATTTCGAGATTAGGTTTTGTCACTCCGATTGTCGGAGAGGTATCTCTGGGCCTTCTCGGTAATACACATCACATAAGCCTTGCAAGCATTGCAACTAATAAGTTAGTTGCGAGATGATGTATTACAGAACGAGTAAAGAGACTTGCTGGTAACGAGATTGAACTAGGTATTGGATACCGACGATCGAATCTCGGGCAAGTAACATACCGATGACAAAGGGAACAACGTATGTCGTTATGCGATTTGACCGATAAAGATCTTCGTAGAATATGTAGGAACCAATATGGGCATCCAGGTTCCGCTATTGGTTATTGACCGAGAATAGTTCTAGGTCATGTCTACATAGTTCTCGAACCCGTAGGGTCCGCACGCTTAACGTTACGATGACAGTTTTATTATGAGTTTACAAGTTTTGATGTACCGAAGTTTGTTTGAGTCCGGATGTGATCACGGACATGACGAGGAGTCTCGAAATGGTCGAGACATAAAGATTGATATATTGGAAGCCTATATTTGGATATCGGAATGGTTCCGGGTGAAATCAGGATTTTACCGGAACACCGGGGGGTTACCGGAACCCTCCCGGGGGATATTGGGCCTTAGTGGGCCATGAGGGAGAAGAGGAGGGCGGCCGGGGCAGGCGCGCGCCCTCCCCTAGTCCGAATAGGACAAGGAGAGGGAGGCGGCGCCCCTTCCTCTTTCCCTCCCCTTTTCCTTCTCCAACAAGGCAGAGGGGGAGTCCTACTCCCGTGGGAGTAGGACTCCTCGGCGCACCATGGGGCCGGCCGCACCTCCCTCCCTCCTTTATATACGGGGCAGGGGGCACCCAGAACACACAAGTTGATCTACGGATCGTTCCTTAGCCGTGTCAGGTGCCCCCTCCACCATATTCCACCTCGGTCATATCGTCGGAGTTTAGGCGAAGCCCTATGCGGTAGAGCATCATCATCGCCACCACGCCCGTCGCGGTCGACGGAACTCATCCCCGACGCTTTGCTGGATTGGAGCCCGGGGATCGTCATCGAGCTGAACGTGTGCTGAACTCGGAGGTGCCGTACGTTCGGTACTTGGATCGGTCAGATCGTGAAGACGTACGACTACATCAACCGCGTTGTCATAACGCTTCCGCTTACGGTCTACGAGGGTACGTGGACAATACTCTCCCCTCTCGTTGCTATACCATCACCATGATCTTGCGTGTGCGTAGGAAATTTTTTGAAATTACTATGTTCCCCAACAGTGGTATCAGAGCCTGATTTTATGCGTAGATGTCATATGCACGAGTAGAACACAAGTGAGTTGTGGGCGATATAAGTCATACTGCTTACCAGCATGTCATACTTTGGCTCAGCGGTATTGTGAGATGAAGCGGCCCGGACCGACATTACGCGTACGCTGACGCGAGACTGGTTTCACCGTTACGAGCACTCATGCTTAAAGGTGACTGGCGGGTGTCTGTCTCTCTCACTTTAGTTGAACCGAGTGTGGCTACGCCCGGTCCTTGCGAAGGTTAAAACAACACCAACTTGACAAACTATCGTTGTGGTTTTGATGCGTAGGTAAGAACGGTTCTTGCTCAGCCCGTAGCAGCCACGTAAAATTTGCAACAACAAAGTAGAGGACGTCTAACTTGTTTTTGCAGGGCATGTTGTGATGTGATATGGTCAAGACGTGATGCTATATTTTATTTTATGAGATGATCATGTTTTGTAACCGAGTTATCGGCAACTGGCAGGAGGCATATGGTTGTCGCTTTATTGTATGAAATGCAAAATCCATGTAATTGCTTTACTTTATCACTAAGCGGTAGCGATAGTCGAGAAGCAATAGTTGGCGAGGCGACAACGATGCTACGATGGAGATCAAGGTGTCGCGCCGGCGGCGATGGTGATCACGACGGTGCTTCGGAGATGGAGATCACAAGCACAAGATGATGATGGCCATATCATATCACTTATATTGATTGCATGTGATGTTTATCCTTTATGCATCTTATCTTGCTTTGATTGACGGTAGCATTTTAAGATGATCTCTCACTAAAATTATCAAGGCGTGTTCTCCCGAGTATGTGCTGTTGCCAAAGTTCGTCGTGCCCGGACACCACGTGATGATCGGGTGTGATAAGCTCTCGTCCATCTACAACGGGTGCAAGCCAGTTTTGCACACGCAGAATACTCAGGTTAAACTTGACGAGCCTAGCATATGCAGATATGGCCTCAAACACGGAAACCGAAGGTCGGCGTGAATCATATAGTAGATATGATCAACATAGTGATGTTCACCATTGAAAACTACTCCATCTCACGTGATGATCGGTTATGGTTTAGTTGATTTGGATCACGTAATCACTTAGATAACTAGAGATGTCTATCTAAGTGGGAGTTCTTAAGAAATATGATTAATTGAACTTAAATTATTATGAACTTAGTACGATAGTATTTTGCTTGTCTATGTTTCTTGTAGATAGATGGCTCGTCTTTGTTGTTCCGTTGAATTTTAATGCATTCCTTGAGAAAGCAAAGTTGAAAGATGATGGTAGCAATTACACTAACTGGGTCCGTAATTTGAGGATTATCCTCATTGCTGCACTGAAGAATTACGTCCCGAAGCACCGCTGGGTGCCGTGCCTGCTTTGCGAGAGCAACGCCGAAGTTGTGAGCGTCCGCGAGCAAAGCTGATGACTACTCTATAGTTCGTGTGCCATGCTTTACGGCTTAGAACCGGGTCTTCAACGACGTTTTGAGCGTCATGGAGCATATGAGATGTTCCAAGAGTTGAAGTTAATATTTCAAGCAAATGCCCAGATTGAGAGATATGAAGTCTCCAATAAGTTCTATAGCTGCAAGATGGAGGAGAATAGTTACATCGGTGAGCATATACTCAAAATGTCGGGTATAATAATCACTTGATTCAACTGGGAGTTAATCTTCCGGATGATAGTGTCATTGACAGAATTCTCCAATCACTGCCACCAAGCTACAAGAGCTTCGTGATGAACTATAATATGCAAGGGATGAACAAAACAATTCCCGAGCTCTTCGCAATGCTAAAAGCTGCGGAGGTAGAAATCAAGAAAGAGGATCAAGTGTTGATGGTGAACAAGACCACTAGTTTCAAGAAAAAGGGCAAAGGGAAGAAGAAGGGGAACTTCAAAAAGAACAGCAAGAAAGTTGCTGCTCAAGAGAAGAAACCCAAGTCTGGACCTAAGCCTGAAACTGAGTGTTTCTACTGCAAGCAAACTGGTCACTGGAAGCGGAACTGCCCCAAGTATTTGGCGGATAAGAAGGATGGCAAGGTGAACAAAGGTATATGTGATATACATGTTATTGATGTGTACCTTACTAGAGCTCGTAGTAGCACTGGGTATTTGATCTGGTTACATTGCTAATATTTGCAACTCAAAACAGGGACTACGGAATAAGCGAGCATCGGCAAAGGACGAGGTGACGATGCTTGGCGTGGGAAGCGGTTCCAAAGTCGATGTGATCGCTGATCGGCACGCTACCTCTACATCTACCTTCGGATTAGTTTTAGACCTAAATAATTATTATTTGGTGCCGCGTTGAGCATGAACACTATATCTGGATCTTGTTTGATGCGAGGCGATTATTCATTTAAATCAGAGAATAATGGTTGTTCTATTTATATGAGTAATATCTTTTATGGTCATGCACCCTTGAAGAGTGGTCTATTTTATTAAATCTCGATAGTAGTAATACACATATTCATAATGTCGAAGCCAAAAGATGCAGAGTTAATAATGATAGTGCAACTTATTTGTGGCACTGCCGTTTAGGTCATATCGGTGTAAAGCGCATGAAGAAACTCCATACTGATGGACTTTTGGAATCACTTGATTATGAATCACTTGGTACTTGCGAACCGTGCCTAATAGGCAAGATGACTAAAACACCGTTCTCCGGTTCTATGGAGAGAGCAACAGATTTGTTGGAAATCATACATACAGATGTATGTGGTCCGATGAATGTTGAAGCTCGTGGCGGATATCGTTATTTTCTCACCTTCACAGATGATTTAAGCAGATATGGGTATATCTTCTTAATGAAGCATAAATCTGAAACATTTGAAAAGTTCAAAGAATTTCAGAGTGAAGTTGAAAATCATCGTAACAAGAAAATAAAATTTCTACGATCTGATCGTGGAGGAGAATATTTGAGTTCTGAGTTTGGTCTACATTTGAAAAATTGCAGAATAGTTTCGCAACTAACGCCACCTGGAACACCACAGCGTAATGGTGTGTCCGAACGTCGTAATCGTACTTTACTAGATATGGTGCGATCTATGATGTCTCTTAACGATTTACCGCTATCGTTTTGGGGTTATGCTTTAGAGACGGCCGCATTCACGTTAAATAGGGCACCATCAAAATCCGTTAAAACGACTCCTTATGAACTATGGTTTGGCAAGAAACCAAAGTTGTCGTTTCTGAAAGTTTGGGGTTGCGATGCTTATGTGAAAAAACTTCAACCTAATAAGCTTGAACCCAAACCGGAAAAATGTGTCTTCATAGGATACCCAAAGGAAACAGTTGGGTACACCTTCTATCACAGATCCGAAGGCAAGACTTTCGTTGCTAAGAATGGATCCTTTCTAGAGAAGGAGTTTCTCTCGAAAGAAGTGAGTGGGAGAAAAGTAGAACTTGATGAGGTAACAGTACCAGCTCCCTTATTGGAAAATGGTTCATCACGAAATCGGTTCTGTGACACCTACACCAATTAGTGAGGAAGTTAATGATGATGATCATGAAACTTCATATCAAGTTTCTCTTGAACTCACGAGGTCAACTAGAGTAAGATCCGCACTGAGTGGTACGGTAATCCTATTCGGAAGTCATGTTACTTGACCATGGTGAACCTACAAACTATGAAGAAGCGATGGTGAGCCCAGATTCCAAAATGGCTGGAAGCCATGAAATCTGAGATGGGATCCATGTATGAGAACAAAGTATGGACTTTGGTTGACTTGCCCAATGATCGGCAAGCCATTGAGAATAAATGGATCTTTAAGAAGAAGACTGACGGCGATGGTAATGTAGCTGTCTATAAAGCTCGACTTGTTGCGAAAGGTTTTCGACAAGTTCAAGGGTTGACTACGATGAGACTTTCTCACCCGTAGCGATGCTTAAGTCTGTCCGGATCATGTTAGCAATTGCTGCATTTTATGATTATGAAATTTGGCAAATGGATGTAAAACTGCATTCTTGAATGGATTTCTAGAAGAAGAGTTGTATATGATGCAACAGACGGTTTTGTTGATCCAAAAGGTGCTAACAAAGTGTGCAAGCTCCAGCGATCAATTTATGGTGCGGTGCAAGCCTCTCGGAGTTGGAATAAGCGCTTTGATAGTGTGATCAAAGCATATGGTTTTATATGCACTTTTGGAGAAGCCTGTATTTACAAGAAAGTGAGTGGGAGCTCTGTAGCATTTCGATATTATATGTGGACGACATATTATTGATTGGAAATGATATAGAATTTCTGGATAGCATAAAGGATACTTGAATAAAAGTTTTTCAATGAAAGACCTCGGTGAAGCTGCTTACATATTGGGCATCAAGATCTATAGAGATAGAACAAGACGCTTAATTGGACTTTCACAAAGCACATACCTTGATAAAGTTTTGAAAAAGTTCAAAATGGATCAGGCAAAGAAAGGATTTTACCTGTGTTACAAGGTGTGAAATTGAGTCGACTCAATGCCCGACCACAAAGCAGAAGATAGAGAGAAAATGAAAGATGTTCCCTATGCTTCAGCCATAGGCTCTATCATGTATGCAATGCTGTGTACCAGACTTGACGTATGCTTAGCAATAAGCTTGGCAGGAAGGTACCAAAGTAATCCAGGAGTGGATCATGGACAGCGGTCAAGAACATCCTGAAATACGAAAAGGACTAAGGATATGTTTCTCGTATATGGAGGTGACAAAGAGCTAGTCATAAATGGTTACGTCGATGCAAGCTTTGACACTGATCCGGACGATTCTAAATCGCAAACCGGATACGTGTTTTTATTAAACGGTGGAGCTGTCGGTTGGTGCAGTTATAAACAAAGCGTCGTGGCGGGATCTACGTGTGAAGCGGAGTACATAGCTGCTTGAAGCAGCAAATGAAGGAGTCTCGGATGAAAGAGTTCATTTCCGATCTAGGTGTCATACCTAGTGCATCGGGACCAATGAAGATCTTCTGTGACAATCTTGGTGCAATTGCCTTGGCAAAGGAATCCAGATTTCACAAGAGGACCAAGCATATCAAGAGACGCTTCAATTCCATCCGGTACCAAGTCCGGTGGGAGACATAGAGATTTGCAAGATACATACGGATCTGAATGTTGCAGACCGTTGACTAAGCCTCTTCCACGAGCAAAACATGATCAGCACCAAGACACCATGGGTGTTAGAATCATTCTTGTGTAATCTAGATTATTGACTCTAGTGCAAGTGGGAGACTGAAGGAAATATGCCCTAGAGGCAATAATAAAGTTATTATTTATTTCCTCATATCATGATAAATGTTTATTATTCATGCTAGAATTGTATTAACCGGAAACATGATACATGTGTGAATACATAGACAAACATATAGTCACTAGTATGCCTCTACTTGACTAGCTCATTAATCAAAGATGGTTATGTTTCCTAACCATAGACATGTGTTGTTATTTGATTAATGGGATCACATCATTAGGAGAATGATGTGATTGACATGACCCATTCCGTTAGCCTAGCACTTGATCATTTAGTATATTGCTATTGCTTTCTTCATGACTTATACATGTTCCGGTAACTATGAGATTATGCAACTCCGTTTACGGAGGAACACTTTGGTGCTACCAAGCGTCACAACGTAATCTGGGTGATTATAAAGGAGTACTACAGGTGTCTCCAAAGGTACATGTTGGGTTGGCGTATTTCGAGATTAGGTTTTGTCACTCCGATTGTCGGAGAGGTATCTCTGGGCCTTCTCGGTAATACACATGACATAAGCCTTGCAAGCATTGCAACTAATAAGTTAGTTGCGAGATGATGTATTACAGAACGAGTAAAGAGACTTGCCGGTAACAAGATTGAACTAGGTATTGGATACCGGCGATCGAATCTCGGGCAAGTAACATACCGATGACAAAGGGAACAACGTATGTCGTTATGCGATTTGACCGATAAATATCTTTGTAGAATATGTGGGAGCCAATATGAGCAAGATTTGATCTGGTTGGATTCTCGGATGCTGATTATGCTGGTGACAAGGTGGATCGCAAGTCTACATCAGGCACATGTCACTTTCTGGGATGATCACTTGTCTGTTGGTCTTCAAAGAAGCAAAGCTGTGTATCACTCTCAACTGCTGAATCTGAATACATTGCTGCTGGATCTTGCTGCGCTCAGCTTCTATGGATGAAGCAAACTCTCAAGGACTATGGCGTCAATCTGAAACAAGTACCTCTCTTCTGCGACAACGAAAGCGCCATCAAGATTGCCAACAATCTAGTCCAGCACTCGAAGACAAAGCACATTGAAATTCGTCATCACTTTCTCAGAGATCATGTCATGAAGAAAGATATTGACATCATCCACGTCAACACTGAAGAGCAACTGGTAGATATCTTCACAAAGCCCTTGGATGAGAAAAGGTTTTGCAAGTTACGGTGTGAGCTAAATATCTTGGAATCCTCAAATGTCCTATAATCAGGCACACATCCTAACACTTATGCATGTTGATGACTTAGATGTGCAACACACGAAGTAAAGTATATCTTCAAACAATGAAGACTTACATTCTGAGTGTGAATACATTAACATGGAATTTGACTTCGGAGCACCACGATAATTGTGCGCCATGTCTGGGTCTAATACTTCCTATACGGTGGGTAAAGCCACCACCAAATTTCTTGGTTTGAAGTGTTTCACTCATGGCGTTATTATTGCAATGTCTTCGCATTTGGTGTGTCTTCATATTTCAACTTATCTTCATGATTTACTTCACTATATTGATTTGATTGCCTTCTCACATATATATACTAGTATTCTGTCCTCTACAGCATTCACTTATAGCTATGTCTTCCTTGTTGAATCTTTTGAACTAAGTGAATGTGATCGGACCCTAATCTCTCTATGCTTTCTATCTCAAACTCTATTTGTCCAAATCATATGCATTCTATTGAAACTGTCGAATGTCTTCTCTGCAACCTTGTCAGCAGAAGGCACAGAGACAAACATTAAGTCTGTTTTAAATGATTCATCCTTATTGTTTGAAATCTGGAGAAGCCGGAACAACCATCCGACAAACTTGGCGGGCGTGGGAACGTGGGATAACTCTGAGTATGTTGCATGCTTGCCACGTGTCCCTCAGATGTGAACAGGCAGGGGTACCTGCGTAATTGCGCTATGCCGCACACTTCCTTATAAATACATGTCCCCTGCGCTCAAGAAAACCTTCTTCCACCTCTCCACCTCGTCAAAACCCTAGCGCCACCGCTAGCTCTCGACGATGCCGGCGATGAAGCGCTTAGCTGCCGCGACTTCTCCGACGCCATCCTCACGCCGTCTGCGGACATCGTCCTCTCCGCCACCGCCGTAGGTGTCCTCCGTCGCCAAGTTAGGGCATGGTGGATTGAACTGCTCGATCTCCTATTCATCCCATCTAGCAGTTCTTCGTGTGGTAAATATAACTCTATTTTTACCATCTTTTTGATCCTCAATGATTCATCCTATTTACCAAAATTGGTTTGTGCCTATACAATGTTAGATATATTCTGTCTGCATCTCATACTGCCTAGTATATTCACTTAAGCTTCATATCTAGTTAGATTCCTCACTTGTACTTATTCATGGATTCGTACAAATCTGGAACCAACTCTCAACATATAAGTGAATGTCTTCGCATCATGAGGTCAATGTCTTCAAACTGATTTATCTTCAAAATCTTCTGAGAATGCATATGACCTCTTCCCCTTCCCTCGCATCTCTAATGCTATCACAGGTACATGTCCGTGGGAGAATCCCTTGGTTCTCATAGTCTGCATTCGTTTGTAGAATTCTTACAGCAACACATTAACTCTCCTGAAGCTAGTTCATGTCTGTCCAGCAAGCGAAAGCCTTTGAAGCCTTTGAACATATTGAAGCCATTCAGTTTGAAGTTCATGGCTGCAGAGAAATCAGTAAGGAAGGGTGGCAGACAGCGTCGAGGGGAACATCAAAAGATTTGCCTGATGACCTCGCAGAAATTTACAAGACAGATCCTGAAGTGGATTACAATCAGCGCAAGACACGAATCCAATGGATTCGACGATATTGGGTTGAACAATGGTTCAAGTACAAGTTCGTGACCGAGGAGTATGCTGAGAAGAATGCTATCAAAAGTCCTTGGGGTGATATTCTCTATCGAGGCCTTCCACCCAAGAACAGAGCTGAAGCTATTGCACATGATTTCTATCCTTGTATGGTCCGTGGACCTCAGCCTGAAAATGCCGACCCATCATCATTGCTCTGGTGTCGTGACGACAATCTCTTCAAGCGCAACTTCCAGCACGCAATGGCATCAGCCAAGAAAAACAAGAAGTCATTGGGATTAGACTTCAACCCTGGTCCCTCTGCTCCCCGTGCTGACGGCTCACGTGATGCAGAACCCAATGTCATCGGCCCCTTTTCAAACCTTGATGGCCTCATCACATACATCTTGGTCCAAGGTGCCAGAGTGGATCATTCTGATAATGATGCTGACACTGATGAAGCCCCAGCTCCTCCTCCAAAGCCGCAGAAGCTAAAGAAGGCTAAGGCTTCACAATCAGCTGCACCTCCAAAAGCTTCACGTGCAAAGCCACTGATCACTGCACCTCCTGAAGATAGTGTGCAGTCGAAGATCTATCACGTATCTCCAAGAAGACGGAGAAGAAAAAGAAAATCGTCAGGAATACTGATCAGACATTAACTCCTGCTGCCATTCTGCGTGAAAAGCACATTGATCTATCCAGCGATGACGATCTTGCAGATGATGCTCTTGAGCAATTGATCAAAAGCAAGGAAGAAGCAGAGATCTTCAATAATTTGCCTCTCTTTGACGTGCAATCATCCATAACTTCATTGATGAGTGGTTTGACACCCCAAATATCAGCTTTGATGATCTGCAACTTCCCATTGGCCTCAGCGTCGCCTTCAATGGCGCCATCGCTTCTGAGCTAGCTCTTGCTCAACGCATTGTTGAACTGAAGCACAAGATCGACTATGAGAAAGCTCAGTTCAAGAAGCATGTGGCCAAGCTCAGCGTGCAAGATGTCAAAAACTTCAAGATCATGCTGCACGAACTCAAAGAAGCTTTTCACAAGAAGCGCGAAGAAGCTCGAGGCTCTCGTGAGCGCATGAAGAATCTGGCTGACAAGTGTGTGCTAGCCTACAATGAGGCTGAGAAGCGCAAGGCTCTTGGTCGTCCTGGCATTGACCCCAGAATGGCTGCAAATAAGAAGAAGCTATCAACTGTCCAACCTGCACCTTCAAGGCAAGATGAACCTCGCATAGTCTTACCAAGCAGCATGACTGGCTCGAAGCCAAAGGTCATGTCAACCGCTTTAGAACTAAAGAAGAGGAGGGCTGCCGAGGCTGATGCCAGAAAAAGGAAAAACACAGAAGCCTCTAATGCTGCTCCCTCCAAGAAGAAGCGCAAAACCAAGAAGAATCGGGCTGCTCCCACAGAGCCCCTAGTTGTTGAACCTATCTCGGTGGTTCGCCCTGCATCTGAACATCAAGAACGACGGATGATTGTTCATGAGCCTGCTTCCACAGAGGCTTATGAAGCTGAAGACATTCCAGAGTTGATCCCATCGCTGCTGAAGACATTGGTCACCATGACAATGTTGAAGATGATGAAGTTCTTCCTCAGATTGAACACAACTTGGTATCATCGCCTGTTCTCACGAACAACGAACTCATCAGCATTGGTCGTCCTCTGACGCCAATTGCTCAGGATGCATCATGGGCTGATCGCCCACAACAACAAGACTCCCCCAGTACTCCCCAACAACAACAAGTCACACCACCTGTGCAAGTAGAAGAGGATGAGGCCCAGCCAACTCCGTCTCCAAAGGCGTCGCCTGTACTACAAAGGCTTCGCAAAGGACCAAGGCCTCAAGTCCCTCTTCCGAGCGTTCCAGAAGGAGAAGTGCACCACCAATCTGTTGCACGTCAAGTGTTTCTAAAAGCCGCTCCAACTGTGAATGTCTCCGTGTCTGAAGCCAAAGCTGTTGAAGACAATCCGGCTGCATCAGCCGGCAACGAACATGAAGAAGAACATGTCCCTACTCCCCCCATTACTGAAGAAGCTGTTCCTGAAGTGAACGTGTCAGTGCCAAACCCTCCAACTCATCAAGTGGAGGTTGAAAATCTTAAGGCTGCCACCACCAACACAAATGAAGCCCATGACGTAGTCATGGCTGAAGCAAGTGTGGAGCCTGCACCAAGCAACATGCCCAAAGTCAATGCTGCAACTCCTCCTAAAGCTTTTGTTGTGCAGCCTGAAACCACTGTTGTTGCCACTGCTCCTGTTCCGCCACCAAGGCCCCATGCAATTGAGCAAGCATACAACCATGGCCAGCTAATCACTATCAGATGGACCGTTCTGGTCCCTCTGCCTAATGTCTCTGGTCCTCAGTTTGATTATCACATTGAGCATAGGCCTCAGGTCCAGAAGCCAAAGCCAAGACTGCCAAGGTTCCCAGGTACTGCCACATCTACAGGGTCCTTCAATGCAAATGGCTTCAAAAGCCACAACACCTTCTTTGACAGCTCAAAGAACCCCTACTCAAGGCCAAGATTATCATCTGATCGTTTCTGGAGTCATCAGCAACGAAGCTATTACTCCTGCGTTCTGTATGATCAAGGGCGCATTTTCCCTCATATGCGCCTTGACACTGAAGCCATTGCTGGATTGCCATGCTTAGAAGAAGCACTTGACCGCTTTCGTGATGCAGGTCTGCTCAGCTTTGTGACAAACAAAGAACATTTGAATGAGGAACTTTTGCTTCAATTCTATGCTACCCTCCACATTCGCGGCTACAACAGGGATACAAAGACATGGGTTCTCGAGTGGATGACAGGAAATGTTCATCATGAAGCCAAAGCTCTTGACATCATTGAGCTTACAGGGTTATCCACTCCCGGAGAACTATACGAACCTGGTTGTCAACACCACCGCAATGCACTGGAGAGCATCTTCCATAAGCCAGAACCCAACATGAGCCAGATGTTGAGCATGATGAAGCCTTTTCCACATGACGCTGAATACCCAAAGGAGTTCTTTGTTGATGACCTTGAGTATCTGCCGCGCACCATATATCACATCATCAGGCGGACTCTATGGCCTATCAAAGGGCATTCATCAGCTGCAAAACTTGAAGGAGCCATGAAGACATTGGTCTTTTACATCCTCAATGGCATAAGCTTCAATGCACAAGATTTCTTCCTCCGCAACTGGCTACGTCTGGATCTGACCTTTTTGGCCTGAAATTCTATGCTCCATGGGTCATGCGCCTCATCAAACTACACTCTACTATCAACTATCAGCCCTCTGCTCGCAATCATGTGATCTTTCTACCAGAGGTTGATATGTCAGTTGAAGCCATATACCCTGAGCCTGCCAAGAAGCCTCTTTGTCTTCAAAATGCTGAACACCAAAGCTTCACACAGCCTATGGAAGGAGTCCAGGCAGTAACTCGTGTCTATCCAATGGCTGGAAACACTCGTCTACCTCATCGTGCGCCTACTGAAGCTACTGAGAGCACAATTGCCCAAAGGCCTAAGAAGCACTCTCGTGTCCTAAATGACCGAGAACTTCTTGTGGCACTGCACCAGAAACAAGACAAGCACCATTTTTGGCTCAAGCGACGGATGCAAAGCCTCTTGGTGGACGTAAATCGCATTCGAAATCTTGCTACCTAGAATGCATTTGTCACTCACGAAACCTATCGGTGATCATGGAAGAGTTTGACACTGCTCAGTGCTGAAGCAGATCTTCAAGACGATGGCTTCACTGAAAGATTCAAGTTTGACTCCACTCCTCCACGGAATGTTGTCTTACGGCGAACTCCATCCCTTGAAGACTCTGACTATTCTTCCTCCGTGGCAACTGTGAATGCCAATGTGATCGATGATGAAGACGATGCTACTTCACCACCCCTACTACTGCACGCATCGACACTGCACCAAGTTCGTCTGCACCGCCAAACAACAACGACAACCCTGCTGCTTCACCTACTCCTCATGAGGACGAGTAGATGCTCTATGTCTTCAAACCTTTTTGGTCATTACTGACAAAAGGGGAGAAGTATATGAGTTTGGTAGTCTTCAAGCGGGTTCATATGGGCGGTTGCTTTATATTTTGCCTAGTGGTTACAACTCTTGCTTTTGATACATTTCGTTCGTTGAGTTGTAACACTTAAACTCGATGGTCATCTGCTACTTATTTGCTTTTCCATGTGCGATGATAACTTCCGCACTTAGATCATTCTGCAGACGTCCATTTTTCATTATGCATGTCATTCTCTTAGTCGTATCATTTCATGCATGATGAATTATCTTCATAAGTTGAAGAGGATCTCCACAAGTACAACCTGCCATGTGCATTTGCATTCCAAAAGCAAATTACTTATATGCACATCTTCAGGGGGAGCCCTTGCTACTTATGAAGACAATACCCTATCCTTTACAATTTCACATACTTCATTCCCGTTGAAAATTTCAACCAGTTTGTCATCAATCACCAAAAAGGGGAAGATTGTAAGTGCATCTAGTGCCACCCCTAGTTGGTTTTGGAGTATTGACGACAAAGTTGGTTGAGAGACTAATGCGTTTGTGAGAATTGCAAGATAACGCAGGTAGTGTCCCTCGTTGATTCGGTTTACCTACCGAAGATGACCCCTAAAAATGTATGAAGACATTGACGACAATGGTGGTATATGAAGATACTCATACTGAAGACTATGACATGAGAAGACAATGAGTGAAGACTATGGAACGCGAAGACTGTGTCGTTTCGTTGTTTCCTTTTCTTCTTTGTTGAGTCATAGGAACCACCGCACTGTTAAGTGGGGTCCAAGTGAACAAAGTCAAAGTGAGGAAGTGATGCTCAACCCAAATCCTATGTCTTCGAGCGAAGACTTTGAGAGCAAATCTTATCCAGAGCTGGATGAGTCAGCTTTGCTTGTAGCCCAAGTAAAGTTGTCGTGTGCGTTTGAAATCTGACCGTTGGAACACGTGTCAGTTCCTTAGTGACCCAGGGTCATTTCGGACATATCAGGTCGGGTTGCCTTGTGGCTATAAATAGCCCACCCCCTACACCATAAATTGGTGGCTGCTCAGAGTTAGTTTACGGCTTTTGTCGTTTGAGAGCAACCCACCTCAAAGCCTTTGAGAGAGAAATCCTTGCGAGGACAAAGCCCAAACACCCAGAGCCAAAGAGTGTTAGGCATCACTGAAGTCTTTACATGCATGTGACCTGAAGACTTATTACACTTGAGGACTGTGTATCCTCCGGCCGGTTAGGCGTCGCGTTCGAGCATCCAAGAGTCATTGTGGATCGCCGGTGAGCGAAGTCTGTGAAGGTTCGGAAGTCTACCTTGAAGACTTACAGAGTGATTAGGCGAGGACTGTGTGTCCTTAGCTCAAGGGAATAAGGTGAAGATGCGGTCTTCTGAGTTGAATCTCAGCCTCCCTAACCAGACATACAGTTGTCACAGCAACTGGAACTGGTCCAACAAATCTCGTGTCCTCAACAAGTGACTGGTTCTATCCTCTAACTCCCTTTACCTTAAGTTTGTCTTCTTGAAGTCATTGCCTATTTGTGATACCTGTTTGACTTCATTGCTTGACTACTATCGTTGATTGGCTTCATACTATCTTCCATCCTGATCCTTACTACCAAGCCGCTATTAGTCTTTGTACTTTCACATTATTGCATACTTGACTATGGTTTGCTTGTTGTAGTTTATCTTCCGCTGCATATCAATTAGGTCATTTCTATTGTTTGTCTTCAAAACTTTCACGTTTTGAAGACTTTGATAAAAATCGTCTATTCATCCCCCCCTCTAGTCGATAACTAGCACTTTCATAGGCAGATAGAGTTGCACTTGGGCATGATCCACAGTAGAAACTTAACACGTGATGAATTCACAATGTTATGCAGTTTGGTTAGTGCCATGGATGAACAAACCGCATTGACGGGGGATGATAATGGTACTAATAAGGCGACTCGGAATGATAACGATATTTTTAATGAGGATGATGACAGCAGCGACAACGATTCCATGTCGTCATTTGATATCTTGCCTCCGGAGGATTTTGATCATAATGAACATGGTGCAAATAGTGAAAACGTAAGTGCCGTATATTTTGATTTCATCTTTGAACCTGCAATGTATGGCATGGCTAACTATTTCTCTATGTGTAAAAATTTGCAGGAAGATGTGGACATTGACAATGTGGAAAATAGTTTACAGGAATCATTTGCGGATAACTTGAGCCTGGTTCGTAGATAGATGTTGTACATCAATGAATATTGTGAATTAAATGATAATAATTAACATATACATTTTCATATGAATTTTGTAGGAGGAGTCAGATGGTATTAGCGGTGATCACGATGAGGGAGAGATCGACATTGAGGAGGCTCGAAGGCAGCAACAAATGGTGGATACACAATGGAAGGTGATGGCTATGACCTTTCGGTCGCAAGGTGATGCATACATATTCTATAACAATCACGCCAAAGAGAACAGGTTTAGCATCAAAAAACAGAAGGTCAAACGAGGTGCTTCAGGAATGATACGGCATGGAGATTTCTTTGCTCGGGGCAGGTAGAAGGCGAGCAAGTTTATAACCATGGAGGGCATAGCGCAGGCTTAGACCGGAGACTCGTTGCGATTGCGGTGCACATATGGTGGTGAAGCTGGACAGAGAACGTGGTGTTTGGTTCGTCGCGTAATTCGTGGATGATCACAACCACGCGATGGCTAGGCCCGACGAGGTTTGTTTTCTGTGGTCTCACAGACGGATTGGAGAAGGCACGAGGGCAGAGATATTGGCGTTGGAAGCTGCCGAGATAAGAAAGCATATAATAATGGACAACTTTATCAGCAGATACGGTTCGTATGATAAGTGCGGGCTTATCAGGAGGGATATTTACAATCTTTCTAAGGACCCTGAGTTTTTTTTTTTTGAGTATGTGTGTGACAAGGAAGGGCGACTGAAGAGTATGTTTTGGTGTGATGCATAGTCGCAGAGGGACTATCAGGACTATGGAGATGTGGTTGTGTTTGATAGCACGTATAAGATGAACAGGTATGGTATGCCGTTCGTCCCCTTTGTCGGAGTTAACAACCACCGTTGCACCATAGTGTTTAGATGTGCCATAATTGCTGACGAGACGGAAGGGACATATGTGTGGCTGCTGCAGACATTTATGAAGGCAAACTGTCAGGTGAAGCCAAAGTCAATAATCACAGATGGTGAAGCTGCAATGATCCGGGCTATTCGGACTGTGCTTTCAGATGTTTTCCATCGTCTTTGCTCCTGGCATATCGAGAAAAAAATGCAGAGGCACCTGCATTACAAGTCACTGGATGAGTTCAGATCGCTCCTATACTATGCCACCTCTCAAGCGAACTTTGAGCAGAGATGGACCGCTTTCTATAATAAGTGGAAGACGGATAGAACTAAAGAGTGGCTTGACAGGATGTACAGGAAGAAGAGACTTTGGGCAGCTTCATATCTTTCCGATGGTTTTTTCCTTTGTATGCGAAGTAACCAGAGAAGTGAAAGCCTCAACTCCTGCCTTCACCTACACCTGGACTACGGCATGACAATAGTTGATTTGGTTGTGCATTATGAGAACTGTATAGTTCGCCTGCGTGAGAATGAGGCGTACGATGACCAAGGTTTTGGATCCCAAGCAGACCTTTTTTCTCGTGGGTCACCGGAATTTGCGGTTACCACGGTAACCGCGAAATTCGAAAAAAAATGCAGACGAAATTTGAAATCAAAATTTGAATTCTAATATTTTTGACGTCGATATAGATACATATTTTACTCAAAAGTTTCAGTAACAATGCCCTGGCGTAGTGGCCTTCGGACCGCAACTTCCGCTTCCTCCTACGACGCGAATCCGACCCTAGGATGCAGCAGCATTTTTGAACTTTTGCTTCGTAAAAAAGAATAAAAATGCAAGAGGCCAGACTCGAACCCGCGACTAGCTGGTAAGGAAAGGATGCCTTTGCCACTAGGCCACTGACTGTCTTGTTCTAAAAGAAGAGATTGCCTCTATTTAACTAGAGAGTCAACATTTGAATTCAAAATTTTCACAATATTCGAGATATTTTGCTTGGTATGAGTGTTTCTCGAGGGGGAATGGTAAACGCGGTAACCGCGCGAGATCACGAAATTTTGCTCGATACCCAAAACATGGACGATGACTGTGAGGCACACCAAAAAGAACCACCGTCGATTACTGAATATAAGGCACTTGAGGAGCATGCCGCCAAAGTATTCACACCTGCTAATTTTTACATCCTGCAAGATGATTTGCACAAGATGGGTCAGCAGGAGATATTTGAGACGCTCGTGGGAATTGAGCGTCAGACATATATGGTGACATGGAAGGATAACCACAAGTTCATGTACAATGTTGTTTATGAACCACGTAACTCAGAAGAAACTATAACATTTAGTTGTCTTAGGATAGTTCGGAAAGGCCTGCCATGCAAACACATTCTTTTTGTTCTCCATCATCTGAGCATAACTGAAATACCAAAGTGTTGTGTCCTTCATCGGTTGTCAAAAAATGTGAGAGATGGATTGCCTGTGCAGCGGAAGAGTGATATGTTTGGGTGGGGTTGGTCAGGGCCATTAGAGAGAGACCGGTATAGTCAAATAAGCATAAAAACCGCAAAGGCAGCTCATGTTGCAGCAAATGATCCCTTCTTGTTTGACGAGTTGATGAAGTGTCTGGACAACATAATAGCGCAGAAAAAGATACCAGAGGAGGAACTTATAGGAAGTAGAAGGTATGCTAAGCTTAAGAAGGAGGCAAGTCAAGCGCAACAAGTTGAGCCTGGTATTGGTGATCCTGAGAAAGTTTCGACGAAGGGTGCACCTAAGAAGGGGCGGTCAAAGGGGGGCCCCGATGTTACAAAGAATGGTAGGCCAAAAGATTTTACAGAGAAAAAAAGTGGTCCTTTGTGCAGTCTATGTAGTCAACCGGGTCATAACAAGGCTACATGTGAAAAAACCATAAGTAAGATGCTACTTTCTTATTTTTTGTTATGTTGGTACTTCGGTTTTACAAACAATATTTTCTCACCCATATTTTTATGTTATGTTCAGGAATTGGGCGTAGAGAAGCATCTTGCTATGTTGGAAGAATAAAAATGGTTGCATGAGTCTAGTCCAAATAAACTATATTGTTTCTTGTTCGTACTTGTGTGGTAGCAAACTTTGTGTCTCGATTTGTTTATGTGTGATGAAAATATTTATGTGAACATATGTGATATGACACATCATATTTGTTTAAAGAATTGTCATCTTATTTGTACTGCTATGTGAAAGAGTTCACGGTTTTAATATACTGCATTTTTGTTACTGTACATGTTGCAAAAACCATGGCCGACCGTCGTTGTGCAAAAAACATAGCCCACCGTCGTTGTGCAAAAAAAAGCCCACCGGCAGTTGCTGGACCGCAAGTTGGGATATATTCCCAACCCAAATCAAGCCGACGAGGCGACTCGGGAGGTCCATATAAAGCCCAACAAGGGCCCAGTAGCCGGGTCCAACGGGGCGTCGATATCAAGCAGTACTAGCACAGGAGTTCGACCTGTGTAGCACGCCGGCTTATTTAAGCTGGTCCTCACCCCCGTCAGCTTCCGAGGTGGGACTAAACTCCTTCGTCGGGCGCGCGAGGCGGCGGTGACTGGGCCGGGGAGGGGCGAGGCTGGGCCTGTTGTATTGGGCCGACATGGGCCGGCCGGCGACGTTGCAGAAATGGAGGCTCGTCAGCGTTGCGTCGACCGCATCGCCTTATTTAGTCCCACCTCGCCAACAGAATGGCGCACCGACCGGCTTAAATAGCCGCGTCGGCTGTATCTCTCGAACTCCTCTCTTACAACCTCCTTGTCAGCCCCGTTGGGCCTCCTTGTGGGCCCTTGTGGGGTCCGCACCGACCGCCCGAGTCGCATGTCGGCTAGATTTGGGTTGGTTTCACAGTCCCTGGGTCCACAAGGCAAGGTCGGGCTATTTTTTTTTCCTAGTCAAAATTTTGTAACAAAGGAGGAGGCGTCCGCCTGCATTTATATGTGCATGGAAGAGCCAACATACGGTGGCTGGCATTATCATCAAATAATAATATTGCACATACTTGCAGCCGTCCGCCTCCATTTGTATGAAACTCGACGAGCCAGCAGACGGCAGCATCATCATCACATAAGCATATAGCACATAGCAGCTGAACATATATAGTTGGAAAATAAATATTGTAGCTAGTACCGACGACGGCACCTTTATTTAGTTGCGGACGTGCATAATCATGCCCATTACAATAAAAATGTCATAATATCGAAATTGTTCCTAGTGCCGTCAACGGCACGTTTATTTAGTTGCGATCAAAAACCCATCAACGCACTAATTTCTTGTCCATGATCTTCAAAATCTTCTCTTTCACAGTTTCCATCGTGTTGCACTCTGAAAAAAGTATTTCAGCTAGAATGCGTCCCCTTGAAGCATTTACCTCAGCTTGATCAAAGTCAAATATCCATTCATCTCCGTTCTAGTTTTGAATGCATTTCACCACAAACAGACCATAAGAAACTCTGCAAAAAAACGCGAGTCATGCATTGCTGTGTAAGAGAAGTACTTAGAACTTAAACAGTTGCACATACCCATCCTTTTGTAACGGCATATCGTACTCATTTATTGGCCAGGAAGATACGTCTGGATGTTCCATTTGTACAAGGGAGTTCACCTCCAACATATCTTTAGCTATTTCTGCCCTCTGAAATAAAAATATGAAGTTCATAAGAAGTACATAACTAATTACCTATCTTGTTTCATGTAAAGAAACAAGCTTACAAGCTGCCTTATTTTTTTAAGAACTCCCTTGCTGCATTTACCAGTAGAATTTAAAACTTGAAACTCTTTTTTCTTGTTGTGCATGAGAATTATTATCCAGTGATTTTCTTCCACATGAAAAGGAAAGTATGCCTACAACAAATTTTATTCAAGTTCTTGGACACACAAATAGTTATGTACTACCAAGGATCATACAAAAGTGAAGTACCTTATCTGTAATGAAATACTCATCATTAACTCTAGACACCATTTTAGATTGGTTTGTGAAATACTCCAGAAAATGGTGCTTAGAGTTCTTAACCTTTCCTTCAGCACGAAGAATAAGCCAGTGTGACACCCAAGATGATAAAATGTGATGGTCAGCACGAGGATTATGGGTCTGCATATGGTTGCAATAACTATTGATGACCTGAAAATAACATAACAACAATACTCCTCTTAGAAACAAATTAAATATGACATGTACAACTTCATATAATTGTTGTAATACTTACACCGCCATGCAACCATTTTTTCGCAATGATGGCTTGAAGCATATCAGGTGTACATGTTTCCCCAGCAATTCCTGTCATGTGCACGACAGGTTTCCTACTAAGCTTCTCCGAGTCTGATAGTGTCCGAATATAAACCTTCGCGGCCTCTATGTGATCCTCAGTAATGTAATCGGTATTAATCATAACGTCTCTTATACCAAACAAACCTAAAATATAATCAAACAATGAGTAAATAAATTGTGCATGGAAGGACTGAAATATCTTCAAAACAAAGTACATAACACTTACTTTTCTTTGGACGTTTACGTCCACCGATCTGCTGAAAGGGTGAAAGAACGTACTTTGACTTTTTTCTCTTGCGTTTCCCATCATTCTCCTCAGTGCCACTTTCTTTTGCATTTTTTATACATGTGTTCAGACTATCCATACTAATCTCCTCAGATTTATCAGCGCTAGACCCATCTGACACTGCATTTATATTCTTGGGGGTTGAAGTAACTGCTGGAAAGTCATTCGTGTCTACCTTGCAAAAGATGGGTCGGTTGAATTACCATTCTCGTCAATAACGAAGGGGTCCCCTTCATCTCCTGTACCGGGTGTGTTGAGATGCATACCTTTCTCACGTGCGGACTTCTTCCCGTTCCCATTGGTGAAGGATGCCTCCACCCCGTTGTCCATATCGTCCTTTGCAGGAGTTGATTTTACATCTGGAAAATATTTTGACGGACCATACCTCCTCATCCAGTTCTCACTGTGCTCCACAAACTCAACATCAGTAAACCCTCTATTTGTCTTGAAGACAAGACCTTTGTTCTCCAGATCCTCCAGTACTATCTGCAATAACACATGGGAAGCATTAAGTACATGCAAAGAATATGAATAATCTCATGTAATTTGAAGAACACATCACTAATTACCTCAACACATTTTTTAGGGACAAGGCGAATTTCTTTCTGCATATCTTTGATGCTTTTCATAATTTGATCTAAGTTCGTGTCCTTGCTCGATGAAGCCTCGTCTCTATTATCCTTCCTTTTCCGCGAATGACCTGTTCTATCAACTGGCTCAGATTCTTCCTCCACAAATTTCCCCTCTTGAGCGATTATCATCTGTCTGTGCTTCTCACTTATTATGTCATCAACCTGTGCCATGTTAAATCATGTTAAATTACTCACCATGAAAAACGTTCCATAACTCCATGCATGCAAACCATAAATACTTACCCTCCCATTCCCGCGGCCGTATGATGTGTCGTACGCATCACGCTTCATAGCCTCGACTTCTGGCCGGTTAAGCATCAGCGAATACTCATGCGCCAGTGGATCAAATGTCTCGTCATCAAGTGGCTGCACTTTCTCCCAAAACAAGTACTGCATGAACATGAAATATGTTAGCAATATTATTAGTCCAGCCTATAGTTCGAAATAAAATATATAACATACAATTTACCTGTATGAGGGCAAGGTTTCCCACCGGCCATGTAAATTTCGTAAGATCCGATAGAGTCTTCGTGATGCCATCGACGCAAATGCGTAAAGTAAACGTGTTCCAGTTAAATGATTTAATGCTCTCCACATCCTCCACTAGCTTGTAAAAAGCATTAGGAACTTCTATCGTGGAGTGTGGTGCAAGAACTGTGCCCAGAAGAACCAACACAAATCGACGCAGGAAATCATCATCATACAATCCACTAGTAGTGATGTCCTGTATAAGCTGGTCTATCATTATTTCATTCGTACTCGAATCTATGAAACGACTCGGCACCTTCACTTTTGCCTTTAGCCCCCCTTTACCTAAAGCTTTCATGGCATCTGTGCCCTTGTTCACTAGGCCAAAAATATCAAACACATCTTCGGCGTGCAATGATATCGCACCGTTTCTTGATGGCATAATGAACCTTTTTGTGTCCAATGCGTATGATTTAATAATAAATTTTAGCAGACACTTGCGCATGAGCACACTAGGAATCATCAACATTTGTCCTAGTCTAGTGCTTGCAAATCGTTTTTTTTTTTTTGCCTAGAGGTCAGTTTGCTGACGAGGAGACACCACTTCTCAACAGAACAGAAAATCTCTCCATACTCCTCCATCACTACGAATAGGAGCAAATAATATATTAGCTACTTTTCATGTCTAGATGATGAACATGATGAATGCACCGTTGAAAAAACATTAAAATTACCTCCCACCAGTACGGCCATCGGTGGCCGCAGGGGGGGGGGGGGTGTTGGTGGTGATGATGACGCTGACTACGTGCTGTGTGGAACCGCGGCCGCCTACGTCAGAAACTGTAGGGGGCCATGACGTTGGATGGCGTGCTGTCGATCGGCGGACGGCGGATGAGGTGTTCTCCAACGGTGGCGGACGGACGGCGGAGCGGCGTCACGGGGCCAGAGGGGTGGATGGACGGCGGCGTGCTGAAGAGGACAGGGTGAGGGTGTCAGGTGATCGGGGGCAGATCGCGGCGTGGGTTAGGGCTTGGGGCAGGGCGTCGTGGGTGACGAGGGCATATGGCGGCGGGCGTGCCAGGTGCTAATCACGATAGATTCGGTCGGGCCCGCGTCGCCTCTGTCTCCACTGTCGTCCGCAATGATTGGGCCGGGCCCCAGACGACACGGGAGGATTAGCGTCGGCGTGCTGCCCTTCTAATTTAGTCCCACCTCGGCCGCCGAAGGATGTCCCGACCAGTTTATATAGCCGCCTCCGGTAGTCCATGCATGGTCATATCTTATATTGTGATATGGCTCTACATAACTGCCAGGTAGTACACTGTCTGGCAGTGAACTGCCCGGCAGTTAGGTAAAGTCACATCACAGTATTAAATATGTTTATTTTGTCATTTTGTTTATTTTTTTAACTTCAAACGGAAAACAATTTTTTTAAATATGGTTCCCAACTACAAATTTTTTTCTACTCCGTCAAACGTCACGACACTTTTTCCACACGTTGGCATCACCATCCACATCACCCACGCCAATTCGCGTATTTTTCCGATGCTCGACGCATTTTCTAGGGTTTTCCATGTCGAATATCGCA
This sequence comes from Aegilops longissima, assembly GCA_021605205.1. Lineage (NCBI taxonomy): Eukaryota > Viridiplantae > Streptophyta > Magnoliopsida > Poales > Poaceae > Aegilops > Aegilops longissima. The sequence goes on from CM038677.1 coordinate 44,240,265, forward strand.
AAAACACTGCACGGACGTGGCAAGCGTCCGCTTTTGTGTCCGCACACTTTGGTTTCATTCCAACCTTGCGTGGGGCCTACTCGTTGGCGTGCCCACATGTACGCACACTTTGGTGCAATTGCATGCATGCGATCACGTAGCCCCAGTGCAACCAGCTACTTCTCGACTTCGCACGCCGGAGAAGGGTTCCCAACTACGGTTTTTTTTCTACTCCGTAAAACGTCACGACACTTTTTCCACACGTTGGCATCACCATCCACAGCACCCACGCCAATTCGGGTTTTTTTCCGACGCTCGACGCATTTTCTAGGGTTTTCCAGGTCGAAAATCGCAAAACACTGCCCGGACGTGACGCAACGTCCGTTTTGTGTCCGTTTTCGTTCCAACCTTGCGTGGGTGCCTACGTTGGCTGTGCCCACATGTACGCTCACTTTGGTGCAATTGCATGCATGCGATCACGTAGCCCCAGTGCAACCAGCTACTTCTCGGTCTATCCGGAAGGGGGTTCCCAACTACAGTTTTTTTATACTCCGTCAAACGTCACGACACTTTTTCCACATGTTGGCATCACCACCCACAACACCCACGCTAATTCGCGTATTTTTCCGACGCTCGACGCATTTTCTAGGGTTTTCCAGGTCGAAAATCGTAAAAACACTGCCCGGGCGTGACGCAACGTCCGTTTTGTGTCCGTTTTCGTTCCAACCTTGTGCGGGGGCCTACGTTTGCCGTGCCCACATGTACGCACACTTTGGTGCAATTGCATGCATGCGATCACGTAGCCCTAGTGCAACCAGCTACTTCTCGGTCTGCCGGGGAGGGGGTTCCCAACTACGATTTTTTTTCTACTCCGTCAAACGTCACGACACTTTTTCCACACGTTGGCATCACCATCCACAGCACCCACGCCAATTCGCGTATTTTTTCAACGCTCGACGCATTTTCTAGGGTTTTCCAGGTCGAAAATCGCAAAAACATTGCCCGGACGTGACGCAACGTTCGTTTTGTGTCCGTTTTCGTTCCAACCTTGCGTGGGGGCCTACGTTGGCCGTGCCCACATGTACGCACACTTTGGTGCAATTGCATGCATGCGATCACGTAGCCCCAGTGCAACCAGCTACTTCTCGGTCTGCCGGGGAGGGGGTTCCCAACTACGGTTTTTTTTCTACTCCGTCAAATGTCACGACACTTTTTCCACACGTTGGCATCACCATCCACAGCACCCACGCCAATTCACGTATTTTTCCGACGCTCGACGCATTTTCTAGGGTTTTCCTGGTCGAAAATCGCAAAAACACTGCCAGGACGTGACACAACGTCCGTTTTGTGTCCATTTTCGTTCCAACCTGGCGTGGGGGCCTACGTTGGCCGTGCCCACATGTACGCACACTTTGGTGCAATTGCATGCATGCGATCACGTAGCCCCAGTGCAACCAGCTACTTCTCGGTCTGCCGGAGAAGGGGTTCCCAACTATGGTTTTTTTCTACTCCGTCAAACGTCACGACACTTTTTCCACACGTTGGCATCACCATCCACAGAACCCACGCCAATTCGCGTATTTTTCCGACGCTCAACGCATTTTCTAGGATTTTCCAGGTCGAAAATCACAAAAACACTGCCCGGACGTGACTCAACGTCCGTTTTGTGTCCGTTTTCGTTCCAACCTTGTGTGGGGGCCTACGTTGGCCGTGCCCACATGTACGCACACTTTGATGCAATTGCATGCATGCGATCACGTAGCCCCAGTGCAACCAGCTACTTCTCGGTCTGCCGGAGAGGGGGTTCCCAACTATGGTTTTTTTTTCTACTCCGTCAAACGTCACGACACTTTTTCCACACGTTGGCATCACCATACACAGCACCCACGCCAATTTTCGCAATTTTTTAACCCTCGACACATTTTCTAGGGTTTCGTAGGCTAAAGTACCCTACACCGCTGTCCGGACACACTGAGCGACGTGTGTTTCCTGTCTGATTTCGTTCATATCGTGCGTGTAGGTCTACATTCGGGATGCACACACACTCGCAAAATTTTGTTCTGTTATATGCATGCAATCACGTACTTTAGCGTCCTTACTACTTTATTATGTTTTAGCATATATTCGTGTACAAATTCATCATCAAATCAAAACTCTCGAATGAAATGGACAAAAGAAATTTCACTTAAATTTCATTCAACATAGATAAAATATTTTACATAGTCGAGCGAACTCGATGATTACAAGTTCATACATAAAGTCTACTACTTAGGCTTACAACGACATAACCAAATTAAATAAAAAACACAGTAAAAGAACTACTCGTTGTCGCTATCAACAAGGTCAATCACGGCCGGGCCGTCGCCGCCGTCATCGTCGCTGCTGGACCGGTTCGCGAGGTCGTCCCAGTCCACCGGATCATCGTCGGAATCCTCCTCGTCCCCCGGCGCCTGCTGCCACTCCGCCGGCGCCTGCTCCCACTCCTGCTGCCACTCCGGTGCCGCCATCGCCGCCTGTTGCGCCGCCTCGGCCGCCTGGATTGCGGCCGCAATCTCGGTGGCCTCCATCGGCTCCGCCGCCGCCGCTGCAGCCTCCCACGCCCGTACGACGACGTGGTACACCGGCATGTCATCCGGCGGCAAGTCTATCCCCGGCGGGGAGGGAGGGGCGGCCGGCGCGGGCGCCGGTGCCGGGTGCACACCGTGGCCGCCGCCACGTCTGCGGTGATCGTGCGGTGGAGGCGGTGCGCGAAGACGGCCGCTGCGGCCCGTCAGGTCGGGGGTCTCACCGGCCGCCGCAAGGCGGAAGGCGGCCTCCCAATAGTCCTTCCAGCACCAAAACCGCTTCCGGCCTTCGATATTGTGCCGGCCACCGCTGTGGTTGCGGAGCTCCTCCTCCATCACGCCGGGACCCGGCGTCACGTAGCCGTCCGCGTCGATCTTCCAGTTGCGTGGAAGACGGCAGCCCGGCGGCACGGGGAGACAGTAGCGGTGGAGCTCCTGCGTCTCAGGCACACCGATGCTCGCGGCCATGCGCCGGGGACGTCGTCGGCGGCGCCGCCGCCGCCGATGCTGCTGCTGCCGCGGAAGAACGCCATCGGGTGCGGGGAGGTCGCGGGGAGGTGGCGGGCAGGCGGCGACGGGCGTCGGTGGGGACGGTGTGGGCGGGCGAGGGAGGAGGCGGGCGGCGGCGGCGTGGTGGGGACGGGTGGGCGGGCGTCGCCGTTTAATAGCGGGCGGGGGCGAGGAGGCGGCGGCGGCTGCGCGGCTATTAATGCCGGCGCGTTAATGACGGCGCGGCAAGCGAGGCGACGCGGCGGCGGAGGCGACGCTGACCGTCGGCGCCGCGAACAGCGCGTCCGGAGGGGCGAACCAGCGGCGGGCGGCGGGTGGCAAGCCAGCGACATGGCAGCGGCGATGGCGGCGAGCGAGGAGCAGCGAGCGGCGGCGCGGCAGCGGCAGCATCGTCGCGGCAGCCGAGGAGGCAGCGGTGGCATCCGGCAGCACGGCGGCAGCGGCAGCGGAGGCGCAGCACGCGAGGAGACGCAGCGGCGGCAGCGGTGGCGTCCGGCAGCGGCGCGCGTGCAACCGCCTGCGTGCATGCGCGCCTCGGGCGCCGTGATTGGCGGACGGGTGCGGGCTGGAGTGGGGTCGGGGGACATGGGGGATGGGGCCGCGACGGGTGCGGCGCGACGCGGAAGACGACGCGTTGACTGCCGGGACTGCCGCCGTGATCGCGGGCGGGCACGTCTGCATGCCTGCCACGTCACCAGGCGCGTGCGGCTGGCCGGTTTAATTTTTTTCCCTCCCGGACGGGAGGGCTGTATTCATATACGTATTGATTCGCCTTCTTTTTTTTTGCGGCGGTCGGGCCGGCGGGGGAAGCTTTTTCAATATATGCCCATTCTGCCCTCTGTTATGAAAGGGTATTGGGCAATCTCGGCCGTCCTTGTGTTTACAGGGGGTCTACCGAAGCGGAAGTGAATACTTAATTTATTTGTCGTTCCTCCGGATGCAAAGGATCCAGCAGGATATCAATGAAGAACGATCTGTGAATGTAAGATTCAGGGGAGACACGGCGGCTGGACGAACCTTCAAAGGGAGTTCTTGTAGGAGGGCGGCAGTTGGTAAAAGATCGAGAGAAGATAACTGTCGGCCATGGAAACACCATGTTCAGGTTCGGGCATTGCCTCCATAGCAGCAGATCCGGGTTCATGGCATCGGCAATGGCTCCAGATCTGTGGCGGCCATGACACGAACCGGAGAATTGCTCCAGTTGAGGACGCGACCACAACGGTTGGCCTCAATGGCGGCTCGCTCCCTCCATGCACGCCACGGCGTGAGGTGGCAGGCTCCCCTTCGAGTCGTGAGTAACCATCCGCCCACGGCAGCGGCAGCGTCGGGCACGAGCAGGCGATGACGCCTCTCTTCTTCTCGGTGGGTCGGCTTGGGCGACAATGGAGGGGGAATCAGAGGCATGACCATTTTTTCCTCTTCATAATAATGAGGAAGTTGGTATCGTGCGACGTGGGCGGTGAGTTTTCAGCTGGGGGAATTTGTTTTAGCTGCCGGTTGTTTTTAGTACGTGGAGGGCCTTAGTTTTCCAGTTTGCTTGCGTGGTGATTTTTTGGACCAAAATTAGGATCTATTCATCAATTTTAGCAGTATAAAAAACACTAGAGGTAATAATAAATACAACCAGGTCCATGGAGCACCTAACGACGACTATAAGCACTAGAGTGAGCCGAAGACTCGCCATCGTCATCGCCCCTTCCTCGCCGAAGCCGGGCAACCTTGTTGTAGTAGACAGTCGGAAATCATCGTACTAAGGCCAACCAGGGCACCAGAGCAAGAACCATCACCGATGAAGAGAGTTGTAGATTGGAAAGATCAAACATGTAACCACACGAACGAAGACAAACAAAAACTGGATCCAAATAGATCCATCAAAGATCAGCACCGACTGAATCCCACGAGATTCCATGGAGATACACCTCCATACGTCCTCCGAGACGCTATTTGCACCATCAAAACGAGATAGTACGTGAGGCACATCATTAATTATTGGATTAAGAATATATTTGCGAAACCGCGCGGAGCTTCGCCATGAAGACTTATGCAGCCACCGGTTCTCCGGTGGAGATCCTCCATCCCCTCACCGGAGCCCTAATCAATCCGTCGACCATCCACATGAAGAGTTGACGACGGATCTGGGCGTGGGTCCAGATCCGCAGCCGCCGCCATGCCCTCCATCGCTGGACACCTTGGAGCATGCGGGTTATGGCGGGTAGCGCGACCGCCGTACGACCAGGAGCACCGCCCTGGCCGCTTTGCACAACTCCCTTCTGGCCACGCCCCAGCTGCACTGGGAGATCGCCGCGCGTCTAGATCCCGGTTCTTTCGGCGTCGGGCTCGCCGCCACTGCGGCCTACGCCGGTGGTAGCGGTGGATGGGGAAGCAGCAGCGCGAGGGTCTCTAGTGGCGTGAGCATTCACCCCTGGGAGACGGCGCGAGGATCAGGGTGTGCGTTATAGAATGCTCATTGCCTTGGATGATTGACGTTTTGTGTTGCAGGTTCCTTCATCGTCAACTTACTTTGGATAAGTCTATCTTTATTGAAATAGACAAAGATGCATGCAGTACATATATATTTTCATCTTTAATGTATGTATATTTTCATCTTTAATGTATGTGACTATAACGCTAAAACATTTTAACTATTATATATGTGCATTCATATTCAGCAATGAATTAATTAAGAAAATTTGTAGTTAGCCTCTTCACAGCTATACTCTAGTCAATATTGTCTTTCATCATCAACTAGGTCAAGATCTCACATAGCGCTTGGTCAAATCGTACATGGTATAAATATCATATACTCCCTCAAAGTGCACAAAAAACACTTGCATGGTCGTCCTGGACAAGGTCATATATCACCCTCACTGCTAGTAAAGTTGATGTAGAAAGACATTTTTGACGCATTAACCCATGGTTTAACTCACTTGTCGTACTTTACAACAAAAAGCAATGTAGGACCTAATGTACGACCTTATCAGATATGTACCCCATGCATGGTAGTAGTACCAGCCGCCACTACCGACCACACATTACTAGAAAAAGGCCTACTAATGGCGCACCTAATTTGGCCATTAATGGCGCATTAGTGGTGCGCCATTAGTGCCACACCATTAGTATATTTTACTAATGGCGCACCACTGGTGCGCCATTAGTATCTGGTGTACTAATGGCGCACCACTGGATGCGCCATTAGTATATACAACAATGCGCCATTAGTATGCCTCCGTGGGGCCATGTATACCAGGTGCTTTGGCATACTAATGGCGCTGGCGGCAAGATGCGCCATTAGTAACTTCGGCATACTAATGGCACACTATTTAATGATGCGCCATTAGTATCCTTTGGCATACTAATGGCGCACTGTGATGTGATGCGCCATTAGTATCCTTTGGCATACTAATGGCGCACTGTGATGTGATGCGCCATTAGTATGAATATTAGGTTTTTTTTATTTTCTATTTTTGCACAGGTTACAAAATGTATAATTGGACAAAATATAGACCGCACACATCAACAACAGATTCATCGAATACAATAGAAGATTAGTCTCTGAATACAATTCATCATATTAGTCTCTGAATACAATTCATCATATTAGTCTCCGAATTGAAAAGACCGAACAAAGATAGAACATTATATTACAAGTCTCGAGACCGCGAGTAGCGAGTTTGTCTTCACATTACAAGTCGATATCGATCATCTAAACTACCATCACATAGAAGAGAGCTGCGGTCATCACGATGAAACTCGTCTTCATTCGGTTCCTCCAACGCTCCCTCCCCTCTCCCGCTAGATAGCGGGCGTATCTAGATTCGGCCTCGGCCCTAGTGGTGTACCCTTTGTAACTGTTACCGCTGAATCGGTGAACCTGTCTCGACACTCCTCCCGGTCGTCGAGACTCGGAACCTTACCCTTGTACACGACATACGACAGCATCGCTATGCACTAGCCAAACGAAACGTTACTACCAATTCACAGACAATACATAAGCAATATATAAGTATGCAACAGAACGATTGGAAGAGAAAAGCAAGACATTAATAGCATCGATTACATCTAAGTTGAACGACTCTCGAAACCAAAGAGACATACTACAAGTTCATTAAAGTTTAATTACAACATGAGCCAACCGATGTTTCAGAACTAGACACAGCATCACTGCTTTCGACTCGACTCAAGGGACCGGAGCGTGGATGAAGCCGCCGTCTATCGTGGGAGTCATGAAAGAACGGGCGTTGTCAGCCTGCATTTGTAGCATTGTGTCGATGTCACTGTTGGACGGTTGATTTCTAAGGTAGAACTGCCCCGAGGTACGAAGGACATCTTGATGGATGATTTCCGCAAACTCCATTTGGATGCGAAAGAATTCTTGTCGATGTCCCGTCATGGATTGCCGACACTTTCGCGCCCAACCTTTGAGTTTACTCAGCGAAGTTGATGATGGTCCCGCACGATCGCCCGCATGTGATGGATGGCGTAGTAGGCACCCTTCGACCGCCAAAGCGGCTGCTTGACGCAGCAGCGAGCGTCGTATTGTGGGAGAACACGTGCTTGCCGATTTACGAATAGGCCTGGTGAAGGTGCCTCCAGTTAGGCGTGGCGGGAGAACATCATCAAGAACCTTCTTGACATTTGTGTAGTCTACGTTCGACTAACGGTCCGGGTCGAAATCGTGGCCATGGAATATTTGGGGCTTAGGAGGATGGCGTGCAATGTGTGTCACTGCAGAAAACACGGAATGTTAAAAGAAAAATGATCGAAATCTAAGAATTCATATGTTACGGGCGGTTGAGGGGAGGACTTACTCGGGAAAGTAAGGCACGAGGAAGTTATCCTTATCTTGGTTTGCGAATAGCGTCTTGAGGTAAGAACTCGCGACTTGCGGTCCCAGCGCTGCCCAAGATCTTGGCACGCATGTAGAAGGGGTCGACTATCACGATGTCCGGGGTCTTGTCGCGAATGATCCGCATCTCCATACTCAGCGAAAATAGCCGAGCGAAGGTGTAGTGCAGCGGATGAAGGTTCAACATAGCGTGGATGTCATCAAGCCGCAGGACGATCGACGCCCGATGGAGTTATCCACAAAGCCCTTGCCCTCCGCACCTTGGCCACGAAACCGGGTATGCCACATCCTTCTCTACGAGACGCCGCTTCTCCAAAGAAAGAACAACATCATGCAGAATCCACATAGCACCGGTTGCAGCATTGAGCATATTTGTAGGTAGCATCGCCCTACCCGCCACATGCACCCTCCTCGAGATATCCTCGGTGAAGGTGGCCCGCCCCGAGCACGGATCGCACTCGGTGCCGGCTGGCCCGCACCCTTGTTAGTCTTTCTTTTGCGTGCCTTCTTCTTCTCCTGTAATGGGACCGAGTTCTGCTCACAGACCGCCTTCTTGAGTGTGTTGGGGCTGATAATATTTCGCACCTCGCCTATCCGAGGCTCGGTGAAGTCGGCAGGGAGGCGTCTCACGAGAGCTGAACGACGACGGCGCTGTTGCAACTTGGCTTCTCTGCGGTACCAGCTAGATCGCGCACGTCTTTTGTTGGGTTGGGTTCTTGAGAAGGAGGCCCCATGAAGTCGCCACCGTACCCATGATCGGCAAAGTACTAATCGACGTTGGCAAATGTATCGTCGTCGTCGTCGTTCTGATCCTGTGCCATATGCATGTTTGGATCCAGTGGCATAGGGATGTCTGGCACCGTTGCGGCGGTCTTGCCATGGGGCCGACTTCGTGACGGCACGACTGGCGGTGTTGTCTTTGTGGTGGTGTCCCCCGCCCCCAAACGAATCTGGCTCTTCGGCCAAAGCAGGGGCCAGCTCAGGCAGGCATTGAGGGTCATCACGTCATCATCGTCGGCCCGACGGGTCGAATCGAGGTAACAACTCATCGCAGCTGGCAGCACCGAACCAGTTCAACCCTAAACAAGTTGGGTGGCATCCGGTACCGTGGAACAAGGGTTGCCGGTTGAGCGATTTTGCCCTTGGCGACATCGACCAACTCGTTGTTCACGAAGTGCGGGAGAGTGCACGGAACGTCGGCGGCGCCTGTGAAAACATGTAGGGCGTCCAGGATGCCCGATCAAAGGCAAGGAGATGAAGTCCTCGACCGAGAGAGGCTTAATTAGTTACCGTGATGATGGCGTCGAGCTCGGCTAATGTCGAGCACCGCCAACGGCGGCGTGCGATTGACGGAGGGGCCGCTTGCTGCAGAGGTGCCGGCGGGTACACCCGGTGCATTAAGCTCCGTGCGGCGTCGGAGACACCAATGTCGCCTCCGCCGGAGACACCAATGGCCCGCCATCGCATTCTGCGAGTTCTGGCCGTGAAGCTAGGAATCGGGCGGCCCTGTTGGCCGCCCGCAATCCACGACTCAACCCCGGATCAAGGTAGGCACAATGGCGGTGATCGTCGCTCCGAGTTGTTGTTGCACTTGCTCTTGGACAATCTCCGAATCCGTGCCACCGTGCCTTGAGTTCTTGAACTTGGCGCTACCGCTTTCCGAGCTGGTCTTTTCTCCTTCCGCACACCAGCGGTATAGTATGACCCCATTTTGTGGACAAGCCTTTGCCGCCACCACGACCAGTGACGTCGCCATCGAGCTTATCCTTGTTCTTCATTACATTCAACGCCCTATTTAGAGTGGTGTCCCAAGGGTTGCTCTTAGTCGACCCCGCTCTCGCTTTCGATGCGCTGCGGAAGGAATGTGAACCATTTAGAAATTTGGCTTCATTACCAACCATATGGAGCTAATTACGCGAGGGTGGTATTCCTTACCGAACAACCTCAAGCGCCTGGTCTTGGATCCGTGGTAAGCTCCTTTGTTTTCGGTCCTTCTTGTACGTCCTTCTTGTGCGGGCCACGACAAAGTTCTGATGCGCTTTTCACCGTATTTATCGAAGAGGCGGTAGGCCTTGCTTCGGCACGCCCGCGTCCTCCTTGTCCCATATAGGCTCCGCCACTCTGTAACCGTCGAAACATGCGTCGGTCATTTTGTGTTTTACCTTCATCTCCAAAGCCATGAGCGTTACTTTCAGGCGGGTATCCTCGGGCCTGCATCCTTCATACAATGGAGTAACCGCGTCTAACTCAAGTTGATCCATCTTGGCTTTCTCTCGGCGGCAGCTCTTGCGTTATCCGTGCGCTTGAGAAGCAGCTCTTGAATATGAGGTCCTGCACCCAGCCTATCGATGGTCCAGCGTAAATGTCGCTCCGCCCGGCATCATCATCTTCATGATCATGCCCGTAAATGCCTTGACATCTTCCTCATCATCATGTCCTGCATCTTCTACATGATGATGTGTATACAACATCACCGTCGTGATCATCTCCCGGGATTCTTCATCTTCTCGCCCGCCCGAGCCGCGGTGGTTGTCATGCTGCCCTTCCTCATTTCTTGCCCGGCCCCCATGGGCGACTTCAGTAGTCATCTTCATCACCTTGCCACCGATAGCCATCCATGAAACCACGCAAGAGAAGGTGGTCCGCACCTGCCCGAATCCGGGTCCGCAATAAGGCTCTTCACTTGCATCTTCGACACGGACATCTTATCTCTGTCTCGTTCTTTTGAAGCATCTCGCCTTCGCAGACCTCAAAAACCTATTCACGATGCCTTCGGTCATCGTGCGGACCTATGGTCGCTGCGGGTAGAGCAAAACGATATTTTAGAACCAAGAAAAATTTGGCATGACTTTCCCTAAAATAGGACCAAAAGAATGCTTAACGCCAAAATTCTCGCCAAACGGAAATGAATCAACATTCCGCAAAATATTGGCAACTATCGCATTTCAAATACTGGTACACCTCCAAACACAAACACATATGCAACACCACAAACATATGCAACACCACGAACATACATAGATCTAGCTAGGCCATAAAAAATGCATGTGCACATTGTTGTAGGGAGAACAACATAAATATAGCTTCCCCCCTTACTTACCTATTAAAACAAGGTAATTTAACCACTTAATTTGAATGAATCTATGGTGGAAATGAGGTGAAAAAGAGGAGGCACCCGAGACAAGGAGGAGGTGGAGAGAATGAAGTGGGGAGAAAGTGAGTGTGGGTAGGAGAGGCTGTCCAAAATATCTTGTTGCTGCCCACTTACTAATGGCGCACCAGCACTAAATGTGCCATTAGTAATCCAGGTTACTAATAGCGCACCTTCTGGCGGTGCGCCATTAGTAGTTTTGCAAAAAAAAAAATACTAATGGTGCACTGATCCACAGTGCGCCATTACTAGTTTAAACTAGTAATGGCGCACGGTTGATCAGTGCGCCATTAGTAGTTTAAACTAGTAATGGCGCACGGTTGATCAGTGCGCCATTAGTAGTATTGCAAAAAAAGAATAAAAAATATAATAAAAAAACAACATTAGTGGCGCACTTCCGGACGGGTGCGCCATTAGTAGTTACAACTAGTAATGGCGCACTTTGTCTGGATGCGCCATTAGTATGTTGGACAGGCGCACTAGTTCAAAAAAGAAAATTTTGATACTAATGGTGCACCCTGGGCCAGGTGCGCCATTAGTAGTTTCAACTCTAATGGCGTATCAGCAGGTGGTGCGCCATTAGTATATACTAATGGCGCACCCATTGTCTGGTGCGCCATTAGTGTCAATCCCATCTATAGTCCTTTTTCTAGTAGTGACATGGGACCATCGTCCCGGTTCCCGCACACACGATGAACCTCCTAGCGTTGCTCCCCTGCGCCTCTGTGCCTCCAATTGGAATATTCTTATATGAAGTTATATGGAATATAACATCCGCCATTCTACATTTATCGATGTTGTCCATTGAGACATATCATCGAGAGGGAAAGTTAACCGTCGGTTATTACTATACACTGTCAGGTATTTTCATAAATAACCGCGAGAGGCACACATGTACCGTCGGCCATTTTCACACATAGGTGAGAGTTTTCTTTTCACCTTTGGCTATTAAGTTTCACCGTCGGGCATTACATCTAATCCCCGTGGGTGTGGCAAAAACCGTCGGGCATTACATGTAATCCTCGAGGGGGCACCAAAATCCGTGGGGTATTACAATTAACCGTTGGGCATTACATGTAATCCCGTGGGTGTAGGGAAACCCGTCGGGCATTACATGTAATCCCCGTGGGTGTAGGAAAAACCGTCAGGCTTTACAATGAACCGTCAGGCATTAAGTTGGATACCCGAGGGGTGGATTTTTACCGTCATGCATTCTAGTATACCGTCGGGTATTAGTGGTAATACTTGTGAGTTGACATTAACCGTCGGCCATTGCAACTACCGTCGGCTATTTCTGTAATAACCGACGGCCCGTCGGCTATTAGGTTTCACCGTCGGAAATATGGGGATTTCTAGTAGTGCAGTTTGCTGACAGGGGTTAGAAAATGCAAACGATTAGGTTAGTCAAATTACCGAGGCACCTTAATGTGTTAGAAGCAAACATGCTGATGATGCATGATTGCTTGGCTTTTCTGGCCCCGTTTGATAACTCTGCATTTTCTAAGTATTTAAAGAATACTGCAGTTTTTCCAAATACCACGGTTTAATTTACTTTGAGCTGTTTGGCCTCCACAAAAAACTAAAGTATTTATACTACAGTTTTCCCAAAAACACAGTATTACCTCTGCATAAAAAAAAGACCCCAGACCTCTTTTTTTAAAACTGAGTATGAGAGAAAAACGAGCCGGTTGCTATCTTTCTGTCTTTCATTCCCAAGCTGCAGCCGCTGCTCTCTCGTTGCTAGAGATAAATAATGGTGAGTACGTTGGGCTGACCTAGCTCAAGAATACCGGCCGTAATGATATGCCTCCTACTTTTCTCTGTGCGAGTGCGGCCATGCCGGCAAGCCGACGGCACGTCGAGTCACCTCAGCATAACTAGCGCTGTGCACGGCAGTTCTTCCTCCTCATCTTTGATAAGCTGGGTAGCTAAGAGAAAACGGCTAGCTAGTTAATTTACGTTGATATACAACATTAGACAAACAGCTTAAAGTGTTCTCAATACTCTAAAATATTGTGATATCTGAAAACTGTGGTATCTTATAGCTTCATGCTAAAATACTGTAGTTTTTAATACTTTGGTTTTTTTTAGCACTCTACTATCAAACACAGCCATTAAATGACCCAAATGGTTCCATTATCTTATATGACCAATTAAAGGCACTATGCCAAGTTGTTTTGGTTTTCAATAGATTTGGCATTTTCTGGAGTTTTCTTGGTCAAAAAGACAGATAAATGGTCGGACATGTGGCAGCTTGCATACGATGTCGGAAATTGTTCAAAACTGGCATGGATGATTACTATGGGCATGCCCACCTGTCAGCAAAAGTTGGGGTCATTTAAAAAATGTTCAAAACTAGACCATGTTCAACGGAGGGTGCACTCGGATGGGCATGCTCATGTAGGCAACCATGCTAGGTTTGGCCTAACCGGACTTGAACATGGCGTTTTTTAACATTCTTGAAATCGTTCCAACTTTTGAAAATCGATGAGCATGCCCATGGTAGGCATCCATTCCAGTCGAAGGAAAATATTTAAAATAATAATTTGAATATGTACTTAAAATTTTTATTTTGATTTTTTAACATAAGTAAATAAATAGAGATAAAATTCAAAGCCCTAAATGTTTTTTAAAGCATTTAGTAAATATTTAAAGAAAAAAATTCTATAAAATTATTATTTTCGAAATTCACTTAAAACTTGTATTTCGGCACAACTAGGCGATGACATCGCTCCTACCGGGAGCGTGTTGGGCTGGCCCAAGAGCTTGTGGATTTTAAAAAAGTTCATCAATTTTTTTAAAAATATATTCATGGATTTGATTTTCTTTTTTTGCAAAGTTCAAAAAATGAATCACTAAAAAAGGTTGCAAGAAGGCGTTCCCGGTTTTGGGAACATCGGCTTACCAGCCACTTTTTCCGGTTTTGGTAACCTTCTCGGAGGACGTGAACCGCATTTTTTTCTTTTTCTGTTTCTTTTTATCTTCTATCTTGTTTTCTTTTTTCTTTTTCGTATTCTTTCACTTTTCGTTTTTCTGTTTATTTTTACTATTTCTTATATATTCAAAATTTTCAGAATTCAAATTATGTTCCTATTTTTCTGATTCTTTGTCGAATTCATTCTTTTACTGTTTTTCATAAAATGTTTGGGTTGAAAATTTTGTCTGCTCTTTTTTGAAAAATATTCGTGTTTCGACATTTTGAGCAAGTTAGAAAGAGATGAACTTTTTCAAAATTTTATGTACACTTTTTTAAAATACTAATATGTATATTTTATGAAAAAAAAGGAAAATAAAAACCCGAGAGAAAACCATGCATAAAAACGAAAGAAAAACCAGAGTGTAGGTGCTGTGTTTTTTCTTACCGTTATTTATCTTGCACAAGAGGAAGAAAACAAGATTAAAAGGCACACCAAATTATCTATCCCAGATGGATGTGCGCTTACGCATTGTGCATGAGGACTGTAGTTTGAATCCCGAGTTGGGCATCTTTTTTTTTATTTTTATAAATCTTAAAAAAGAAACTAAACAGGCTGAGCCCATGAGGGAGGGGTGTACGATGAATTGTACCAACATACCTTTTAGTGGATACAATTTGTGAAATGGCCATACTACCCTTTATAAGTTTTGTGAGGGGGGTCTACCGAAGCGAGACTCGATGTGAAATGCATGAACTGAATTTTTTTGTAGGATCATCAAGTCATTGCAATTAACCCGAGAGTGAAATGCTTCACATCTCAGATGAATGTCAGAAGAGCGACACTGCAACGACCTACAAAGTTGTTCAGCCATTGGACGCAACACTCTCAGCAGCTCTGAATCCAGAACGAAGCAAGTTTAGCTAGCAGAAGAAACACAGAGCTGTTGAGCTTTTTGAACCTATATGGTTATATCTATAGGCAAAAGTAGGCGTCCAGTTCTGCTGTCGTCGAGGCGGCGAAACTCGTGGATAGGTGAACTTTTAGACTCATGCCCCGATCTTTCTCTACTCCGCGTCGACATCCGGGTGTCGCAGTTCATTGTAGGCTGAATTAGCAGAAATTATGAGCCAATTAGGCGGCAGACCAACAATCAATAACAAGATCAAGAAGAAAAAAATCTGAAAAATATAATGTGCAAGGGACTAAAGATGTTATGCACTACTGTAAGATTCTACGTGAATTTTATTCACGGCTTAGAAAATTACAGTATCTTCTCTGCAAAGGTGAAATGAGATGACTAACTTGATTTGGCCTTTTAGCTTCTACAATTTCTACAAGCGGCAGATGTTATGAAATGGAGCAACTGAATTATCTGAATCAAGGAAAGAAATGTGCAACTAGCCTCAGGCCATCTTTTACCATGCATACACAGACTGATAAATCAACATAGCACCTACTACTACTTTTATCTTTCTACAGGACAGCAACAGTTTGAGACAGCTCCCCAAATTCAGGTTTTGTACATGAGCTTTATTCTTTTTATTTTCTAACCTGATCGTGCTTGGAAAAAGGATATTATGATTTGTAGCCATGACAAACATTGCAGCTCATGTACAATACCTGAATAAAGCTCATGTGTAGAAACGAGATTTATTTATTGTTGGAACCTGAGTTTTGTTCACAGGTTCTTCAACGCGAGTAAACGTGGCTAAATCAAACGGACATCACCACCAACGTAGAGTTTCAAGTTCTATAATGATTTATTCCCCCAATAACAGATCATATTTTCCTTATCTACAAGATTACAGCAGTTCAGACAATTCCCAACACCTAACAGTTTCAGACTTGAACAGATTCAGCTAACTTTTTTTCAGACTAGAACAATTTCAGTAACCTGTTTGTCAGATTGTAACAGCTTCAGTAAGACAAGTAGATTAACACCCCACTAAATTAAACCCCAAAAGCATCATCGATCTGCACCAAAATCTGAACAAAATTCAATCAAAGACCATCGATCTACGAATATTGCAGAATCGTTGACTCATTGCAATAACGGAATAACCCCTACAGTGAAATGCTTCGTCTATGAAGCACATCAGAAATCACATCTCAGAATTACAAAATTGTCCAGCCATTGGACGCAACACTCTCAACAGTTTAGCTAGCAGAAGAAACAGAGAGTTTTCTGAACATATATCTATCTATCTATAGGTGAAAGTAGGCGTCCAGTTCTGCTGTCGTTGAGGCGGCGAAACTTGTGGACAGGTGAACTTTCAGGACTCCCGCTCCGATATTTCTCTACTCCGCATTGACATCCGGGTGTCGCAGCTCATTGTAGGCTGAATTAGCAGAAATTATGAGCCAATTAGGCAGCAGACCAACAATTAGTAACATGACCAAGAAGAAAATAAGTCAAAACAATATAATGTGCAAGGAACTAAATAATTAATGTACTATTGTAAGATACTAGCTGAATTGTATTCATAGGTTAGAGAATTAGTATCTTCTTCTCTGCAAAGGTGAAATGAGATGACTGAACTTGATTTGGCTTTTTAGCTTCTACTGGCGGCAGATGTTATGAGATGGACCGACTGAATTATCTGAATCAAGGACAGAAATGTGCAACTAATTTGATCCAACTACTTTTACCTTTCTACAGGTTAACAACAGTTTCCTAACAAAACGAACCGCAATATCCTTTTTCCAAGCACGATCAGCTTAGCACTCGACGAAAGTACGACCCCAAATATCAGAGTTCTATACAAATTAACGAACAGGAAACGAGATTGTCACCATCTTCTCTGTTAAGGCTGAAAGGAGGTGAATCAACTTTTACAAGATTCCAACAGTTGCAGACACCTAACAGTTCCAGACTTCAACAGATTCCGCAACTGTTTTTCAAACTAGAACAATTTCAGTAACTTTTTTGTCAGACAAGTGGATTAGCACCCCCACTAAAGTAAACCCAAAATAGCATCTGCACCAAAATCTGAACAAAATTCAATCAAAGACGTACTACTGGTTTTCAGTCAGGAGATACAGAGGAGGAAGTAGGGGCTCTCACCAGGGGTCGCGGCCCGGAAGACGATGATCTCGAGGGTGTCGCCATAGCCGCCGTCGGGCAGGTCCACGACGAGCGGGGTCAGCCTCCCGTAGCGGCCCGCTCGGACGCACATGGCGACGTTCCGGTAGTACACGCCGGCGCCGACGAGGAACCCCAGGTCGTCCCTCAGGCGAAACGCGGACCTCCCCCTGAACCAGAACTGGCGCCAGCCTTGGCCCATGGGGTCCTCGGGGTACTGCCCGTCGTCGAGCGCCCGCACGAACCGGATCAGCCGTCCCGGCTCCAGGTCCAGGTGGATGAACAGGCCCAAGGGGAGGTATCCGTATGGGGGATGCTGCTCGCAATCAAATTTGTCAACAACAGAATTGAACTACGGTTCAAGAAGAATTCGCTGAATCGCCGAAAGCAATTCAAGAATAGGTATCAAGAATCCGGTCGGTCATGGCGAACTCACCGGAGGAGGGGCAGGAAGGGCAGGCATATCCTCTCTGGCGGGGATGGGCTCGACGACCCAGTTCAGCTCACGCTGTTGTCGACGCTGACGCCTGCGTTCCAGCGGATGTACCTGCCGTTGGCGCGGAGGTAGGGGCCACCGACGTTGCGGAGCAGGACGACGTCGTCCGCGAAGCCCGACCCCACGGCCCGCCACATCATGGCCTCCAACTGCGCCGTGTCGTAGTCGCACAGCTCCGCGCGGAGGCCGCGGTGGCCGAGCCGCGACCGCGTGGTCGTGGCGGCGAGGTAGCGGCCGTAAGCGGCGCTGTGGAGGAGCAGGTACGGGCCGTCGTCGCCGTGGTAGATGTGCACAGCACCGCCCACGCCGCGTTCATGGAGGCGCGGCGCTGGCCGAGGATGACGCTCTCCCCGTCGTCGGCGGCGTGGAGGTAGGTGCGCGGCACGCGGCTCCGCAGCCGCACGTGGTGCCCGTCCTGGAAGAGGTCCATCGTTCTCCGGCGCTGGAGAGCAGAGGCGGTGGGCTGCTGCGCTGGAGAGAGGTTCTTGGTTTGTAGAGGACTCCGGCGAGGAAAGCTGTTGGTTGGGGCGGTTACGCTGGGGGAATTTCCTATTTGCCGCTCGTTGCGTCAAACTGCCGGCGCTTCGCACAGGCGAGCGACCGAGCAGCGACGCAACGGGCCGGCCCGTTTAACCGTTCGAGCGCTCGGTTCCTGAATCGGTTTTTTATTTTACTTTCTTTTTCTATTTCTGTTTCGTTTTTCTTTTCTTTTTTTATTTTTTGTTTTTCAAGTTTATGTTTTCTTATTCGAAAAAATGTTCGCATTTTTACAAAAATGTTCAGAATTTGGAAACAATTCGTGTTTTCAAATTTTGTTCACAAATTCAAAAATTGTATGCATTTTCCAAAAATTGTTCGGAATTTAAAAAAATGTGTGTTAACAAAATTGTTAAGAATGTTTTTGTTCACACTTTTGACAACTTTAAAAAAATGTTCGGGATTTCAAAAAATGTTTCAGTTTCAAAAATTGTTCGCAATTTTAAAAAAAGTTCTGTATATTCAATACTTTGTTCGGTTCTAAAAAATATGTTCCAATTTTTTTGTTCAGGTTTCAAAAAACATGTCATTCTTTTCAAAAAATGTACAAAATTTTGTTTGTGTTTACAAAATTTGTTTGGAGTTTCAGACTTTGTTCGTGATTTTGAAAAAATGTTCACATTTCCAAATTTGTTCGTTTTTCAAAAAAAATGGGATTTCACATTTGTTCCCATTTTTCAAAAATTGTTCGTGTTTTTTAAAAATTTGTTTGTGTTTTCAAAAAATTGTTCGCAGATTCAATAAATGGTCAGCTTTTCAACTTTTTGTTCAGAAATTTCAAAAAATGTTCTTGTTCTTAAAATTGTTCATGTATTCAAAAAATTTGTTTGGAGTTTCAAAATTTGTTCGTGTTGTTTCACAAATGTTCAAACTTTGAAACATTACTTACCTTAAAATTGTTCATAATTTTCAAGATTTGTTCGAATAAATCAAAAAGTGTTGTGTTTTGTCACTGTTGTTATTCTTAGATATTAGCGCTGTAAATCGGGTAATTGGAAACTTGGAATCATTAGCACGCATGGAAACTGAATTAAGCAATGCATAGCCTTTTCAATTTTATTTGTTCACATATTCAGAAAATGTTTCTGCCTCCATTTTTCTTCTTCGGGAATTCAACAAATGTTGATACTTTTTCAAAATATGCATTAAAAAACGTTCACCCCAGTAACTAATTCAGATTCGCTACAATAGCTAATTTTCTACAGTACTGGTTCCAGGTCGCTGCAGGATACCGTTTCTGTTTTACATTTATGACTA
The DNA here is from genome assembly GCA_021605205.1 of Aegilops longissima. NCBI lineage: Eukaryota > Viridiplantae > Streptophyta > Magnoliopsida > Poales > Poaceae > Aegilops > Aegilops longissima. Next base: position 44,259,605 of record CM038677.1, read on the forward strand.
GTTCTTTAAGTTGTGCACTGCTTTATTTGACAGCAGTAGTGGTTAGTTGGAGTGTTTCATTCTTATTTGCCGCAAAGCGCGGCGTATAGGAGGTCCCCTGGGCTGGGCGCCAAGGCGGAGGTATTTCAAGGTGCTGCCGTCCCGGCCTTTGGGTACGAGGTGGACTTGCGGGCGTTTCCTTGGCCCAGCCCACACTATTGAGCTCCGCCTTTATCTCTCTGTTCCCATGAGTCCCATGGAAGTGTTCTGAAAATAAAAACGAGTCCCATGCAAAAAAGTAGCGGCGTAGAGAGACAGTGTCTCAGGTTGATGTATCTTTTCAATTTAAAGTTCTTTGCTCGGTTAATCATAAAGTCATGCCGTACATGGGCTTACCTATTCCACCTACATATTGATTGCTCGGTGTCACCTCCGGTGGTCACCTTTAGCTAAAAAAGTAGGGGAGTATGTCGAATAGGTTGTGGATATACATGTTGAGCATGTTTTTATTCTAGAATGGTGTCTAGTTGACATTATCATGACGTGGACCCATGGAGGCGGTCAGGGTAATGCAAGGATAAGAGTATATCATCATTTTATGTTTGTGTGCTAGTCGTTGCACTAATGTTGTTGTGGAGCCAGTGGAGTTAGAGTGCGATGAATCTTCATCTCTAGTTTGGGCAAGCTATTGTTTAGGTGGTTTATCCCATTTGCCTCTTCTCAATGGAGTTAAATGGCAAGGAAGCAATTGTGCGTGTTATACCGTGGAAGTCTTTCTTCTTCTTCAATCTTTAGTTGACGTCGTCCTCAATGCAGGTTTTTGCAACTGCTTGTTTTAGGTTAAGACCCGACTCAAGTGCTAGTGCTACATTTGCATTAAGTGGTGTCCCCATAGCATGTGATGTCAATATGTGTTGATGCCTTAGGCTGTTTAGGTATATTGCATAAAATTCAAAAAAGAATCAAGGGCCTTTTAGTAAAGCTATGATGTCCATATAGCATCATTGTATGTGTATATTGTTGTTACCCCATCTTTGAGGAGAATGCTTGGCGGGTTCATAGAAAAATGTTGGTCTCTCCCCTATTTTTCACACCTCAACTATGGGGACCACATTTTGTTACCTAAAGACAGTGAGGCGATGTAAAGATGTAGGCGCAACCATTGGTTTTGACCATTATGCCTGACAGGATCTAGACTAGCACCACAAACCAACAATAGCATTTCCTATGCACTTTGCCTTCATTCGTGCACACTCGGGAAGAACTTTCCGGCTAGTCACACATCCTCAAATTATCCCAGGCCAAACATGCTTAACCTGGAGGTTCTTTGGAGATGAGGTTCTGGAAAAAAGTTGCACCTTATTGATATGTAGTCTATTATTCCTATTAACTTAGGATGTCACAGCTGATAACATTCGGCAATTTAGGCCAATCACATTGATCAATGTGATTTTTAAGCTTGTGGCTAAGGGGTTTGCCACTCGCCCGTCCTCGGTAGCCCACCGGGTCATTCACCCTAACCATACTACCTTCACCTGTCACCGAAGCACCCTTGATGGAATGGTAGCGCTTCAAGAAGTACCCCGTGAAGCTGAGTGTACCATGAGGACATCTTCACCCAAAATCTTGACTTCGAGGAAGTGCATCACCTGGTGACCTAGGATTTCTTGGAGGAAGTGATCCATCAGAAGAATATTGAACCTAGGTGGATCGGTCTGTTGATGCAGCTAGTCAGGGGAGGTCAAACAACTATCAACATTAATCGGGAGATCATCCCCATTTATAGAAATTCTAGGGGAGTGCGGCAGGCTGATCCTGCTATAGCGACCTATGGAAGACGGCATGATGGTGTCCGGCTTCTGTGGCATGACATTGGGGGTAGCATGTTGGGGGTCGCGGCAATGATTGTGGTAGTCGCTTCTCCTTCGGTGTGTCCGCGAGATTGTATTGGGTTGTTTGTTGCTGTGAAGTTGGAGTTGCGGCGATGGAGTCTGGTGGAGTCTATGACAGGCGAATATGATCTATTCAGTGATCTTTCATGGTGCCCGCTCCCATTCATATCTTGTCGTTAGAATTGGAGCTCCGATGTAGCCGATATATGCAATGAATTGCCTGACATAGAGTTTCGTGTGTGTTCTCACAGCCTTTGTGATATGGGTTTGGTTGGCTGGCATTCTTTGCAACGAAGTCGAAGTCGCTTGCCAAGGAAAAAGTGATTAAGATGACACCAATGTGCAGCCTCGACGAGGTTTTCTTCATGGTGATGTGTCATGTGTGTGTGCACGTGTACCTTGAGTGTGCTTGACCGGCAATTTGTGATGATTTTTGAACTTTGAAACTAGGAACCTCTTTTTTCAAAATTAATTAAAGATAAGAGTCCTAAGAGGTCCGATTTAAAACAAGCAGTATTGGTCTCATCTAGAACTCTAGACTACGATACGATTGACTTACGTACGTTCTTGCATGTGTTCGTTGTCCGTTACAATTACGTGCAACGAAGTTTCAAACCGAAGCTGACGCGGCTTACAGTAGTTAGTTAGCTCCATATATCTCTAAGAGAGCAAATTCTTTTCTAAAAAATCTCTGACAGAACAAATACAGTAGCATCGTCTTCTACACGCCAGGGCCGGACTGTCGACGGGACCGAGGATCGACAAGCCAGCTAGTCCAACGCACAATGGCCAACGACGTGGAGAACCCGCCGAATTTCCTCCACGACCAGCTCGTGGAGGCGGCAGCGGAGCCTGACGAGTGCGGCAGGTGCACGGTCATCGTGCTCCTGGCCTTCCTCGCCTTGCCGCTCATCGCCATCGCCGTGGTCCTGATCAATTTCTACGGCAACTCCCGTGAAACCAGCAGTCGACTGAGTGTCGCCGCGTTGGTCATCGGGATCGTAGCCACCGTCCTCGGTTCGTGCGCCTGGGCCGTGCTCATGTTTGTCATCGGCCAGTGGGAACTCGGCAATCCGGAAGGGTCTAGATTAGTGGATTATTTATTGTCGATATAATCCAACCCGGCCCATGTTTAGTGCGACTCATGTTTCTTCTACCTATCTATGTATGTATTTATCCCTCAAAAAAAAATCTACGTACGTATTTTGATCCGCTAGCCAGGATCTGATTTACTTTTGTTTTAGGGGAGGATTCTTTTTTTTACTGATCGATCAGTTCATATGTAGTACATGAAAAACATAAGTATTTTGTTACCTTTTCTCCTAGATTGGATACTCCTATCATGAAAGTGTGGATAGTGTATACTCACTCTTTCCAAGACTATAGTGCATATATAGGGCACTGGTAGGATCGACAAGCCCTAGCGCTCCATCGGTCCACCCTTAACAACATAGGATTAGGTCATCGTCAGCCGTGGGTTCAGCACCCGTCGTATTCCCCGCATGCAAAACACAACTTTCCTTTCCTAAAACGAAAAACACGTGAGCTCCCCCGAGGTTGTAGAAAGTCGCCACCCCCCACCACGGGCACATTGGCAACTCCATGGGGTCACCATGCCGTCACTACTCCTACAACAACCTCGCTTGCCGTGGCAGCACCACTCCTCGCAGGTGGCAGAGACGCCGTGAAACCGGTCCACGGTCGCAGCACCGGCAGCAACGGATGCAACTTCGCCAACAAAATTAAGGTTGTAGCTCCTCGGCACACGCTGGTTGCAACATTGGGGCCGCTCCCCGTTGAATCTTCAGTGCCGCCGTCGTAGCTTTCTGCATCACCGGCTCCAGCATCACATGCGCTGGTTGAAACATTTGCGTCGTCTGTCGCATCTTCAACATTGACTCGGTAGCTTCATGCATTACCGGTTCTAGCATCACATGCGCTGGTTGCAGCATTTGCGACGCCCATCTTCAACCCCTTCGTCAGAGCTTCCTGCATCGCCAGTTTCAACACTATCGTCGGGCGGTTCAAGGACTACGGTCGAGCGGTTCCAGCACTCTGGCGCTGAGGTTGCAGCATGTCATCGGTTGGTTCCAGCACCGCTGCGTTGGGGTTGCAGCGCTACCTCCACCCGGTTCCAGCACTGCCGGTTGTAGCTCTCGCCGGAGCTCGCCCCCTTCCCTTGGCTCGCAGCACCCGAAAATCTCTCATGTTGTCTCATCGGTCACCAGCGATAGCTCACCTTCCCCTGCCTCTGGTGGAAGTAGTCAACAAGCTTGCAAGCTCCCTCATGCAGCGCAACCCCTCCGTCTTGCCCCTCCCCTCCGTAGCCGGATGGGGAGACGCTCGATGCACGCCCTAGGGTGGAGCCTGTAGAAATGCCCATGGTTGCGGCCTCTCTGTGTGCCCGCTAGAGCTCCCCCGACATCGCAACAAACACGTGACACGCTCATCCAGACTACTGCACCCTGGTCACCGACGGGACCATAGCTCTAGGAGGTCGTGGGTGACGCCAGTCATAAAACTGATGAAAGATGAGCCATTGCTGCGTGGGGGGGGGGGGGAGGGGGGTTAATGGCTGAGAGATAAAATAGATAAGGTAAAGAGGGAGGGTGGCGCGTGGGTCCAACCGACGCATCTCATCTTGAGGTAGGGTATGGACGTGGATATGTGGGGTTGCAAGGGACACTCGGCATACTCAGAAGGGAACCGACACGGTGTGAGATCGGCAGCCCGATTTGGATTGTTTTCCATATTTATAACATAATACTTTCAGAAAATCAAAAATTGTGAACTTCAATCAAATGGACCTACACAAAAAAACTCGACTAAATTTGTAGAAAAGTAATGAACATATACCACATAGAATATATAGGATATGAAAATATATATCATTGTGAATCTGACGATATTGATTTGGCAATATAAATTTTGATAATTTTTCTAACTTGGTCAAAATTTATGAAAATTGTCTTTAATAAATTGGCAAGAAGGGAGTATGTATTTTTCTTTACCAATGATTGATATTTTCGATGCAATCCACCCGCATGCATGTATGATTTAATATGCATTCATATCTTATAATCTATCACTACATCCAAGTAAACCACCAAGAACAAACATCACAAAGTAGACTAATAAGAGGCACCAAGTCAAAGCCTTTAAAACGATATATAGCAAACACGTGTATGTCAAGTTCGACACCCCCCCTTCATGCAGAAAACACACATTTTACAAGGTTTTTCACCCCGAGAATTCACCTTACCACTAGCTATAATCCTCGCCAAAATCAATCTTCTCCAAGAGGTATCACAGTCAACACTGCTCCCTTCCCCATCGTCACACAAACGAACATGGTTTGAGGGGAGGACTTCCGTGGTGTTGTGATGGTCTACACTCCACATCGAGGCAATTTGGGCTGTGTATTAATAAGGACATCTAGTTTAAAAAACATACCAACAACTGAATTAGTGAGGTGGTCATTTTAGATTTTCATCGGTCGGATGCTTCCTCTCTTCCTGAAAGTTTTGGGGACTCCAAGTGAAAAGGTTTGTAGCAAGTATCAATTTTCAGGAAATGGATAACCTTAAGGTCCATTGAACCAATAGGAGTGCTTGAACTAAATCTTATGATGAGATGTGCACACAACTAGATTACTTGTCTTGGTCCCAACGAAACTAATGAGATTATTAGTCTCACTAGCCTTGCTAGTTATAATGATTAATGCAACCTGTGGTAAGAATTGATAACTACAACATAATAAAGTAATGGCTCGGGTTGTGAACAGTAAATAAAAAGAGTGATCGAGATTGACAACAAATAATATGAATGGGCTGCGATCCATAATTTCACTAGTGGCATCTCTCCATAAAGCATAACATAGCTTCGTTGAACAAATTATAGTTGCATATTGGTCAAATTACAGTTTTTATAACTATGATTATACATGACATAATTGCATATAGGCATCATGTCATTACATATATAGACCATTATCCAACTACATCTATAGCTAATACTCCACCCCAAAACTGCTATCTAGCATGCATCTCAAAGGTATCAGGTAAAACAAAGCATTGCATTAAGCATGATGACATGATGTTGATAATATATTGTATTTACTCCTAGCTCATCAGCAAGATAACTACGCAACTATTGTTTTATTCTTAGTGAAAAATATACAGTGCAAGCCTTATCCACTTTCGGTGCAATATGTAACCCATTTAACATACACAACTCCCTCTTGGATATTGTTCACCTAAACATGGGCAATGCAAGATTAATAGATTGGATAGCATATATATCTATAAATCACGCAACAAAGACTTGGATGAATCCATGAATAAAATACAGATATATCTACTCATAAAGTAATAATTCATCACACCGCAACAATCACGCCACAAATTAGATCATATGGATCACAATCATGTAGGGTAGCTCATGTGATCATGGTATTGAAGAACAAGGAAGAGATTGTCATCTAGTTACTATTGTGGACCCATAGTCGAAGGAGGACTACTCACACAAAGGCCCGGTGGCGGTAAGGATGCTGAACATGGCTTTGGTGACCAATTCCCTCCCTGGCAGAGTACCGGAAAGGGCCTCTAGATTGGATCATCCTCGGGACAAATAGGTGGTGTCGGTGAAAACATTCTTTGATAAATAGTTTCAGGTTCTTTGGGGTAATATAAAGGTAGCGAAGAGGTGGTCATTTTTGTCACTCCGACCTCCCATTCTAAACTCCTTATAACATATTATTGACCCTAAATATTACCCAATATGCACATGTGGACTAGTATACATGACACATAATATTTTAATAATGCCATAGAACAATTTACTACTCAAACATAGACATAAAGATGAAATAAACCACGGTGAAATAATTCATAGCAAAATACATCAATATTTACCAATGGATTACAAAGTTTTATCGATGGATAAGCCTCTGATCAAAGGAAGAGGTGGTGATGGAGATCGTGGTGAAGTCATTGGAGACGATGGCGTTGATGAGGGTTCTCCGACGACGTTCCTGCACCACCGGAAGGGAGGGGAGAGAGCCCCGCTCCTTCTCCTTCTTCATTGTCCTGCGACCTATGGGAAGAAGGCTTTCCCCTCTATGTTTTAGTGTCCATGGTTGTGGAGAACGAGAGCCTCCCTTGAGATTTGGTCTGACTTTCGATGGAGGCTATTTATGGTTGCCGAGCTCTGCCTCCCACCACCATTTTATAAATTCCCGGATGTCCATAACTCTGAAAATCTACAAAAAATATGTCATTTGAAAACTTCGAGGGCATGTTTGTGGCCAAAGGAGAGATCCAAAAGCTTCCTGGAGTGCACTAGCGCCTGGTCTAAGCGCCCCTAGAATTAGGGAGCCTAAAGTCCTTGTGCGCCCCCAGCCCAAGTCCAAATGCCCTGGATGTCCGTTGGTGCAAAATTCATTATCTTATTTTCCCTAGACTTTTTTCAGAGGTTGAAATACCTATTTCCTTTAAATTCAAAAAAGCCAAATAACAGGAACTCGCACTGGGCACTTAATTAATATGTTAGTCCAATAAAAATGTATAAAAATCAAGAAAATAGCATGAAACATACAAAAATATAGATACATCATACATGTATCAATATGCATGGCGCATCATAGTGCATGAAGTGGGTTTTGGTACTGGCCATCAAGCCAAAGAGGATTTGTCATCTTTTGTAGGGATTATAGTAAGTGCCAATGTTTTGACAAAACATTGATTAATTTTCTGTTTCATCAAATTTCTCGCACTCAATATGTCTAATTGTTAACAAAGGTCGTGCTGAATTTTTAGCGTGTAGTAGAGATGTTTAAACTATTATCAAGGAGTGTTTAATTTCTGGCACTCGATATGTCTATTTTTAGCGAGTGGTAGAGATTTTTAAACTATGATCTTAGCTACTACTATTTAATTTAAGCATGCCTTATTTTTAATGTGTAGCTAATTGTGCTAGAGTGTTTAGATTATGCAATGAAATATGTGTTTTCTTGATGTTAGGGTCTATGTGTCGACTTTTAATCCGATGGTACGCCCCTTCTAAGAGACGATCCTGAAGGAAGGATCCCAACTGTTGTCGTTGGGGGGCGATCTGCTTCGCCTTCTCCTGTAAGACCATGGTAACACAAGAGTGGGTGGGCGGCTTGACCACCATCGATAGTTGAAATACCAGTGAGGGAGTGCCCATCGTACAACCACTTGAGAGATGAGAATTGTTGAAAGGCAAACATTCCTACACATAACGTTTTTGCTCTGATGGAAGAAGAGGCAACTACTTGTCAGGCTTCGAGTTCCTAGTAATCCTACTTCCAAATTTTGTGAAGAAACTGGTATGGGAGTGAACGCTACTCGAACCATCCTACTCCCAAAGTGAGAGATTGTTTGCCTAGGATGTAATTTTGTACCAGATTCTTAAGGGATTTGGGAGTAGCATAATGAAGAACTCGATGCCCGACAAGTCTTTAAAGCTTGTCTCTTTTTCCATCGTAGCCAAACCCCTATGTGGCAGGAATGAACAATGTGTGTCATCTACATTAAACTTTTGTTAGCAGAGAGCCTCGACAGACTGAAGGTAAAGAAACATGTCGAATTTGGAGTGTTTATGCATGTTTTATGTTTTATGTGTAACTGATCATACTATAGTGTTTAAATTATGCCATGAAATGAGTGTTTTCTTCATGTTTCTTTGAAAATGTGTTTATCAATATCAACGCGGCAAATGGAGTGGCCCAGCTGTTTTGACACCAGGGGCTTGTGCATCAATATTGGATTGGATGAGGATTGCTTGTACCTCGTGCTTCAGGAGGAATTCAAAAGAATGGCGGTATGTTGTACGAATTATTGCACATATTTCCATCGTAAGAATGTCTTTAGATTCTGCTTGATAAGGTAATGTTTTCCTTAATTTTTTTAGTGCATCCTCTGCTTTGCAAGGGCTGAGCTCCTAAAGCAGCTAAGGGTTGCAATCGATGTGGAGATCACCACCGTCGCCTTCCTTGAGATGAAATAGGGCTTCTATCTCAAGGTTTCGATCAAAAATGAAGAATATAAGACCTTTTTTGATTGTCCTAATTAGAGAGCATTTGACAAATCTTACACTTTTAAGGTTGGGATGGAACTTTCCCTAGATCTTGGACAAGAAACTGATCATGACATCTCGGATTCCAATCCTTACTCCACTTAAGTTCCTTATATATATACATGGTAACCCTTATGTTACTCAAAATAAATTGTTAATTATAACTAATCAATCTTGGTTCTTTATAATTGGACAACTTATTTTCAAGTGCCAAGAGAAATGCAGAGGATATTAGACAACACTTATTATACTGCTGGCACCACGGTTACTTAGGAGGAGATGGGGTACCTCATCTCATTTGTTGACAATATTAAGTGACTTTTGGAGCCTTCCACTTTTGGAAAAAAGGATGCACCATGGGTGCAACTACTGCAAACCTTAAACAAGAGCAACATTAAGAGAAAAGAACTCCTAGTAATAATTGTATTCAGTCTCATATTCATCATATACTCTTGGTAAATTGAATATAGTGCTTACTACATTATTGTTGTGATCTTGCAAAAGAAGCTCCCAAAATGTGTTGTGCCTAAGGTGATGGATGAGTATGGTGAGATGACACTTATCTGCAATGACAAGACCAATTTTAGAGACACATACCCGACTACACCCCTACCAGTTGGATGCGTCCTCATTAATGGGTGGAGGCGAATACTAAGGAAGCGCAATCTACGGACTAGAGGACAGACCGATCTTTGTGCTCCGCCATGAGCATGCAGGGATTTTCCTATTTTTCACATCCATCCCAAAAAAGGACGAGTGGTTGTTGTTAATGACCTTTTGAGTCATAGTCGCTTTTGATTATTGAACGTGTTTTAGACAAACCTAGTATGCATTGTCTAGACATGATACTACTCTTGTACATGTTTGATGGTGTAAAATTGAGGGTGGCCCATCTAACAAGAGACCCATCATTGGGCCGGCCTTGGGGCCTAGAAGTCTGCGGTGCGGCGAGGGCCACCCTATGAGAAGCCCTCCTTAAAGAAAGTTCTCCATCCTGGCATGCAAACGAAGGACCCCTTGTCCGATGGGGGCTCTAGGTCAGTTAGAGAAACGTGTAACACTAGGCCTCGTCCTCCTTTATAAGGCGAGGCTAGGGGGTAGTTCAACATCACTTGACATCTAGTTATCATCCCGGTAGGAACATATCCACTCGTACTTGAACCCCTCACACCAGGCGTTTCTGCACAATCAATCAAATCAAAGGCGGCAGTAGGGCATTACCTCAACCATGAGAGCCCGAACCTGGGTAAATTTCCCATGAGTAATCCCTTCTGGAACTTCTGATCCTCCCCACCCTACCGGGACTACTGACGATTTTATGTATTGTCGGCATTGAATGGTTAAACCTATTATCTACTGTAATGGTTGAACCATGGCAGCAAAATAAGCCCTTTGGCTCAAATATGTTGCCGCAACAATAAATTATTTTTTTGGCCGGGAATGTAACCAGTGGCGGGCGGTAATAGAAAACCACCACTTGTACATAGGCTACCAATGGCGGGACGAGCAGTGCGCTAGTCACTGATACCCTAGATTACCAGTGGCAGGTCACACAGCCCGCACGCTGTTGATAGACATTTTGCGCCTGCCACCAGTAGCATGTTTTGCGGTAGTGTGTAATTCAAGTTTGCCCGGTTTTATTTTACGGTCGTACTCCCTCCGTTCCATAATGTGTATGTGTGTCTATATATATATATATATATATATATATATATATAGAGAGAGAGAGAGAGAGAGAGAGAGAGAGAGAGAGAGAGAGAGAGAGATCATGATCACCCTATATAGGGCCCGAAGATAGCTCCCGAACTTTCCTGGGCCCGGCCCGACAGAATCCCACCTGGACACCGATCCCAATCGAGGCGTCCCTCCCCGACCCCCTCCTCGCCGCTCCTCCCCAGCCTCCCTCCTCGCTGCTCTTCCCCTCGATCCCCGACCTCCCCCCGTGGTTCCCCGCTGAATTTCGCCGGATCCAGCGACTCCCCCTCCATCTCCAGCTCTGGGCCGACCGGATCCGCCGCCTCCCCTCCTTCTCCAGCTCCTGGTCGACCGGATCCGCCGTCACACCTCCTTCCCACCTCCTGGCCGACCACCGGCGCTGACGAGCGAACGATGGCGGATGCCGGCGCGAGGGAGCCCGCATCGCCTGGATGCGGCGAAGTCGCCATGGACTTCCAGAAGCCTCATCCTCCTCCCATCTTCACAGCCCGACGCCTTTGTAGAGAAGATGACGGCCCCGGAGCAAGCTGCGGCAAACGGAGCAACTCTGCAGCGGAGGCAGCTGTCACAGCCCTAGAAATCTTTTTGTAATTAGTGGCATTGCATCCATGCATCTTTTCCTATTTTAATTAATCTTCAAATGGGGATGCTTAAACCCTAGCACCAAATGAATTCAACTAGGGTCAAAATAAAATATTTTTCAAAGAATCCAAAATGACCTTTAAAAATGTTCATGATTTCTGATAAAGGTGAAAACCTCTGCCAAAAATGATGAATATATTTCCAGGACATTCTGGATCTTTGAATTAACTCATATCCTATTTGAATTGGAGCATTTAAATCCTATAAATATTTTTAAATGCTCTAATAATTCTGAAACTAGTTCTGGGTTGTTGGAAATAATCCAAACACTGCCCAACATTATTTTCAGGATTTTACAAAATGGATTAGTATTTTTACTTATTCAAAACAGATCAAAATAATTAGAAAACAGAACAAAATAGAAAGAACAGAAATTTACCTGGCTCACCTAGGAGCCCACTTACCTGTGCGGCCTGCTCCTAAAGCCAGCCCAGCCCATCTCCACCTCCCCTGTCGTCTTCCTCCTCTTGCCAGGAGGACAAAGGGCGCGTGGCCACCGCTCGCGAGCACGCGCCTCGCCAGCTCCTGCTTGCCGCCGACGCCATGGACGCCTCCCGTGACGGCACGCAGCCCTCTCGACCCTCTCTCACTCTTCCCCGACCTCGTCCCCTCCTCTGTCCCGCTCCTCTCTCCATCAAACGGAGCCGTCGCCACCGACGCCATTCGCCGCGGCCACAGCCACCTCGTCGCCCCTCCGACGTGCCCATGAGCTCCGTGTCGTCGTCCTCGTAACCTCCACCGAGCCAAGCAAGCCGGGAAGCACCGCAGCGACGCCATCGTCGTCATCCACACCGACGGGCGCCCGAGATCGCCGTCGTCAATCCGTCGCCTCCGACGCTTCCCCGAGCACGCTGGGTTTCTCTGCGAGTCCGCTATGAGCTCCTCTCCAATCCCCCCTGTTCCCTTCCTCCAGTGCGTCCTCTAACACCGATTCCGCCATGGCCGAAGCTCGCCGTTGCCGCGCCATGTTGCCGTCGTGGCTATAGCCACTGGAGCTCCCACCCGAGTACACCATCATGCTCAGAACGTTTCCACGAGCCCGTTGCATGCCGCAGCTCGCCTTCCCGTGCCCCCTAGTGGTCGCCCGTGTCTCACCCGAGCTCCGGCCGCCGCATAGCTCGTCGTCGGTGCCTCTGTAGGCCGCCCCAGCTCCATCTGCCCCCACCACTGGATGCGCCCCACCGCTAGCTCTCCGTAGCCGCAAACCGCGCACGAAATGGTCCTCTGTAGCGCGAGCCCGAGCAACTCCGGCGAGCCTCCGCCGCGAGATGTGGTCGCCGGCGCCTAATCCGGCGACGCTGACGTGGCGGCGCAATTAGTGCTAATATCCGTTAATTACCCACCCTAACAGACACTGACATGTGGGTTCCCGAGCCTAATTAGGTTAATCTAATTATTCTGCTTAAATTAGTGCTAATCTTGCGGGCCCCATGTGTCAGCATTGACTTTGGACAAGTCAGCGTTGACCGGTCCCACCTGTCAACCACCCAAATCAGCCCTGTGTCACTGACGTGTGGATCCCACTGGTCAGGTTTGACCTGGACGAAGCCTGTTGACCTGTTGAGGTCAGCATGACCTAATGCTGACGCAATAAATCATTTTCTGGTTTTAAAATAAACCAGGAAATTCCAGAAATTGCCTAAACTTCTAAAAATCATAGTAATTCAACCGTAGCTCCAAATAAAATAATTTATATATGAAAAATTATCAGAAAAATATGAAGAATCTGTTTATGGCTTTCTCATGCATGTTTGAACAACTTACAACCAGTGTATATGACAATTTGAATCAATGGTATTTTAAATGCCTCATGTGGAATTCAAATTTGAATCTAGTGTTCAAACCAACTCCATTTAAATCGTTGTTAGCTGCATTAGCTCAAATCACAGCATATTGCCATGTCACATTCATGCATCGTATTGTTGCATTGCATTGATTGTGTTTCCTCTCTGTTGCCGGTAATTGTTCCCCTTCAGTAGATGTTGTTCCGGCGATGAGATCGATGACACCAATGAAGAACTATATAATCTTCAGAAGTGCCAGGCAAGCAAAACCCCCTTGTTCATTCCGATACAATCCCACTCTCTTGCTCCTGCTATCTTTTTATGCATTAGGACAACCACGTTTCATCTGTTACTTGCTGCGGTAGCTGAACCCTTTATCCTCTGCATGACCTGTCATTCCACAATAAATAGATGAAACCCACTAGCATGAGTAGGAGTTGTTTGAGCCCTGTTGTGCCTACTCATTCATGCTTGTTTGTCATGCCTGCTATTGCTTAGAGTTGTGTCAGGTCCGATTCATTGGGGATGAATCTGAGATGTGTGAACATGTCCTACTGTTGAGAGCTAAGTGTGTGAACACGATTTGGTAAAGGTAGTGGTGAGAGGCCATGTAGGAGTACATGGTGGGTTGTCTCATTGCAGCCGTCCTCAGGAACTGAGTTCTGTGTTTGTGATCCATGAAACAGTTACTACCACACATTGAGATCCTTAATTGACTCTCTCGGCTTCTTAATCACCCTTGTCCTCTGTCCAGGAGTTGCAAGTAGTTTCGGTGTTTGTAGTATCTTTGGGGGCCGTCTTGGCGCTGACTGAGGGTGGGCTGTGTTGCGGTAGGCAAGTGCACGGTGTGCAGGCGCCCGTTTGGTGTCTCGGGAACCCTGCTCACATCGTTCGGGGCCGTATGTGGAAACCTCGGGCGGACTGCTGCGGATGGAACCTGAATAGGCGATAAACTGGACTAGAGACTTGAGTGTTTAGGTAGGCCGTGGCCGACACCCTCGCCAAAGCTTCCGCTTGAAGGTTGCCGAGATACATGGCGTGTACATGGCGGTAAGTGGCGAGGCGTGTGTGAAGAAGTACACCCTGCAGGGTTAACATCATCTATTGAATAGCCGTGTCCGCGGTAAAGGACTTCGGGTTGCCTATATCAGTTCATAGACAAGTGAAAGTGGATACTCTAAAATGCGCAAGATAGCGTGAGTACTATGGATGGCGTTCTCATAGGGAGATGGGGGCGGATCCATAGTGGGGTATTGATATGGTGAATATGTGGACTCGTAAGCGCCACCTCAAAAGAGTTACTTGCGGTCGTAGTTCAGGATAGCCACCGAGTCAAAGCTGGCTTGCTGCGGTCAAACTCCACCACCCCTTTGTTGATAATGATGCATGTGTAGCTAGTTACGATGTAAGTCTTGCTGAGTACATTTGTACTCACGTTTGCCTATTTTATGTTTTGCGAGAGATGTCGGTCTAGCTAGTAGTTCCGTGTGGACTTGACGTTTAGCTTGATACCTCAGCTACGATCTTGTGCCCTCGGCAGATCTGGTAGATAGTCGGGCTTCTAAGCCCTTTTCATTTGTAGATGTACGTACTCGGACATGTTAAGCTTCGCTTGTGCTTTGATTTGTATGCTCACGAATGTTGGGTCATGAGACCCATGTTTGTAATATCTCGCTCCTCGGGCCTAATGAATAAATACTTGAGTCATAGAGTTATGTTGTGATGCCATGTTGTATTTACACATATCGAGCATATTGTGTGTATGATTGAAATGCTTGGTATGTGTGGGATCCGACAATCTAGTTGTTTATCCTTGGCCGCCTCTCTTATGGGAAAATGTAGTCTAGTGCTTCCTTGAGCCATAGTAGTCCGCTACAGCCCGGTTCACCGGCGTCCTGCTAGCCCAGCACTACTGCTCTGGACACTTGACTGGCCGTCATGTGATTCACTTTGTTCCTGTGTCTGTCCCTTCGGGGAAATGTCACGCGGTGACATCCGAGTCTGCCTAAGCTGCTACAGCCGGGTTCCCGAGTCCTGTTAGCCAGTGCTACAGCCCGGATTCACACGCTGGCTGACCGACATGCTCGATGTGATTCATGTATGCCTGTCTCCATGGGTTAGTGCGCTTTGGGTTCACGACTACCCATGTCGGCCCGGTTCTCTGTCATATGGATGCTAGCGACACTATCATATCGTGAGACAAAAGGCATAAAGCGGTCCGGGCCATGGTAAGGCGACACCCGTGGAATACCGTGCGTGAGGCCGCAAAGTGATATGAGGTGTTACCGGCTAGATCGATGTGACTTGGAATTGGGGTCTGACAGCTTTGGTATCGAGCGATTGCTCAGAGGATTACCAAGCCAAACTGGTGAAGTTGTGTCTAGAAATGCTTTAGTTATGTAAGGGAATTTATTGTGGAAGGGAACGTAAGGCTCTTTTTACTCCTTATACCTCATGGCCTTCTGATCTGAGTCAACCTCTTCTCTTCTACGGGGATTAAGAACTAGGCTTCTCATCTTCCTGTCAGGATCACGTGTTACTAATTTGTAGACTCGTAGGATTGTTGGTTCCAGGCCTCAATTCAGTTTCTACTATTTTTAGTATGTTGTCAGCTGAACCAGAACCTTGATATGATGTTGTTAAGTGACTATGCAAATTCTTGTGAATGCCTCAAATCTTTTTCGGAGCATTTACAGCCGTTATGCTGTCTGAGTCATCCCAGGTTTCTAAACTATCTGATGCATTTGCAAATTCTTCCTTCCTGTTCACGGTGTCCTTTTGGTCAGAATAAGCACACTAATCGTCTGTTGAGGTACCCCTTGCCTCGACATATATGTTGGAGCTATTATTATGAACCTAGGTGTTTTAGGGAGTCACCTAGCAATCTAGCCATGTGTTGTGTTCCCCGTGTGATGATTCTGGCCGTCAATCTCGTAAACATCCTGTGATGCCACTTAGTATGTAGGTATTCTACTCCTGGGTTCTTGACCCAAGATTCACTCTACTTACCTCGTGTTGATAGTGTTGCTCATACCTTTAGGATACTAGTAACCTTTGTGATAGTCTTCGAGGTCCGTGGTATATCATTCTTCCAAATACCATGAACCATCCTTAGCAGAAGTTCCTCGCTGAACCGAAGGATCATAACCAGAGTGCTCTTGAGGAGTACTCCATCCTATATTGTAGCTCTGCCAGTCCTACCTCTCTGCATGGGTTATCCGGAAGAAGTCTGTTGAACTTGGTTCGACATACTAATCTATGCATCCACAGCTCAAAAAGATATATGTTCCCTTGAGTTGTCCCTCTTCATTTGTATTCCGACCATCGTCTATCAATTGATAGTCAGGAGTAATTGTGCATTCGTGTTATCGATGCTTATTATTCTTGTGGTCCGTCAAGCCATTCTGTTCTGGAATGACTAGGAGAAACAAACTCCAGTACCTCATCCATATCCAGGATTGGGTCAAAGCAGTTGTAATCCGCAAATCAAATGCCAATCCAGCTTTTGATTCTGCTCTACCTCGGAGTATTACCCCCTTTATGCCAGGATTGTCATGAGGGTTGCACCATTTCTCATGAATTCTTGACGTAGTGATACTTCTCGCTATCATTATTCATTCCTCGGTCCCGGGTTGTTGTAACCGGAATGCCGACAAGTGTACTGTGATGTGAGAAATCAATACTTCGAGCAACTCGTTGCTTGGTAGTAAATGGACAATATTCTCATTCTTAGCGTGTTGGTTATTAAATCATCATCCTAAGATTGATCGTGCTACCTAGTCCTTATTTCTGGTGCACTCTTCGATTAATGAGTTAGGATTGTGTCAATCCCTCACTCTTTTGATCATATCATCTTGCCCTGAAAAGCAAGGTCGTTCTCGAGCTTAGTAACATACCGGTGGTTCTTGATTTTCCGAATATCTTCTCGGAAGTATTACCAGGTTGTTCCCTGACTGTTATGTTGAGCTCGTGATCAAGTTGGTTTTCCTCTAAACCACCCATTCTCCAAGAATCTGTGTTGGATACCCCTGAATTAGTTGGATAAGCTAAACAATAAATTGGAGAGTTGGAAGATAAAAGCTTTATTTGACCCGGTTCATTCAAAGGGATATCCTTAAGTGTGTGTGTGTTGAAAAAATATGATATTTTCATCGATTGGTCCCTGTGATCAGTTGTTGGATCTATTGCCTTGTCAAAACTTTGACTTGAGTATGGGCCATCGTCAAGTCAAATCAGAACCAACGATGTTCGTAATGTTGTCTTACTCGTGGTTAATCCCTCGAGCATACACCATTACATCCTTTGGTCTGACCAATGCTATCACCGTGTTCACATGATGGTGGAAGTCCAGTGATATGGAAATTCCGATGAGTTGTTGTTGAACCCATCAGCAGCATTTTGTCTCCCCCATGATTCATGTTGAACATCAACCTAGTGTTGAAAACTTTGTAAGCAATGCCTTTGTGTTTCGTTCATGAAGCCTATGCTTGGATGGAAGAAGTGACTTCCTCGAGTTCATGTACTTTTGGTGCAAGTTGCCGCCATGAATTTGAGAAAGGTTTGTTTTGTTTCCCTTGGAATTATCCCAAGTCAGTCATGCATACATGTGAAGTATTCTATGGTTTGGTAGATTAATTACCTCCACTCCGTATGTGTTCCTAGCACACCAAGCCACTGATTGACTTGTTCAAGGAAAAGAAGTTTATGCTTGGGATCTAATCCATGGACTTGCGTAAAGACTTCGAAATCTTTGATGATGGTTCCCGACCAGAACTCGATAGTGTTTTATTATAAGACTACTAGGTGGTCATTCTTGTCTTGGACAACATGCTCACATGTATGTAGCAGAACCAGCTCATGTTTTGGAGCTTGCTATCGTAGCTCATTTCGAGAATCTATAGCGTCATCTCGTTGATTTGTGTTGCAACCTTTCTTTTCGGACATCTTTGAGGCTGAAGTATCCTATCACCAATCGGATCTGAATCTCGGCAGATATGATGGTTGGAACATTCCAACAGATTGCATTTGTTCCCAGCTTGCACCGCCATTGTGCCGATTTCCATGGGCTCCCCTCTCAGTAATTGCTGTTTAGGATCATCTTCAAAAGTGGTCCTACCATGGGTCCCATCCATTTCCGATGATAAGCAAAATCATCCATCACGTTGTCTTCAACAAGGTAGTCCACATCATTCATTCAAATCCGGATATGCCATTCCTTTGAACTCCGCCAAACGATTGATTGTGATTGCCTTAGGCTGGTATTAAGAGTTTCAATGATCTCTGGATCAAAAGTAATTCTTTTTGCCACTTAAGGGAATATTTCTGCGAGTCACCTTCCTTAAGATGTCTCGTTATGGTATCATGGCAACTCAACACCTCGCTACGTTGACAACCGTTCACCATCTTCTTAATTGTGGAATTGTATCTACCTAGTGAACCTTCGTCATCTGTTACACTCCATCCCTCTGGATGTATGTTTCATGTCTCAGCTCGAGAGATGTTGCAATGTCTCATTCCGTGAGTTAATCCTGAGTTGTTCGATCCTCGAGAAGATCGATCCTTCTAGAGTCTCCTTCTCCTCTCATTGTCATGATAGCTGGAGTTCTCAGAGCAAGACGTCGAGACAAAGATGGTGATCGAATCAACGTTCTTGTGAGATGCAACCTGGATCGTGAAGATTGTTTTGGTCTTGTGCCCCCTCTGTCTTCTTACCTCACGTCTTGAATCTCGGGACGAGATTCTTGTTTAGTGGGGGTGAGTTGTCACAGCCCTAGAAATCTTTTTGTAATTAGTGGCATTGCATCCATGCATCTTTTCCTATTTTAATTAATCTTCAAATGGGGATGCTTAAACCCTAGCACCAAATGAATTCAACTAGGGTCAAAATAAAATATTTTTCAAAGAACCCAAACTGCCCTTTGAAAATGTTCATGATTTCTGATAAAGGTGAAAACCTCTGCCAAAAATGATGAATATATTTCCAGGACATTCTGGATCTTTGAATTAACTCATATCCTATTTGAGTTGGAGCATTTAAATCCTATAAATATTTTTAAATGCTCTAATAATTCTGAAACTAGTTTTGGGTTGTTGGAAATAATCCAAACACTGCCCAACATTATTTTCAGGATTTTACAAAATGGATTAGTATTTTTACTAATTCAAAACAGATCAAAATAATTAGAAAACATAACAAAATAGAAAGAACAGAAATTTACCTGGCTCACCTAGGAGCCCACTTACCTGTGCGGCCTGCTCCTAAAGCCAGCCCAGCCCATCTCCACCTCCCCTGTCGTCTTCCTCCTCTTGCCACGAGGACGAAGGGCGCGTGGCCACCGCTCGCGAGCACGCGCCTCGCCAGCTCCTGCTTGCCGCCGACGCCCTGGACGCCTCCCGTGACGCCATGCAGCCCTCTCGACCCTCTCTCACTCTTCCCCGACCTCGTCCCCTCCTCTGTCCCGCTCCTCTCTCCACCGAACGGAGCCGTCGCCACCAACGCCGTTCGCCGCGGCCACAGCCACCTCGTCGCCCCTCCGACGTGCCCATGAGCTTCGTGCCGTCGTCCTCGTAACCTCCACCGAGCCAAGCAATCCGGGAAGCACCGCAGCGACACCATCGTCGTCATCCACACCGACGGGCGCCCGAGATCGCCGTCGTCAATCCGTCGCCTCCGACGCTTCCCCAAGCACACTGGGTTTCTCTGTGAGTCCGCTGTGAGCTCCTCTCCAATCCCCCCCCCCTGTTCCCTTCCTCCAGCGCGTCCTCTAACACCGATTCCGCCATGGCCGAAGCTCGCCGCTGCCGCGCCATGTTGCCGTCGTGGCTATAGCCACTGGAGCTCCCACCCGAGTACACCATCGTGCTCAGAACGTCTCCACGAGCCCGTTGCATGCCGCAGCTCGCCTTCCCGTGCCCCCTAGTGGTCGCCCGTGTCTCACCCGAGCTCCGGCCGTGGCATAGCTCGTCGTCGGTGCCTTTGTAGGCTGCCCCAGCTCCATCTGCCACCACCACTGGATGCGCCCCACCGCCAGCTCTCCGTAGCCGCACACCGCGCACGAAATGGTCCTCTGTAGCGCGAGCCCGAGCAACTCCGGGGAGCCTCCGCCGCGAGATGTGGTCGCCGGCGCCTAATCCGGCGACGCTGATGTGGCGGCGCAATTAGTGCTAATATCCGTTAATTACCCACCCTAACAGACACTGACATGTGGGTCCCCGAGCCTAATTAGGTTAATCTAATTATCCTGCTTAAATTAGTGCTAATCTTGCGGGCCCCATGTGTCAGCATTGACTTTGGACAAGTCAGCGTTGACCGGTCCCACCTGTCAACCACCCAAATCAGCCCTGTGTCACTGACGTGTGGATCCCACTGGTCAGGTTTGACCTGGACGGCGCCTGTTGACCTGCTGAGGTCAGCATGACCTAATGCTGATGCAATAAATCATTTTCTGGTTTTAAAATAAATCAGGAAATTCTAGAAATTGCCTAAACTTCTAAAAATCATAGTAATTCAACCGTAGCTCCAAATCAAATAATTTATATATGAAAAATTATCAGAAAAATATGAAGAATCTGTTTATGGCATTCTCACGCATGTTTGAACAACTTACAGCCAGTGTATATGACAATTTGAATCAATGGTATTTGAAATGCCTCATGTGGAATTCAAATTTGAATCTAGTGTTCAAACCAACTCCATTTAAATCGTTGTTAGCTGCATTAGCTCAAATCACAGCATATTGCCATGTCACATTCATGCATCGTATTGTTGCATTGCATTGATTATGTTTCCTCTCTGTTGCCGGTAATTGTTCCCCTTCAGTAGATGTTGTTCCGGCGATGAGATCGATGACACCGATGAAGAACTATATAATCTTCAGAAGTGCCAGGCAAGCAAAACCCCCTTGTTCATTCCGATACAATCCCACTCTCTCGCTCCTGCTATCTTTTTATGCATTAGGACAACCACGTTTCATCTGTTACTTGCTGCGGTAGCTGAACCCTTTATCCTCTGCATGACCTGTCATTCCACGGTAAATAGATGAAACCCACTAGCATGAGTAGGAGTTGTTTGAGCCCTGTTGTGCCTACTCATTCATGCTTGTCTGTCATGCTTGCTATTGCTTAGAGTTGTGGCAGGTCTGATTCATCGGGGATGAATCTGAGATGTGTGAACATGTCCTACTGTTGAGAGCTAAGTGTGTGAACACGATTTGGTAAAGGTAGCGGTGAGAGGCCATGTAGGAGTACATGGTGGGTTGTCTCATTGCAGCCGTCCTCAGGAACTGAGTTCTGTGTTTGTGATCCATGAAACAGTTACTACCACACATTGGGATCCTTAATTGACTTTCTCGGCTTCTTAATCACCCTTGTCCTCTGTCCGGGGAGTTGCAAGTAGTTTCAGTGTTTGTAGTATCTTTGGGGTCGTGCTTGTGCGCTGACACGAGGGTGGGCTGTGTTGCGGTAGGCACGTGTACGGTGTACCAGGCGCCCGTTTGGTGTCTCAGGAACCCTGCTCACATCGTTCGGGGACGTATGTGGAAACCTCGGGTGGACTCCCTGCGGATGGAACCTGAATAGGCGATAAACCTGGACTAGAGACTTGAGTGTTTAGGTAGGCCGTGGCCGACACCCTCACCAGGCTTCCGCTTGAAGGTTGCGAGATACATTACGTGTACATGGCGGTAAGTGGCGAGGCGTGTGTGAAGAAGTACACCCTGCAGGGTAAACATCATCTATTGAATAGCCGTGTCTGCGGTAAAGGACTTCTGGGTTGCCTATATCAGTTCATAGACAAGTGAAAGTGGATACTCTAAAATGCGCAAGATAAGCGTGAGTACTATGGATGGCGTTCTCATAGGGAGATGGGAGCGGATCCATAGTGGGGTATTGATATGGTGAATATGTGGACTCGTGTGCGCCACCTCAAAAGAGTTACTTGCAGTCGTAGTTCAGGATAGCCACCGAGTCAAAGCCGGCTTGCTGCAGTCAAACTCCACCACCCCTTTTTTGATAATGATGCATGTGTAGCTAGTTCTTATTTAAGTCTTGCTGAGTACATTTGTACTCACGTTTGCCTATTTTATGTTTTGCAGAGAGATGTCAGTCTCGCTAGTAGTACCGTGTGGACTTCGACGTTTAGCTTGATACCTCAGCTACGATCTTGTGCCCTCGGCGGGATCTGGTAGATAGTCAGGCTTCTAAGCCCTTTTCATTTGTAGATGTACGTACTCGGACATGTTAAGCTTCGCTTGTGCTGCTCTGGCCGGTTCACCGAGTCCGCTAGCCAAAGACTACCTCTGGACACTTGGTGGCGGCATATGATTCACTTCATTCTGTGTTCCGTTCTTCGGGAAATGTCACACGGTGACATCCGAGTCTGCCTAGCTGCTACTGCCGGGTTCCTGAGTCTGTTAGCCATGCTACAGCCCAAATTCACACGCGCGCTGACCGACATGCTCGATGTGATTCATGTATGCCTGTCTCCATGGGTTAGTGCCGCTTTGGGTTCACGACTAGCCATGTGGGCCCGGGTTCTCTGTCATATGGATGCTAGCGACACTATTATATACGTGAGCCAAAAGGCGCAAACGGTCCCGGGCCATGGTAAGGCGACGCCCGTGGGAATACGTGCGTGAGGCTGCAAAGTGATATGAGGTGTTACCGGCTGGATCGATGTGACTTGGAATCGGGGTCCTGACGGCAGCATCGGCGGCGCCTTCAAATCCAGCAACGGTAGATGAACTTCCTTCCACTTCTTGCCTTCTTCTTCAATCTTGCCTTGCCTGACCTTCTTTCTTCGTGCATATGAACTTCGCACCCTCTGCAAGACATGGTTGCCATTGAATTCCTCTCCTAGCTCCCCGACGAATTGCTCTCAAGGTGGCCTATCTACTGCCGGAAAAAGGTTGGCCGAACTTCTAGCCAGGGTATGGTTGAACTTCCTTCCTTATGTTATTTTCTTAC
Organism: Aegilops longissima; assembly: GCA_021605205.1. Taxonomy (NCBI): domain Eukaryota; kingdom Viridiplantae; phylum Streptophyta; class Magnoliopsida; order Poales; family Poaceae; genus Aegilops; species Aegilops longissima. Next base: position 44,282,679 of record CM038677.1, read on the forward strand.
AGCCATGCGAAGTTCAATTAGTAAGTGAGCCTCAGTCCAGGTTACAAAACAGTAGAAAATCTGCGTGCATTCACATGCGAAAAGCCATGTGAAGTTCAGTTAGTAAGTGAGCCTCAGTCCAGGCTACAAAACAGAAGAACCCTTGCCTGCATTAACATGTGAAAAGCCATGTGAAGTTCAACTACTATGTGTGCTAGAGTTTAGGTTGATATGTACTTGTTTGTGTGAAAAAATAAAATAGAAAGAAAACATACATGCGATCACATGAAGGTCAGGTTTGTATACACTAGCGGTTCAAGCATTCAAACTAATGAAGGTTCCGTCTTTTTCTAGATGTAGACAGTATTTCCCCTTTGCAAACAAGAATTTCAGGGTGTGAATAATGCTCAGTTCGGTTACAAAGTTATAGGTAGATGTAACTTGTGTGCTAATAAACATTTTTCCTTTTATGTTAGCAAGACGAGAGACTCATGAAGAAGCTTAGAAGTTCCCAGCAGCAAATACACAATCCTAAGCATGTACGCGTTGCACCACCCCCTGCTCCACACCAAAATTGGATAACACCCAAAACGCATGGAGATAATTTTGTGCCTCGACCTAATTGGGTGACGCCGGAAATCCCACGCGGATTCTTTGTATCCACCAGCAGACTCCCAAGCACACCGATGGAGGAGGGGGTTAGCTCAAGTCCTGCGTGTAACTCTGGTGGTTATCCTGGTGTGCCTCGTCAATGCCAAAGGGAAGCAACTAAACCAGATTCCAAGACAAATCCAACAGGAACACACACACGGAGAAGAGTGCTCTGCACACTACCACCGTTGGATGTTGTTGTTGTTGCTGCTACTACAACTCAGAATTGTATGGGACATAAGGTAGATGGATTGCTTCACAAAACAAGAGAGCAAACAAAAACCAGGATCGCAATGCCTCCACAACCACCTCAAGCAAAAAGGACGCAAACAAGAGAGAGGCCATCTTCAGCCCTCCTTCCTCCTCGTGATTCACTCCTGCATCCTGCTATGATAACTCCGCCGTGCCCAATCCCAGAGGGCCAGCAGCAGACTCCAGTGGAGCTGCGATCATACACGCACGTAAGTGAAACAAAAATTTAGGTGTTTATATACGCATCATGTATTATCTGCCAATTTATACTCCCTCCAGGATAACAAGATCATAAACTGCATTTAACGTGCCGTTTGCATTATTTTTTCTTTTTCTGCAGATGCTGGATCTCCTAGATTATCTAATACCAAGACTAAAAATGCGATTCCAGAATGTAGAGAAAGCAAGGGAATTTTATAATAGATACGCTAGACACGCAGGTTTTGGAATCAGGAAGACGGGAGGGAATGACAATCACAAGTATTTTGTTTTCGCATTCCAAGGGAAACACCCAACTTCTGTTTCAGAGGCTGACAGGAGATGAAATAAAACATCACAGAGGACAGGCTGCAATGCAAGAATGAGGGTGAAGGTGCAGGAGGATGACACATGTGTGGTAGCGGACATTGAGTACAATCATAATCACCACCTCATGCAACCTGATGACATGCTGGTATTCTTGCACTCACAAGAATTATGACCCCACTATTCTGGAGTATGTAAAGCTCCTGCAGTACCATGATGTCAAGCATACAACAATCATGTCCATGCTATCTGAAAATGAAGATGGAAGCTACTTCCTAACCATGACCGGACGATACCTACTAAACCAATAAGTATTTCAAAAAATGCACATACTGCAATGTACATAGCATCCTAAATCACAACCCTTTGCTAGAAAAGATAACAAAATGCATGTTTGCATGTAATTTGCAGGAAAGCAATGAATGCAAGGAAAGATGATTTGGATGATGTATTGAAACTTGTACCTTTCTTTAAAGACATGAAGGAAATCAATGATGAGTTTTTCTATGACATACAAGTAGATAGCGACAAAACAGTTAAAAATATTTTCTGGTCCAATGCAAGCTGTCGAGGAGCATATGAAGACTTTGGCGATTGCGTCACATTCAACGCAACTTACAAGACCAACAGATTTCATATGCCTCTGGGAGTGTTTGTTGGAACAAACCATCACTTGCAGTCAACGATATTTGTTGTTGCCCTGATTGGAGATGAAGATGCAAAGTCATTCAAGTGGCTGTTCGATACATTTGTGCGGTGCATGAACAACAAACACCCAACTTGCATTCTAACAGGTAAGTTCAACAAAAGAAACTCTACAAGTTTCATCAATATACAGTCCATGGGTTCGTATCTGAGTACACTGGTTTTTTCTGAAAACAATGTTAAGCAAGCAGTTCAACCATTGTTAGCACAGAAGTCCAACAAAAATAGTATAAGAAGCAAAATTATATGTCACATGTTTAGAAAAAATATAGTTCTGGATGTGAAGTTCAAATAGAGAAACCATAGAAGTTCAAGGACACTGCTGCAAGAAAAAACACATGAAACATGTTCAAGAAAAATATGGTTATGTATGTGAAGTTCAAGCACTGGTACCACAGAAGTTCAACAACACTGCTGTAAGAAAAAGAAGCAAGTTTCACTTTTTTTAATTCATGCAGCCAGTGCCCGTCGATGGCGAAAGCTATACCATAATCATTGCCAACCACTGTCCACAAGCTATGTCGATGGCACATCCTGAAGAAGTTCAAGGAATACCTCGCGTTGCTGTACAAAAAGTATGACACATTCAAACAGGAGTTCAGAGCGATCTTGAACTGGCCGCTAATCCCTACAGAGTTTGAAACTGCCTGGGCTATACTCATGCAGAAGTTCAACCTGCAGAACGACTAGATGATGATGCAGCTCTGGAATGATAGGAAGATGTGGATTTCTGCATATTACAAGAATATTTTCTGTTCTAGAATGACTTCCACACAACTAAGCGAGAGCATGAATCACGTGCTCAAGAGAGGGTTTGTCAAGGGGACCCAGAACCTACACAAGTTTGCTAGGCGGGTGAATGCCTGCATACAAACTCGGATGCAGAAGGAGAACGAGCAAACAATGACCAACATGGTATTAAAGACAAAAAACACCCCCATCATATTGTGACTTCCTTCAATATGTGCATACTGTATTTAAAAAAATGACTCTGCTTGGACTAATATCTTATTTCTTGACATGTGCGCAGACCAATCCTGTGACAAAAACAACTTACAGCTACGAGGAAGACATGGCTATCAAGTACACGAGAGCCATGCACACCGAGATGAGGACTAGGATGAGAAAAGCGGCGCTATTTACAGCATAAAGCCTACAGAGCCCACTAAGTACCTTGTGTACTACCACAACAAGGCTGGCTATGATGATGAAGAAAGATTTGCCTGGTCAAAGCATGAATTCCAGGTTGTAGCTGACCCTGATAATGAAATATACAAGTGTGAATGCAAGCTATGGACACACACAGGTGAGCAGAAAAACAAACTCATTAAATACCTAAACTAGTAGTATCATATAAAATAGATGAAACTCATTGCTGGCTCACAAACTATGTATTTTGCATTCATCACAAAAATGTAGGCCTCTTCCGCCTTCACATCATGAACATATTGGACTACCTGAAGCCTGACAAATTTCCAGACAAGTATATCCTCAAACGGTACACAAAGACTGCAAAATCACAACCAACATTTGATACAAGGGACTACACCATGACTGCATCGGATGTCAGCTCAAGACTATCGAAGCAAGGCATCTTGCTGCAGCTAAATTTGATGGTTAACAAGAAAGCGATGAGACGTGACCAGCAATATGACAGAGCCTTCTATGTTCTCAAGAGGCTAGTGGAAGAGCTTGATGTAATACATTCAGCAAATCGAGCGGATGCTCACCAAAGGATGGCTGAAGAGGATGCTGAAATTCAAGATGACCTTCATTATTATGCAGCTGAAATGCTCCAGACTGCTGCTCAAGCCAACCAATCGAAGCAGGGTGTGGACCAATTAATGCAGCAACGGCAGCAAGAGATGATGAAACTGCCTCTGTACTCTGAAACAAAGGGTAGGAAGAAAATTTCTGGAGCAAAGAAAAATGAGAGAGCTCAAATAAAGGAACCACCTGCACGAAGAGTCGTCGTGCTCGATGGGAACGGAGTGCCACTTGGACACAGGCAATGTAATGTGTGCAAAAAGGTTGCAGGACACAACAAGCTCACCTGTCCAACACTCTTAGAAAGAAACGATACAGAGGAGGTCAAGCAACCCAAAGTTCAAAAACAACAGCGCAAAGTTATAGAACAAAACAAGGGACCACATCCATAGAAAGCAAGCAGCAGACTTTGTAGCATATGCAAGAAGTATGAACCACATAATGCAATAACATGCCCAAAGCGTGTTGATGCTGAAAAGACAAGCAAAAAGCCATAGAAGAAACAGAAAGCAAAACCTAGAGCCAGCAACAAGAAAGTGGTGGAAGATGAAGAGGAAGACGAAGATGAAGACACCGTGGAAGAAGAGGAAGACGAAGAGGAAGACGACGATGAAGAGGAAGAGGACGACAAAGAGGAAGAGGACGACGAAGAGGAAGATGAAGAGGAGGACAAAGAGGAAAAGGAAGAGGTACATGTGAAGCAAAACCACTACAACCAAAGCCTAGGAGGAGCGCAAGGCTGATGAACAATTAGACTAGGTCAATTAAACAAAGCAAAATTATGTCATGTCAATGTGCACAATGTTATTCCACTTTTGAAACAGTATTTTAGGGAGAAGAAGCTTACTTGAACTTCTATTGTTGAACTTTCAAATAAATTATACAGTAGAAGTTCAAGTAAGCTTACTGCAGAAGTCCTGGTATAGTATGACAGGAGGTGCTGGTGATGTATTGCATGAAAGAGCAAGCAGTAATAAAACGAAAAAATACATTGTGAAGTTCAACTAATATTTCTGCAGAAGTCCTGGGATATTATGAGAGAAAGTTTTGTGTTGGTGATGTATTCAATAAATGTGCAAGATGGAATACAAATGAAAAAATATACACTATGAAGTTCAAATAAGCTTACAGTGGAAGTTCTGGTATATTATGACATGATGTGCTGGTGTTGTAATCCATAAGAAGTTCAAGCAAGCAGAAATAATTATACAGTCTGAAGTACAGATCAGCTTGCAGAAGAAGTTCTGGTATATAAATTGATGTAGGAAAAATATGCTTACAAAAAAAGTATTGTCGTATGAACTAAGGTTAGAAAGCCTAAGACAACACGTTCAGAAGTGAAGTTTCTATTTGGATACGTGCAGAAGTTCATGTTGAATGCCGACAAAAAGATAAAGAAACGTAAAGGAGTGTATGACACTATTTTTGCATGAAGTTATAGTTGAAAACCATTTGCAGTTGAAAAATCACAAAAAAGCACATATAGATTCTCTGCAAAAGGCTACATATTGATTGAATTAAAAAAATAACAATACATTACACGACACAGAAAATCCTCTCCCATCTGAAACTAGCAGTCCTGCGAGGTCTCAAGCATCAGGTGAAGTCAAAGATTATATGTTCGGGCCCAAAATTAAACAACACAAAAAATACCAGCAGTTCAACGATAGCCCAGAGAGAAGTTCAAGTACATATGTCGGGGAAAAATACATAACACATGGATACTGAAAAACGATGCAGTACATTGAAATTCACAAAGCCAAATCATTCTTCACACCAGATACATTTGTCCTCAATATCATAAATAATAGTTCTGCAGCTATAGATACACAAATTACTACACCATTCTAACAATCAAATCTTTACCGAATCGTTCCAATCACTATCAAACCAAAATCTTTACGAAATCAAATCTACACTGAAACTGATGCTCCGAATTCACGGGCACAAGGACTGGATCTCTTTAGGAAGCTCTGTACGCAAGACTTCATTCTTGTCACTAAAGATTAGAGTGTGCATGAACTCGGCCTTCTAGTCATCTGCAGCAGCCTGCAAACAAGAAATGAAAATGATGGTTTAGTAAAGGATAACTAGAACCACAGGAGGAGTGTCTCAGCAAAAACACACAACAAAAATGAAAAGGATGATGAGACAAAACATACCTCCACATCACTGAAATCATCAACAAGCTCATCGCCATCATATGTAGAGCAGAACTTCATGACAAAGAAACCACAATCATTATTCACTTGCTTTGGAACATCGATAAAGGTCGGCCTCTTTGCAATAGTCACCCAGCTAGGCTGCTTGCTCGCTTTGTACGCAGCCTTGTCGTACACCTCCTCGAGCAACCCAACAAATCTCTTGATCTGCAAGAAATGAAAAAATAAGATGAAATCAAAAACATGTTAACCGAAAATAGTTAAGTTCAGGTACGTAAAAGCGGCACTTGCATAAGATCCAGCTAAAGAAATACCAGAAGTTCAACTATCAAATGATAGACAGTTCAAGCAGTATTACCAAAGCAGAGGCAGAAAGATATTTTGTCAACGGAAGACATAATAAACTTCGTGTCAAACAAGAAAATATGAAAGGAGCTTTAGGCTAAGAAACACTCATGATATTTTGGCAGTCTCCATGGAAAGAAGTTCGTGACATTCCCTTATTACTGTAAGGAAGTGAATCAAGGATGTCAATGCTCCCACGATAGCTATTCAGCACATACACACTGTAGTGCGCCATTGAGTCAATTGGGTTGAATAGTATCAAAAAAACCTGCCAAAAATGAAAGAAGTGGTGAACACAAACTATAAAACATATGTATTGAACAACCGAGATGAACACAAACTTCTTGACAAATTCGGCAAAAGGATGTACATAAAATTAAAAAAAGCAAAGAGTTATGAAAGCTAACCAGCTTTGCGTTAAAAAGGTCTTCTCCCTTGCGTACAAACATTGGGAGGAGTTTAGCCAAAAAATTTGCATCAAACTTTGGAACTGTTGCGGCGAAGAAATCATACTCCAGGCAGTACTGTGCATTCACAAAAATAGAATTAAAACAACCTCCCAAATGCCACTACACCAAAACTAGAGCAAAAAAGGGAGACATGGGTGCAAAGAACTGAAACCTGTATGAAGTAGGGACTAAGTACAATCTTGTCAGGAGAAGAGAAGATATCAGAGGTCTCCGGCTTATCCTTCCACAAGCTTATGGGATAATCCATTATATCTCCTTCCATCTGCTGCCCTTCACCGAAGATAGTATAAAGGACACGCCATGTGAGGTCAATCACATTCCCAGTGATGTTAAACATGAAGTAGCTTGTCCTGCAGATTTAAAAGAATGGGAAAAAATATTAGAAGTTCAGACACTAATACAACAGAAGTTCAGAAACTATAACTCCAAAAGGCAGGGAGAAATTTACAGAAGTTCAGGTACTAATACAACAGAAGTCCAGAACAAAGTAGCATCTCTGGCAGCAACAAAAATAAGAAGAAGAAAACTCACTCAGAATACTTCTCCAGACCATCATCACTAAGCACAAATTGTTTCACTCTCCGGGCCTCGGATAGATGAGGGTAAATGTACTTATTTAGGGGAGCGACAGTAGAACGCCACTTCAAAGGCAATCTCGATGCTCTCTTAGAGGAAGTTACGTTGCCAGACTCAACTGCCGGTTTCCTCCTGGTGATGACATCATTCTTCCCATCTCTCCCAGCAACAGTACCAGCAGCAGATTTACCATTCTTCGAGTAAGCAATATTCTCAAAATCATCATCTGACGAAATCACCTCTGCTTCATCTACTGCGATTGCACAAACCTTCCTGGAGTAAGGGGTGTTTGGAGCACCACAAATACCGAAAGCCTGCTTCCCCAACTTGGAAGGAAAAAGGGTTCGAGCGCTATCATCTTCTCTTGAAGTTGTACTCATCGATTCCTCCCTAGGTTGATATTCATGTGACCCGAGGAATGAGTAGTGGTAATCAGTCAAGTCCAACGGATCCACTGTCAAAGAAAAGGAAGACAAAAAAGACCATTAACTATAACTGAAGTTCAGGTACAACACAATGTACAGTCCAACTAATATAGATGACATGGTCACTACAAAAGCCAACCTAAAAAATGTGTTGCATTTAAAAACTAAATGAAGTTTAGGCACAACCAAAGACACAGTTCAACATAAACTTATGAATTGGAAAACAATCAACTAGAGCTAACTAAAATGCATAAAAGGCATCATATCCTGAAGTTCATGTACAATAAAAGATGAAATACAGGCAAGCAGTCCAAGTGTCAAGGCTTACATGTATAGTAGCCAAACAGACTTTGGAAGTCTATTTCAAATAGGTTAGAAGAAGCAATAGAGTACAACCACGTCTTTCTGATATCCGCGATATTATGATGGGAGTAGTTTGCAAGAACCCATCATGAAACGAATTAACATTTGTAAGCATGAAGAATCCGCAGTCGATACTACCATCAAACACAAAAAAGAACAGTGTTAGAACAAAAAAGAAAGCCAACGAATAAAAGAAGTTGCAGCTTACGTACAACTACAGTTAAACAGAAGTGATAGAGACAAAGTGGAAATCATACTTGTTATTCTGCTGGGGGACATCAATCCAATCCAAAAGGAAATGGTCAATAGTAAAATGACTGAAGGGTGTCTCCCTATCGTTGTTGTCATCGTTCCAAAGCTTCTTGATGTTATCAGTCATCCGCCAAAACAGGCGTACTGCACAGTCATCTTCTGGTCCATAGTGGGAGTCGAGAAGTTGGAACGTTGAATTCTTCAGGTCAAGAAATATCGAAACCCAATGACCAACACCACCCAAGTTAGCAGGAATCTCAGGCAGGTCAAAAGTGGGGAAAACAAACTGAAGCAACATAAACACATGAATCATTGAAAACTGAAAATTAAAATCAAATGGTACAAAGAAAAATAAAACAATATAAACAGAGTGGATCGCAGTGCAAACTAATACAGAGACAAAGAACAAGATATTGCTTACAGAATCATGTGCATCCATGCTATCTGGACCAGTCACCAAGAAGTACTTCCTCACACAGGAATCAAATTGACCTCTCAAAATCTTGTCCTAAAATAATCCAGATAACGCCAACATATGAAAATACAAAATGAGACAAACAAGTTTTAAATAAAATGGTAAGGAACAAAACAGAAAAGAAATCACTATAGGGTTGACTTACACAAACCCAATACGGCAGAATGAGTTTATCTGATTTCTGGTATTTCGCATGTAGACAATACAGTGCAATCTCAGCTACATTAGATCGAAGCATTCCGCGAGGAGAAAAAGATATTGCTACATCTTAAATAGTAGCTTCACACTCATTGTTTCGGAACATAATATTTGATCTAAAACAAGCAATAGAAAGTAAAAAAGAAGTTAAGCATCAGGAACTCAAGAAACTCATCACACATATAAGCACAGAAGTTCAGCTACATCACAATAGGCAGTAAAAAAAGACTAGATGTTCAGCACAGAGAAGAAGTTAGAAGTCCAGCAACAAAGAGTAAAGAAGTTTAGGTATGAAACAACAGGCAGTTCATAGTGGTAGATGGATGTAAATTCTAGCAAGCCGCACTCACCTCTTAGGACGATCATTCTTAAGCCTAGTAACGCTGAAATAAAAGTCATCAACCTTCTTTCGAACGACAGCAAGTTCACTATCTGCTCAGCAAAAGAAATAGAAAATAAGAGCAACATTCCAGCACAACATTCAAACACAAGCATATCTCAGCTGCTACACCAGAAAAGATAAAACAACAGGATTATAAACATCACAACCCATGCATTACAAACCTCCCCCCACATAGAAACAGGTTCACTTAACTTTATTTACAAACCAAACGACAAAGCACAAACCAGAAGTTCAACTTGCACCACACAGGCAATTCACAGTGATATCATGGACCAAAACCAAAAAACAAAAGGAACGGGGATGGCGAAAGAAGAGAGAAGCATGCTCCTCTCTTTATGGATTCTTGCCTATTCCAGTCACAACACTTTAATGATCAACCTCCTCTCCCACACTATCGCTTTCGGTCTCTTCATCGTCATCTCCAATAGACATTGTAGCATCATCAGCGAGGACAGCAGCAGTAGTTGGACCAGCTGGAGAATCTGAAACAACAAAAATTGTTGGAGCAGTTGGAGCAGCTGGAGAACCAGCATCAACAACAACTGATGGCTCTGCTGCAGGAGACTTCTCCGGGCCTGCAGCAGCACTACCACCAGTCTCAATAGCAGCCTCGACGGGATCTGTCTCCAAAATGATATCTCCAGCTGACTTGCCCTGCTCAGCATCAGAAACCACAACACCAATGGACGACTGAGGTTCAGTTGGCTCCACCCCTTCAGAGTAGTCGGTGCCTGACACGGCCTTGTCTGCAACCTTCTCTGGAGAAACACTAGAATCATCATTCTGCAGCAAAGAACAGGAAGTCATTACAAATGGGCAGACAGTGATAAATTGCAAAAACAAGTACAATGAAAAAATGAGACAAATGGACAAGAAAAATGGTACTTTATTTTCACTGTCATGAACCTCATCAACTGATATATCACTCGCGGGAACAGGTTCATGCACAGGAGCAGTTGCGTTTTCAGGTAAAACATCCTCCTCAATCCTAGCATCATCATCAATAGCCTACAAAAAAAACCATGTAGAACACAAATGCCTAATCAGCAGAAGTTCACATTACATAATAAAAGAAGGTCAACTATTGCAAAATGACACATAGTGGAAGTCTAAATATAGTAAACATAGAAAGGCAAATAGCAAACTACTCTAATGCAAAAGGGAACAAAAAGGGCCAGTTATGGAAATGACAGAAGTTCAGGTGTTGTAGCCTCTGAAGTTCAGGTACTGTAAACAGAGAAGGTCACCTAGGAAACAATAGTGATAAAAGAAAAAGGTTTAGGACACATGAAATCAATAAGGGTCACCTATGACTGTAAACAGTAATAACTGAAAAGCTAACAATGAACATTAATGCACAGAAATATCAAAAAGCCAACACAAACAAACCTCTTTGGTATGATCCACATGGCCTCCTTCACGACCCAAACGAACAGGATCTTGCCTCTCAATCTGACTCACAACAACACTGGCCTCATCTTCAAAAGTCTTGCAACGAACATCCTGCATTTCCTTGAATAGCCGAAAGCTAGCACGGAGGTGGGAAGTGCTCTCACGAAGCTCAGCAAGATATTTAGCTTCAAACGACAAAAGCTCCTTCGAAGACTCATCATCAAAACTGTGGCCGGGAGGAAGAATCCCATCCACGTGACTAAGACGCTAAACCGTTGTCGGAACACGAGCCATCTCTCCACAAACAGTTTCCAGAAGTCCATCAATCCTAGCAAGGGAAACATTCACAGCATCAAACAAACCCTCAGAGGACATGCCACCTGCAGCACTCACACGGGCAGAAGAACCTCCTAGATCTACAGGGGGCGCCAGTTTTAACATCCCATGCGAATTCAAATCTTGGGGAAGTTCCACTCCATAGGCCGGAGGCACGAGGCATAGTAAGAACAGGACGTTCAATAACCCTAAAGAACACAACCTCAGCCTGTGTCTTCCACTGCATATAAAAACAAAAGTCAACACGTCGTAGAACAATTGAAAGAACATGGAAGCAGAAATACAGAAGACAGTAGCAGAAGTTCAAGTTAGTACCACAAGTTGATACTAAAAAAGACAATGACAAGGAAAAAAAGGCAGAACAATCAGATACACAAACTACACCAAAAATTCCACTAATGCCTACACACGCAGTACATTTCAGAAGTCCAACAATGTCTACATAGGTAGTACAACCATGTATGACCAGAAGTTAACATGCTTTTAAACTGTTAGAAATGTATATAGCAGAAGTTCAACCATGTACTGCTACGTCTTGAGCTTGCGTTGGTTTTCCTTGAAGAGGAAAGGGTGATGCAGCAATAGTAGAGTAAGTATTTCCCTCAGTTTTTGAGAACCAAGGTATCAATCCAGTAGGAGGCTCCTCACAAGTCCCACACACCTACACAAACAAACAAGAACTCGCAACCAACGCAATAAAGGGGTTGTCAATCCCTTCAAGGCCACTTGCGAAAGTGAGATCTGATAGAGATAATATGATAAGATAAATTTATTTTTGGTATTTTATGATATAGATTGAAAAAGTAAAGATGCAAATAAAAGTAGATTGAAAGCTTATATGATAAGAGATAGAACCGGGGGCCATAGGTTTCAATAGTGGCTTCTCTCAAGATAGCATAATTATTACGGTGGGTGAACAAATTACTGTCAAGCAATTGATAGAAAAGCGAATAATTATGAGATTATCTAGGCATGGTCATGTATATAGGCATCACGTCCGTGACAAGTAGATCGAAACGATTCGGCATCTACTACTATTACTCCACACATCGACCGACTCCTGCCTGCATCTATTAAGTTCATGAAGAACAGAGTAATGCATTAAGAAAGATGACATGATGTAGAGGGATAAACTCATGCAATATGATATAAACCCCATCTTTTTATCCTCGATGGCAACAATACAATACGTGCCTTGCTGCCCCTGCTGTCATTGGGAAAGGACACCGCAAGATTGAACCCAAAGCTAAGCACTTCTCCCATTGCAAGAAAGATCAATCTAGTAGGCCAAACCAAACTGATAATTCGAAGAGACTTGCAAAGATAACTTAATCACACATAAAAGAATTCAGAGGAGATTCAAATATTTCTCATAGATAAACTTGATCATAAACCCACAATTCATCGGATCTCGACAAACACACCGCAAAAAGAGTTACATCGTATAGATCTCCAAGAAGAGGAAGGAGAACATTGTATTGAGAATCAAAGAGAGAGAAGAAGCCATCTAGCTAATAACTATGGACCCGAAGGTTTGTGGTAAACTACTCACAACTCATCGGAGAGGCCTTGGAGATGATGTAGAAGCCCTCCGTGGTGGATTCCCCCTCCGGCGGAGCATCGGCGACGGCTCCAAGATGGGATCTCGTGGATACAGAAGGTTGCGGCGGTGGAATTAGGTTTACATGGTCGTTTCTGGTGGTTTCAGGGTACGGGTGTATATATAGGAGGAAGAAGTACGGCGGTGGACGATCGAGGGGCCCACGAGGGTAGGGGGCCCGCCCACTTGTAGGGGGCGCTCTGGGCACCCTCGTGGCCGCCTTGCTTGTTGCTTGACGTCCACTCCAAGTCTCCGGGTTGGCATTTGTTCCAAAAAGATCATTCCCGAAGGTTTCATCCCGTTTGGACTCCGTTTGATATTCCTTTTCTTCGAAACACTGAAATAGGCAAAAAAGCAGCAATTCGGGCTGGGCCACCGGTTAGTAGGTCAGTCCAAAAAATGATATAAAAGTGTAAAGTAAAGCCCATAAACATCCAAAACGGGTAATATAATAGCATGGAACATTAAAAAATTATAGATACGTTCGACACGTATCAAGCATCCCCAAGCTTAATTCCTGCTCGTCCTCGAGTAGGTAAATGATAAAAACATAATTTTTCATGTGGAATGCTACCTAGCATATTTCTCAATGTAATTCTCTTTATTGTGGCATGAATGTTCAGATCCAAATGATTCAAAATAAAAGTTCATATTGACATAAGAAATAGTAATACTTCAAGCATACTAATAAAGCAATCATGTCTTCTCAAAATAACATGGCTAAAGAAAGTTATCCCTAAAAAATCATATAGTCTGGTTGTTGTCTATCTTCATCACACAAAGTATTTAATCATGCACAACCCCGATGAGAAGCCAAGCAATTGTTTCATACTTTAGTAATCTCAAACTTTTTCAATTTTCACGCAATACATGAGCATGAGCCATGGACATGGCACTATATGTGGAATAGAATGGTGGTTGTGGAGAAGACAAAAAGGATAAGATTGTCTCACATCAACTAGGCGTATCAACGGGCTATGGAGATGCCCATTAATAGATATCAATGTGAGTGAGTAGGGATTGCCATGCAACGGATGCACTAGAGCTATAAATGTATGAAAGCTCAACAAAAGAAACTAAGTGGGTGTGCATCCAACTTGCTTGCTCACGAAGTTCTATAATGAAAAATTCCCACTAGTATATGAAAGTGACAACATAGGAGACTCTCTATCATGAAGATCATGGTGCTACTTTGAAGCACAAGTGTGGTAAAAAGGATAGTAGCATTGTCCCTTTTCTCTTTTTCTCTCAATTTTTTTCCATTTTTTTTATTTTTTATTTGGCCTTTCTTTTTCTTTTCTTTTTCATTTGGCCTTTCTCTTTTTTTTTTGAAGTCCGAAGTCTCATCCCGACTTGTGGGGGAATCATAGTCTCCATCATCCTTTCCTCACTGGGACAATGCTCTAATAATGAAGATCACCACACTTTTATTTATTTACAACTCAAGATTACAACTCGATTCTTAGAACAAGATATGACTATATATGAATGCCTCCGGTGGTGTACCGGGATATGCAATGAATCAAGAGTGACATGTATGAAAAATTATGAGGTGGCTTTGCCACAAATACGATGTCAACTACATGATCATGCAAAGAGCAATATGACAATGATGATGCGTGTCATAATAAACGGAACGGTGGAAACTTGCATGGCAATATATCTCGGAATAGCTATGGAAATGCCATAATAGGTAGGTATGGTGGCTGTTTTGAGGAATGTATATGGTGGGTATATGGTATCGGCGAAAGTTGCGTGGCACAAGAGAGGCTAGCAATGGTGGAATGGTGAGAGTGCGTATAATCCATGGACTCAACATTAGTCATAAAGAACTCATATACTTATTGCAAAAATCTACAAGCCATTGAAAACAAAGTACTACGCGCATGCTCCTAGGGGGATAGATTGGTAGGAAAAGTCCATCACTCGTCCCCGACCGCCACTCATAAGAAAGACAATCAATAAATAAAATTGTCCTCCAACTTCATCACAAAGCGGTTCACCATACGTGCATGCTAGGGGAATCACAAACTTCAACACAAGTATTCTTTAAATTCACAATTACCCAACTAGCATGACTCTAATATCACCATCTCTATATCTCAAAACAATTATCAAGTATCAAAACGATCATAGCATCCAATTCACTTTCTATGATAGTTTTTATTATACCCAACTTGGATGCCCATCATTCTAGGACCAATTTTATAAACATAGCAAATACCATGCTGTTCTAAGAGACTCTCCAAATAATATACGTGAAGCATGAGAGATCAACAATTTCTACAAAATTAAGCCACCGCCGTGCTCTAAAAGATATAAGTGAAGCACTAGAGCAAAAATTATCTAGCTCAAGAGATATAAGTGAAGCACATAGAGTATTCTAATAAATTTCAAATCAAGTATTTCTCTCCCAATAGGTGTGTAAAGCAAGTATGATTGTGGTAAACTAAAAAGCAAAGACTAATATCATACACGACGCTCCAAGCAAAACACATATCATGTGGCGAATAAAAATATAGCTCCAAGTAAAGTTACCGATGAACGAAGACGAAAGAGGGGATGCCTTCCGGGGCATCCCCGAGCTTAGGCTCTTGGTTGTCCTTGAATATTACCTTGGGGTGACTTGGGCATCCCCAATCTTAGGCTCTTGCAACTCCTTATTCCATAGTCCATCGAATCTTTACCCAAAACTTGAAAACTTCACAACACAAAACTCAACACAAAACTCGTAAGCTCCGTTAGTATAAGAAAATAAAACCACCACTTAGGCACTGTTGTGAACTCATTATAAATTCATATTGGTGTTAAACCTACTATATTCAAACTTATCTATGGTTCATACCCTCCGATACTACTCATAGATTCATCAAAATAAGCAAACAACACCTAGAAAACAGAATCTGTCAAAAACAGAACAGTCTGTAGTAATCTGTATCATTCGAATACTTATGTAACTCCAAAAATTCTGACATAAATTGGTGGACCTGAGTAATTTGTATATTAATCATCTGCAAAACTAATCAACCTAAAAGCACTCTCCTGTAAAAAATGGCAGCTAATCTCGTGAGCGCTAAAGTTTCTGTTTTTTACAGCAAGATTACAAAGACTTCACCCAAGTCTTCCCAAAGGTTCTACTTGGCACAAACACTAATTAAAACTAAAACCACATCTAACCAGAGGCTAGATGAATTATTTATTACTCAACAGGAGCAAAAAGTAAAGACCAAAAATAAAGTTGGGTTGCCTCCCAACAAGCGCTATCGTTTAACGCCCCTAGCTAGGCATGATGATTTCAATGATGCTCACATAAAAGATAAGAATTGAAACATAAAGAGAGCATCATGAAGAATATGACTAGCACATTTAAGTCTAACCCAATTCCTATGCATAGGGATTTCATGAGCAAACAACTTACGGGAACAATAATCAACTAAATAGGAAGGCAAAACAAGCATAACTTCAAGATTTTAAGCACATAGAGAGGAAACTTGATATTATTGCAATTCCTACAAGCATATGTTCCTCCCTCATAATAATTTTCAGTAGCATCATGAATGAATTCACAATATAACCAGCACCTAAAGCATTCTTTTCATGATCTACTTGCATTGAAATTTTACTACTCTCCACATAAGCAAATTTATTCTCATCAATAGTAGTGGGAGCAAACTTAACAAAATAACTATCATGTGAGGCATAATCTAATTGAAAACTAAAATCATGATGACAAGTTTCATGGTTATCATTATTCCTAATAGCATACGAGTGATCACAATAATCATCATAGATAGCAACTTTGTTCTCATAATCACTTGGAACCTCTTCTGAAATAGTGGATTCATCACTAAATAAAGTCATGACCTCTCCAAATCCACTTTCATCAATATAATCATCATAAATAGGAGGCATGTTGTCATCATAATAAATATTTTCATCAAAACTTGGGGGACTAAACATATCATCTTCATCAAACATTGCATCCCCAAGCTTGTGGCTTTGCATATCATTAGCATCATGGGTATTCAAAGAATTCATACTAATAACATTGCAATCATGCTCTTCATTCAAAGATTTAGTGCCAAACATTTTATAGATTTCTTCTTGTAGCACTTGAGCACAATTTTCCTTACCATCATTCTCACGAAAGATATTAAAAAGATGAAGCGTATGAGACAAACTCAATTCCATTTTTTTAGTTTTCTTTTATAGACTAAACTAGTGATAAAACAAGAAACTAAAAGATTCGATTGCAAGATCTAAAGATATACCTTCAAGCACTCACCTCCCCAGCAACGGCGCCAGAAATCCTTCTTGCTACGTCTTGAGCTTGCGTTGGTTTTCCTTGAAGAGGAAATGGTGATGCAGCAATAGTAGCATAAGTATTTCCCTCAGTTTTTGAGAACCAAGGTATCAATCCAGTAGGAGGCTCCTCACAAGTCTCATGCACCTACACAAACAAACAAGAACTCGCAACCAACGCAATAGAGGGGTTGTCAATCCCTTTAAGGCCACTTGCGAAAGTGAGATTTGATAGAGATAATATGATAAGATAAATATATTTTTGGTATTTTATGATATAGATTGAAAAAGTAAAGATGCAAATAAAAGTAGATTGAAAGCTTATATGATAAGAGATAGACCCGGGGGCCATAGGTTTCACTAGTGGCTTCTCTCAAGATAGCATAATTATTACGGTGGGTGAACAAATTACTGTCATGCAATTGATAGAAAAGCGAATAATTATGAGATTATCTAGGCATGGTCATGTATATAGGCATCACGTCCGTGACAAGTAGATCGAAACGATTCGGCATCTACTACTATTACTCCACACATCGACCAACTCCTGCCTGCATCTAGAGTATTAAGTTCATGAAGAACAGAGTAACGCATTAAGAAAGATGACATGATGTAGAGGGATAAACTCATGCAATATGATATAAACCCCATCTTTTTATCCTCGATGGCAACAATACAATATGTGCCTTGCTGCCCTAACATCCTTTGGGAAAGGACACATAAGATTGAACCCAAAGCTAAGCACTTCCCCCATTGCAAGAAAGATCAATCTAGTAGGCCAAACCAAACTGATAATTCGAAGAGACTTGCAAAGATAAATTAATCTCACATAAAAGAATTCAGAGGAGATTCAAATATTTCTCATATATAAACTTGATCATAAACCCACAATTCATCGGATCTTGACAAACACACCGCAAATAGAGTTACATCGAATAGATCTCCAAGAATAGGAAGGATAACTTTGTATTGAGAATCAAAGAGAGAGAAGAAGACATCTAACTAATAACTATGGACCCGAAGGTCTGTGGTAAACTACTCACAACTCATCGGAGAGGCCTTGGAGATGATGTAGAGGCCCTCCATGGTGGATTCCCCCTCCGGCGGAGCGCCAGCGACGGCTCCAAGACGGGATCTCGCGGATACAAAAGGTTGCGGTGGTGGAATTAGGTTTTCATGGTCGCTTCTGATGGTTTCACGGTACGGGTGTATATATAGGAAGAAGAAGTACGTCGGTGGACGATCGAGGGGCCCACGAGGCTGGTGGGCGCGCCCACCTGTAGGGGGCGCGCTGGGCACCCTCGTGGTCTCCTCGGTTGTTGCTTGACGTCCACTCCAAGTCTCCAGGTTGGCATTTGTTCCAAAAAGATCGTTCCCGAAGGTTTCATCTCGTTTGGACTCCTTTTGATATTCCTTTTCTTTGAAACACTGAAATAGGCAAAAAAAACAGCAATTCGGGTTGGGCCTCCGGTTAGTAGGTTAGTCCAAAAAATGATATAAAAGTGTAAAGTAAAGCCCATAAACATCCTAAACGGGTAATATAATAGCATGGAACAATAAAAAATTATAGATACGTTGGAGATGTATCATGTACACCAACAAGTTAATGTAATTTCTTATGTATTTATCCAGAAGTTCACCTATGTACACAAAGGCAGTAATACCATATAAGCCAAGCAGTTCAGCTAATATAGTTGTCTATATGAAGCACAAGGTCAGCTATGTACATAGCAGAAGTTCAACCTCTACACAAAGGCAGTGCTAACTACACAGGAAAGAAGAAACACTCACAGGCAGTTTCCCAAACACCCAGTTGGCTGGGTCATCATCACCCTTCCTGACCAAGTCAGCAGCAGCAAGCTCAAGAAGATTGCTCTGGTTCATGAAACTTATGTGAGGGGTCCTCAAGTCAACAACAGGCTTCTTGCCAATACATAAGAAATGGCGCGATGGCACAACCTCTGACAGCTTTTCATCTGCTAGTCCCTTGCCGATACCTAATAACAGCCCTTCGAATGTCATCAACAACCAACTGGCAGTAGTCCATATCTACTATATCTTCAGAGACAAGGTTCTTAGCCATTGCTGCCTCCCTGGACACTCGTGTAGACGTACCAGGAATAACCACCTTCATGAATAGAATCAGGTAAAACACCTGCAAAGCAAGATCATCATTCGTCTCATCCTTCACAAGTTTTGCAAGGATATCCCGCAGATCCTTTGTCTTGATGTCGTCACTCCTAGCGTAGCCAAGTTTGGACTTCAGCCTCATGACAGCATCATCAAAACCATCATTCAAGGGCCTAGGAGGTGTACGATCACCTTAAGGGAATCCAAAAATATGGTGAATAGCATCACTTGTAATACGCAGAACCTTGTTCGCCTCACCCATGTCCAGAATCATGGTTGTAGGGTCAATCCTCGTGTAGATGTTGCCCATCAAAGGACGAGAAATGTTGGAATCAACAGTCAAGTCAAACACACAACCAAAACCAGCCTTGATAACCCTCTTCCTGTGCCTAAGTTGTAGCATTTTCGCACACGTCTTGTCCTCTTTCAGTGAGCAGCAAACCGTATTGTCAAAGCGTTTCGCCGCATCTCCTCCTTCGTCACCTTCTTCGGGCGCTTTGCCTGCTCTCTTCCTCCTCTCAGGCCGCTTCACAAGCTGATATTGAAAACAAATACAATGACAAGGAAAAAAGGAAGAACAATGAGATACACAAACTACAACAAAATTCCACTAATGCCTATATACAAAGTACATTTCAGAAGTCCAACTATGTCTACATAGGCAGTACAACCATGTACTATCAGAAGTCTAACTATGTCTACATAGGCAGTACAACTATGTATGACCAGAAGTTAGCATGCTTTCAAAATGTTAGAAATGTAAATAGCAGAAGTTCAACCATGTACACCAAGGCAGTAATAAAACATGTACAACAACAAATTAAGCTAATTTCTTATGTATTTATCCAAAAGTTCACCTATGTACACAAAGGCAGTAATACCATATAAGACAAGCAGTTCAGTTAATTTTCTCGTCTATATGAAGCAGAAGATCAGCTATGTACATAGCAGAAGTTCAACCATGTACACAAAGGTAGTGCTACAAACACAAAAACTACAACAAATCTACAAATGCTCTCAAAATTAGTAAACATGAGAGATTCATACCTGATTAGCGGTAGGAGCAGCATCATCATCATCACCGTTGAAATCAGCATCATCCTTGTCCTCTGGATTAACACGAGAATGCTTCTTCACACCCTTGTTGACCTTTGCAGGTGCAACCTTGCGCTTAACGTTGCAATTCTTCCCCTTACCAGATGCACCAGCACCAAGCGGAGAAGGCGTAGGCGCTGCAGTGGCAAGCACACTAGGACTACGGCGTGTCATTCCACCGAGGGCGGGCCCTTCCTCTTCAGCAATTTCTGCAGACTTTGATACACGTGGGCTCCTTCGAGGAGTAAGTTCACCAACTAAATTCTTCGTGGCAGCGGTCTTTTTGATTTTCTTCTTCACGGGGACAACCATGGCATCAGCGCCACACGGCACGTCTTCCTCAGCAACAGAGCAATGCCCAACTGTGAGCTCAGTAACATTAACAGTTTCAGGAACATCAGAACCTTTCTGAAGGCGGGCCGCCATCTTCTTGTGAAAATCTCCTTGCTTCTTCCTCTTGCGCTGGTCCTCCAGAAGAAGCTGAAGAGGCACATCCTCAGGTTGCGTGACAGGTTCAGTGCCATCAACAGACTGCGACTGCGTCTCTGACATCTGAACAGAGCATAAAGGATTGAGCGGAATCGGAACCTTGGTAGCGGGCCCCCCTCAAAGTGACAAGCAGTGTTTTCTGATAAACCCATCTCAGATAGAATATCGTTGATGGTGTTCATAGCTTCCTCTCCTGTGGACACATCTGCAAAGAACACAAAAAATAGAACAAAAAAGAAAAATAGTCAGCAACAACAAACAAAACACACACGACAGGAATAAGTTAAAAAACATGGCTTGAGAATTTAAAGTAAAAAGAAAAGGAGTTGCACATACTAGGTGAAGCAAGAGCTGCAGAAGCAAGTTCCTTGAGGCTTGAATTATTCTCAAGGCTCGAAGCAACCTCAGCAATCAAAGACAAAGGAATAACAGGTGATTTAGCCGCATCAGATATTGGAGCATCAGTATTAACCACGAAGCTCCATCTTGATCTGAGCATTTTTGAGAACTATTCAATTCATCATCAACTACAAAAAATGCAAGTAAAAAAGAAGTTGAGTCCTAATCAACAATCCTACACCAAAAGGGGGTTCAACTATTGTATCAATATATAATACCCAGAAGTTTAACAATACCTAACAAAGAAGTAAACACAAATGAACAATTTACAATTTACATACTAAATATAGAACAATCTACACCAGAGAGGGTACTACATATAAGATGAATGTCCAGAAGTTCAGCAATATATAACAAAGCAGTAAAACAAAATACACAGAACAGAAGTTCAACCAAATTTCATTATAAACAAAACAATAATTAAAACCAAAAGTTCAACTATGTGGCCCAAGCAAGTACCACATAAAAAAGATGTAGCATGAGCAGAAATGCTATTTCACAGGCAAACTAAATATCAATACCATAAAAATGACCACACAAAAAAAACAAACAAAGATATACACTATAAAAATATGAAACATGTGGGAAGTCCAACAACACTTGGTGACATAGTTCACCAGCAATTCATCAAATAAAAATTAAGCAACACTCTACTAACTTAAACTAAGGGTAAAATACATACACATCAACTTTGCTAGAAGTTCACACTTTTAAGAATGGGCAGTCCAACAAGACAACCAAGTGAAGATATGGGCAAACATATATAACAAAACTTCTACTTAAAATACAAAATGCAACTACATTAAAAAACCTGGAGAAGGTTTTGAAGCCATGACAACACAACCCCCTTGATGAATGGTACTCCAAACACTATATCAACCTACAAAAAATAGGGGATAGAATGCGTATAGTTAGCAAGTAGAAAATCATACAACAAATACAGTAGCACATCTAGAAAAGCAAATAAATCAAACCTAGGATGAAAACAGTAGCACATGTAGGCAAGCACAACAAAAAAATTATACATAAACTAACTAGCATGTGACATACACAATCTAGACTTTGAAATCAACAACACTAAGACAATTACATACATCAGATCCAGCATCAACCATCACACCACACCCTCTCTTACATGCATCTGACGGCTGAAATCACAACAGGGGAAATGGAATCCACTAAAGTCTGAAGGGAGAAATAGCACACACAAGCATCTCACATGCAAATCTGACCACGGGGGAATGGAATCCACCCACCACACGCACAAGAACCCTACCTAATCTCCCACCCAACCATCAGAACAAAGGGGAGGACGCGGATGCAGAGCACAGAAGAAACAGAGAGCCCTCGTCAGATCTGGCGAACACTGAAAGCAAGGATTGGAGGGAGGGAGCATTTGTACCTCTCCAAACGAACCCCGCACGCACAAATCCGGGGTGGTTCTTCCACCCCCATGAAGCCACGCGCACCTTGCAACCGCGCAGGCAGTTGCCACCCTCGCTTCAGAGCAGAAGGGCTGGGCGAGGGAGAGCGGGCTGGGCGAGGGAGAGCGGGGTGTGGGGGAGAAATAGGAGCGTCACGGGTGCCGGTTACTACACGCACGATCGTAGGGGACAACGGCGGAGAAATTGGGGGAGGTTGGAGGCAGCAGAGCGACAGAGAGGGAGAAGAGAGCGAGCGAGACAGAGAGGTGTTTTCTGATAGGTGGTGGCGAGGGAGACAGAGCCTCTCTGTAGTGGGGTGTTGCAGCACCGTGGTAGTTACACTTTTACCCCCCTCCCCC
This sequence comes from Aegilops longissima, assembly GCA_021605205.1. Classification (NCBI taxonomy): domain Eukaryota; kingdom Viridiplantae; phylum Streptophyta; class Magnoliopsida; order Poales; family Poaceae; genus Aegilops; species Aegilops longissima. The sequence continues at coordinate 44,305,753 of CM038677.1, forward strand.
CCCCCCAACAACTAAAAAAGTAAACGCATCTATTGGTAAATAAATGCACCATTTGAATGCATCTATTTTTTAAAAGTTAAGATCACATAACAAATCTGCTGGTATCCTACAAACAAAAAATTGATTGCAAGCAGAAAGGTCAAGTACTCTACCAAGGGAAGAAAAATACATAAACAAATATGCACGTACAAAAACAAGAGAAAGAAGTTCAAAAAATAAAGAACAGAAGTTCAAGTACACTAATCACAAAAGTAAAGGCATATGAATAAATAAACACTAAGAAACAAAAAGAAGAAGTTCAAGTACAAAAACAGATGAAGTCCATATCTAACTAAAATACACAACTTAAAAACAATATAGAAGTTCAAAATTCAAATACACACAAAGTACACATGCGGCTCGGCCTCGCTCTACCGCATTACTACGCGCTAGGTCTTGACAGGACGCAATGTGGTTATTCTGTTTCCACCCCCACCGCACACACCCCAGAGCCACACCCCTAAGATAGATAGTGGGGTCACAGATGTGACGGACTCGCCTCCACATGCGGCAGCGCGTGTAAATCGCTGCTCCGCCTCGTTCTTGTCTCGCCCTTGAGGATAGGGAGGGTCTGACCCCCTGCTCGGCCTCGCGCTACCGCATTCTGCGCGCTAGGTTTTCACGGGGCGCAATGTGGTTATTCTTTTCCACCCCCCCCACGCTTTTGAGCCACACCCTAAGATAGATAGTGGGGTCACGGATGTGACGGACTCGCCTCCGCATGCGACGATGCGGCACGCCGCGTCGTCCCCTGCTCGGCTCGTTCTGTCTCGGCCTCGCGGAGGAGGAGGTCCCTCCCCCCCCTACCGGCCTCGCGCTCTGCATTGTTCGCGCTAGGTTTCAACAGGGGCCTAATCACGGTTATTCTGTTTCCACCCCCATCGCATGCACCCCAGAGCCACACCCCTAAGATAGATAGTGGGGTCAGGATGTGACGGACTCGCCTCCGCATGCGACGACGCGGCACGCCGCGTCATCCCTTGCTCCGGCTCGTTCCTATCTCGGCCTCGCAAGGGGAGGGGAGGACGCAATGCGGTTATCAATGATTAAAAAATCCATAAAAAATTGTCACCAATTATTGATGAAGTTCAAATTATAAAAACACAGAAGTTCAGGGGTTTGAAAAAACATCAAATGAACATGTAGAAAAATTAAACTGAAGCAAAAATATTGTAAGTTCAGGTTAAACCATACTGAAGTTCTACCACTGTTCGAAGTATGCAAACATGTTACAAAAAGTTAAAAAGGTATGCATGCATATGGTGAAATAATCCCATAGTTGCCCATGGAACAAACTCAAATCAAAAATCAAAAATTGAATTTTATATATATATATATATATATATATATATATATATATATATATATATATATATATATATATATATATATATATATATATATATATATATATAGAGAGAGAGAGAGAGAGAGAGAGAGCAATGCTGCACCGCCTTGTAATGTGGAAAGCAGGAAGTTTAATCAGTGGTACCATGGAAGTCCAACTACTACCACAGAACGTGGATTAACCAAAAGTCTAATCCCAAAGACAGAATAAATGTAAAAAAAGGATCCGTGTGTCTACGGACCAGCTACACATTTACACATATCAGTACCCTCAAAAACAAAAACAAAAGTACACAAAAAATTTATAACAACACCAACCAAACAGATCGTATTGCAGCATCACCTTGATAACACGCATTAAAACGAGGGAAGTTCAAGCACAAAAGGTGCGGAAGTCCAACTCTGTAACACAGACAGTAGAATCACTGAAAAAATAACCGAACAGAACGGGGGATCCTCCTCCCATCGATGCAGGCAGCGGCCATGGATGGATGTATGGATACGATTGTGGCACCTTGAAGGAGAAGGAGAGCACGTCCCTGAGGTCCGGAAGCTTGCTGCCGTCGCCGCCGATGACCATGGTTCCGATGATCCCTGCAGGCATACATACAAGCAGACACCACTACGTCAGCTGCCTACCTAGCTTAGCAACACGGGGAGCGATCGCGCGGGTGCGCGAGCGAGCGGAGTAAGAACGAGGCAATCGGCTCGCGGGACGCCACTGGGAGGGAGGGGCGGGATTCGCGGGGAGCTAAATCGATGCGGCTGGGCAGGTGGGAGGGGGGAACAATCAATGGCGCGGGGGGTGTACTCGCCTGCCTGATCAAATTAACAACATATTAACAGAAAAACAACAATTACACAGAAGCCGCGGAAACCACTCCCGCGGACGAAGAATACAGAATCCGGAATCAAATCTGTTCAAATTAACGACAAATTATCCATGAAACTCGTATCTACAACAAATTCCCATCATGTTAAAGGTTCTAGAACATCCAGTGAATGCATTAAACGTGTAAATAGACACAAGTTCATCCACCCCCGAGAGTGAATCCGCCAAAATGCAAAATCACGAATCAAAACAAGCATTTAGATGCAGGTATGGGTATCTGGATTACAGTCACATCCCATACAACACGGAATAATTCGCGGGGAAAGCCACAGTTTCGTATATATATAAAATTTTGTTTGGAAAGTCAAATTTTGCAAACTTTGATCAAGGTTGTAGAGAAATCTATTTATATCTACAATACCAAATATATAAAATATGAAACCACATCTTATGATGAATCTAACAATTAATATATGTTTGTCATTCAAGATGCAAATGCTTTTATCCACAAACTTGGTCAAAGTTTATGATGTTTGACTTTTCAGAAAACCTGTATGCACTATATTATGGGATGGAGGGGGTATGTTTTACTAGGGGATTTGCGTGGGGAACGACGTTCCATTCGGGGCCTTACACTGCCGGTGGTCAAGGGGATCTCTCTCTCTCAAGCGCGTGCATTCATATGTCACTCGGTCACTTCGCGCTGCTTAAACTTTGTTCCAATGATTTGGCCAAAGTTTTTCTTTTTTTAAACACAGTACAGACGGAAGCGCTCATATATACATGCATACACTCATCCCTATGAACGTACACACACACCCTATCCCTATGAGCATCTCCAAAAGACTGAGCCGGCATATCATCTTGAAATTTATGAAGTCACCGTAGGCACCTCGTCATCGACGGAAACGTCTCCTCCACTGAATGCGCATCGCCGGGACTTGAACCTTAGCCATCCAACCACAGGGTGGTTCGCTGATTTGGCCAAAGTTGACCGTAGGCAAGCAATGATACGCACTACACAGGCATGATATGTGTCATAGGCGAGCAATGCACAGTTTTTTTGCCAAAAAAAACACAAATCAAAAGCAAGAGAGCCAGGCACGTGTCATTAACTACTGCACACATGCATGCAAAATCCAAGTTGTAACTAAGGAGACCACAACACACTCCAGTGGTAGTGCTAGATTAGCTCAAACGAACGAAAGCGTAGCAGTAGCCAGTCCACTGTACCGATCCGGGCAGGCACGTAGTCTTTAGTCTTAACTTAAGTGAACAGTAGCTAGTGAGTAGTGTTTATGTTTACTCAAACATAATTTAACTTAACAATGTCTCAGTTTGAAAATCAGACGAACGATCAGCAATCTGGTGTTGCTGGATCCACGCTGGCCTACGCGAGCAGCGGAGCCCGCTCGTCCACGTTGGTCTGCTCCCGGGGAAACTTCCAGAAGTAGACATGGAGGGCGAGCTGAAGGAGTGCAGACGCCAGACCCAGGCAGTTGGGCAGCTGCACATTGATCACGAAGATTCATTCATTCACTCGTTCATGTGGCGGCTCCGACTTAATCAGAGCAAGCTAGCAATGCAAAAGGCTCGCATGGATGGATGTATAATGTATTGGTGTATAGTGTGCTTACCCCAACGAAGTTCTTGAACTCCTCCCCGCCGTACGCGTAGACGATCCAGAGTGGTGTGGAGACGAGAGACAAGGCCGGAACAATCACATGAGGCATACACTCCATGGACATCTGCTTGCACACCTTGGACTGCACCATCATGGACCAATGTGTGTTAGAAACCACATTGAAGCCAGCAGACGTGAACGAGATCACCAGTGGGTTTATAGTTACCGACCACGTTGTACAAGATCATACACGGGACGAGCCATGCGCACGCTCCAGCGGGGTAGGTGAGTGCGTCGGCGTCCATCGGGCCAAGGAGGTAGAAACACAGCAGCACGACGTAGGTGACCGCAGCCACCGCGCACTGCACGAGGACGAGACGCCAGGCAAGGCTAAAGCAGATGAACAGTACCACGTACCCCGCCTGCAGCACAGTTCCGGTGGCGTTGACGCCGATGACGAGCCTGTCGCCACGCGCGCATCCATAGAGAAGAGCGACGCAGCAGCTGAGGACGGCTGCGATGTTGGGCAGGGGTGACCTCCTCCCCACTGCGCGGGACTGATAGATGGCGGGGACGGCCGTCACCCACGGTGCAAAAAGTACCAGCACGGTGAACACGTCGGCTAAACAGCAGATGAAATCGATCAGAACGTCACTACTGAAATCGTGTCAGATGAATATACGTACATACAGTACTATACGAACCGGCGACGGCAAAGCTGCCTACTGTGCGCGGCGGCAGAGTCATGGCGAGGCCGGACGGGATCAAGCCGCTTGATTTGGCTCTGCAAAGGTAAACAGAAAAAAGGTTAAAACAGGCATACGCATGCATGCATGCATGACGTATACGTCTCGGCCGGCTGCGCCGAATCGATCCATCCAGCCATCCATTCCCCCTCATCCCTAGCTAGCTTAAGCTAGGTGCTTAATTCAAACGGAGTCAATCAAAGAACGATCCGCATCATCTACGACTACTCTTGATCCGATGGTGTCAATCAAAGGAACGCATGCGCACGCCATGAACATATGCAGATCCACTATAATGTAATCTCCAGCGTGCGTCGCTAGCTACCTAGCTAGATCTTCGTATGCCACTCATCGATCCACAACAAAACCACTGCGAGGCGCCGAGTCCATCCCCACGCACGTACGTACTAGATCGGCGTAAACACACACACACACACACACACACACACACACACGGCCGGTGATGCAAAAGAGGAACTCAAACGAGATCTACACAAGGCGTGCAAAAAGAGGTTCAAAGAGGGAAGGAGGAGGATCGTGTGGAAGGCGTACGTACGAGAGGGAGGGGAGGGCGTCCCGCCGGCCGGCCGGCCGGAGCAGCTGGCAGCTCTGCGCGCCTACGGTGATGGAGGAAATGAAGCGCGCCGGGCGGATGCACCGGGGGAGAGGCAGGGGGTTATATAGCGCGAGAGAGACGAGAAGGATCAAGCCGCACCTGATGCGTGCTGGCTGGCTGGCTGGCCGCGCCGTGCCGCCTGGCGATGTGTCAGAGTGGTTTCCTTACCCTGTCGAATGGCTGCCGGGAGTAAACACAAAATCTTTTTCGGTTATCCCGTCTAAAGCTCCACACACTCTCTCTCTCTCTCTTTCTCTCTTGAGCAAAAAGTTGTTTCGCAAAGATATTTCCCAACCCTCTGACACAGTAACCGCCCTGCCCTTTGTTCTAGTTCGGCGTAGGCAGGACGGGCGCAAGAGCTTGCATGCATCAAGGTACCACGCACTGATTTGACCCCGACCGGACCAAAGCATCTGGTTCCTGTTTGCATTCCCAGTACGCCCCGCCCGGAGACGTACGGAATGTGCACAGAGGATCCAACCTGTGGCGGCCCGGCTTGCCAACGGACTTCTATCTGATCTTCTGGTCTGGCTGAGTGTGTGTCAGCGGTTGTCTGCCCTCGGGACCCCGGCCACCGTTACGGCTTTTTCCACGCTTGCTCATAAGGAGTAGAAGATCAACGTAATAGTAGCCGCTACCAAACATGCACTGTGATCAACGTTATAGTACAAGACCCCGGCCATCTCACATGCATCAAAATTTTCTACCCGTTTCCAAAATTGACCAGCCCACATGGACCTCTCGTGTAAATTCACGTCTCCTACTTCAGATGTACGTACGTACTATCGTGTACTCTTGTATTCTTGGGCGTCCGTGTGGGCATGTGCATGTAGTAGGTGCGTACGCATGCCATGCATGCATGCATGCATCATCCCATCACATAACTCGGCATGCATCAAAAGGCAGCCGGATCCCACCAACCCACTTTGGCGGTCGCGCGTCCGTTGCGGTGCACCTGAGGGGACACACGCTGACAAATGCAACAGAATCGTGTGGGGCCCTCCTGCTCACCACGCGAGATGCCGCTCCATGCCTTGGATTAAAATGAGCGGTCACGCACGCAAACTCCGTTCAGCCTGGCTTTGGCCTTTGGGTGATTCCTTGGAGAGCAAGGTCACCTCCTGCATGGTGCAGGCTTGTGTGACTATAAGAGCATCTCCAGCCGCGTCCTCAACATGCCCCTCAGGCGATTTTTTCGGTGCCGGCGCTAAAAAAACGCCCCAGTCGCGCCCCTATCCGTCGGCTCGGCTTGTTTTTGGGCCCGGCGATCGCAGGCCGAAGGGGCGCTCGGGGCTCCGGCGCAAGGGAAAAGCACGTCTGACTCACACCTTCAGGCGAAAAGTCAAAGTCTTTCTCCCAGATTCGTCTCCCACCCCCCGCCCACTCGGCCGCCAACCGGCTGATCCCGGCGCCGTCCGCCGCCCGCTACCGCTAGATAGCCCATCCTGGCCGGAAAAAGAGCAGAGGTTTCACCGAGGCAGCCTCTCCACCACCGGCTAGGCGATTTTTCCGGCGTCTCCGGCTGCGGAGGGGCGTTGTAGCGGCGGGTACACGCCCGCAAGGTGTTCGGCGATTTGCCTGCCTCGGCAATGGACTCGGTACAACCTAGCTGATGGCATCTATCCGAGATGGTCTACATTTGTGAAGACTATCTCAAACGTTGTGCCGGGAGGCAAGAAGTCTCACTTTGCCAAGGTGCAGGAGGCTTGCAGGAAGGATGTCAAGCGGGCATTTGGTGTGCTCCAATCTTGATTTGCTGTTGTCCGGTACCCTGCTCAGACCTGGTCGAAAGATCAAATGTGGGAGATCATGACTTGTTGTGTCATCTTGCACAACATGATCATCGAGAGCGGCAGGAAGATCCGATGTTTGACTTTGAACCATACTACAGGTAGGGTCCTCTAGTCGAAGTTGATCACCAGCTACCGGCAACCTGGACTGCCTACCTCAGTATGCGTCAGGAGATCCGAGACCCACAGGTGCATCATCAACTGCAGCAGGATCTGGTGGAGCACCTATAGAGTCAAGGGCGATGCCGGGCTCGACGTGTGATGAAATATGAGTTTTTATTTCGTTGAACTATATAATTTGTATTGAACTATTTGTTGTTGCACTATTTTGTTGAATTATTTGATTTTCAGTGATGAATTATGCGGAAAAAAAATTATGTTGAGAACTCAACGTCGAAACACGTCAAATATGGGCTGTTACTCGCCGATATCGGGCAATTTTTCTATTTATCTGGGCCGAAAAGCGGCCGCAAATGGGCCGATATCAGCGCCTGGGGGCGACGGCTAGATGCCCAACCGTCCTCAGCGCCGATTCTACCGCCGGCTCACCCCCAGGCGACGATTTTTATGCTTTCTGTGTGTGGGGGAAACAACGGCGAAGATGCTCTAATTAAGCTGGCAAACGAGCGCGGGACAACTGTGCTACACAGTGACGATGCTGCTTATTCGATGTGCGATCGAGATCTCAGAGAAGAGATACGGCCGATCCGGGGTACACGGAACTATACATGATTTAAATGTGTTGCCAAATTACCTCGTACTCCCTATGTATCTACACAAATTTAAGAGAAAAAATTCGGGACGAAGGTAATACTGTATAGGAGCACTTTTTCTTGCTCTCATTATTTACACGACATTGTAAATGTATTTAAATGTGTTCGCGGCGACAACAAACACGAGCTATAGTAGACCTTTTCGAACTCATCGCAAACACACGCCGACACACATCAAGAGCCCTAACAACATGCATACACGCAACTCTCCACTCAAGAGTAATTATGGGAGTGCCCGAAACTCGTTTAAATGAGATATAGTTTGGTCTCATTCAACTGACATTATTTTTTGTTGTTGCGACCCATTTTCATTGGTAGGCCACACCACACCCAGAGTTTGTTTTTGTTGAGTTTCTCTGCCACTTGTACATGAAAAGGAGAAGGAGAGAGTTATAATGAGTTGGTTTGTCTTTTGTAGCTGCGGACATCACATCAGGCCCCTTAAATGTTCATAGACGTGTCCGTCGGCAGTGATCGGGCATCCCTCAAATTTCCTCCTTTACATCCGAGTGCCTCATCTTTTAAACCTTAAAATCCATAGAAAGCATTAAAACACACGCGTACTACGTAGATCAACTAAAATCTAGACTACTCCTCGTTCTTGTCGGAGATGTCCACGATCTCCGTGCCGGGCTCCGGGTATATGGCCGGCAGCCGCAACTCTGGATCCTGCGGTTCCTCCTCCACCTCCACGTCGGCCTCCGCCTCCTGCTACTTGTGATAGTGTTCTGATTCCCCCGAAGAGGAAGGGTGACGTAGTATAGTTGAGAACTAAAGTTTATCAAACCAATAGGAGACGCCACCCAAACAACATGAACGGTACCTGCACACACACACGCACACAAAGCAAATGCTTGCACCCAACGAAGGCAAGAGGGTTGTCAATCCCCTTGTTCTCACCAATTGCAAGAATTAAATCTAATAGTGATAGGTATATAATTAAAATAATATAAAATAAAATAAAAATAGCGAGCAATTTTAGTTTTTTAGTAACAATGGAGATTGGACCCGGGAGCATAGGTTCACATAGAGGCATCTCTCTCATAAGCATATCATCGGTGGGTAAACAAATTCCTGTGGGCAATTGATGGAATTGCGCATACTAATGATTATGATTCTTCATAGCATGATTCATATAGGCATTACATCTATGACAAGTAGACCGTTAAACTTACCGACGCCTACTACTATTACTCCACCCCAAGACCGCTAGCCAGCATGCATCTCAAAGTATTAAGTTCATGAATAGAGTAATGTTTTAAGCAAGATGGCATAACGTAGACAAAGTAAGACCAAGCAACATGTTCAAATCCTGTCGTTTATCCTTAGTAGCAACAATACAATACAATACAATACATACCTTGCAACCCTTCTTGGCACATAGTAAGGACACTATAAAATGAACCCACTACTATGCAACACTTTCTCTGAAGATCTAATCATCAACTTGGCCAAAGAAAACTCATAGATCGGAAACCATACATAGCTATAAAATCACAGATAAATAGATCTAAAAAAGATTCAAATACTTTTAGTGAATAATCTGATCATAAAACCACAATTCATCGGATTCCAACAAATACACCGCGAGAATTACATCGAATAGATCTCTGAAAGTGCAACTATCCCTAGGTGGTTTTGGTAATTCCTAACAACCACTAGTGCAGAACCGGACAATAGCACCGGTTCGTAAGGCCCTTTAGTGCCGGTTTAGGAACCGGCACTAAAGTGTGGGCACTAAAGCCCCCCCCCCCCTTTAGTACCGGTTCATCACGAACCGGTGCTAAAAAACCACCACATGTACGAGCCAGCTCGAGGGCAGGGAGCCCTTTAGTACCGGTTGGTAACACCAACGGTACTAAACGTTGGGGGGGTTGGTTTTATGATTTCTTTTCATTTAATTTTGTGTTTTCCATTTTAATTATTTTTGTTTCCCCAGATATATATATAATAACTCATGCATGCTGCATCATACATCATCATATATAATAACAAGTCCTATTAGCTAATTAATCAAGCATCATCATACAACTTCTACTCGTTATTAATAATAAGTCATCGATCATCATCCTCATAGTCATCGAACCCAACCCTACATAATTGTTCTTAGCACATGATCATCGATATCGGTAGGATCGGACCTAAACACACTTAAGGTAAAATAGCATAAAATAATATAGACCACGACTCTCCATTATGAAGAATGGAGATCATCCTATCTCAATTCTTGCGCCTCGCTTCCTTTTGCTTCAAGAAGCTCCTTACGACTATCCATACATTTTTCCATCCTTTGATTGTCATGTATCCACTTCTTTTAGAAATCCGGTATGGACAGTTGAGATTAAGTAGGATGACCTGGATATATGTTCAAAACACGAGCGCTGCCGCCATTCGATACATCAAATGAGGCACACAATTCTCTGGGATAAGCTGTTGAAAACATAGTAATAACCGTAATTAGCAATGATGTACTAGTTTTAGAAATGCATAAAAAGATGCACGGATGTCGTAATAGTAAAAAAACTTACGAGGTATCTCCATGGTAGTTACCGTAGTTCAACACGTGCACTAGTGGCGCGTATTGACCATAATGTTGAGGAGTTCGATTGTAGATATTGTAATTCTCAATATCATTACAAAATCCAACCAGATGAGTTTTCTCCTTGTAAGTTAACTCAGAGCCATCGGTGTAGTAAGTTCTATCTACCATATTCGCACATTCTATGATACTTCAAAATAAGCTGTCAATGGAAATAAGCTGTCAACTATTTTGAAATGAACAATATAAGTTCTATTAATAATTAACTATGTTTGAGAAACTCACATAGCGGTAGAACTGGAGGAGTATCAACAAGGACCCAAATGTCCATATTGTCTTGCTCGATTTCAGGATCACCAAGATCCATGGTGACAAGCATACCCTCATCAAAACCATACAATTTGCAAAATGCTTCCCAATTTTGCAACCAAAATGGATTCACGCTCTCAGCATTATACAACTTTACTTCAAAATTCACATCATGATGGGTCCTTAGGTGAATTTTCTTCGTTTCAAAATTTTCATGGTCTTCAAAATCCATCCTCTCCAAGACATAGCGTCTTGCATGGCATGGGATCAACTATACTCGAATTGTAAAGATGAAAATTACACGTTGAAATAGTTGAAGTCATGCTTAATTATGAAAAAAACTATACTCGAATTGTAAAGATGAAAATTACCGTTTCAACCGAAAGTCTCCTCGAGCTTAATCTTTGAGCGCCGACCATCGTCCGGTGAGGCCTGTCGCACTCACCTCGATCGTCGTGGCACCGATCGCACCAGGAGACTTTAGTCCTCCGATGATGACATTTCCTATCGTTCATAATTCAAAGACTAAATTAGATCATTATTATTCAACTAATCATATGCATATGCCTTGCATATAGTGCTCTCAATTTGACTAAAAAGAAACTAGTTCTATTAATTTTCTTGCTAAAATAAACTACTTCAACTAGTTCAACTACTAAGCACTTACTATAAATAAAATAATGTAGTACTTACTAAAAATAAACTAGTTATATTAATTATTGAACTAGTTCAAATCTCATATACCTAAATATATAAACTAGTTAGACAATTTTCTTACTAAAATAAACTAGTTATATTAATTATTCAACTAGTTCAAATCTCACATACCTAGCTAATTAATATCTAACTAAATTTTCTAAAAAACAGAAAACAGAAAACAGAAAATAAGTAAAAAAATGTGTGTGTGTGTGTGTATGTGTGTAGTGTGTGTATGTGTGTATATATGTGTGTGTATGCGTGTATGCATATGCCCCGTCCGTACGCCGCCCACGTCTGTCTTGCCAGGCGCTGCGTCTGATCTTGGCAGCAGCGTCTGGCGAAGCGCCCGGCCTTGTGAGTGCGTGAGACGTACAGGACCGTGGCGGCAACGGCCAACGGCGGCGGCGTTAAGGCGGCGGCGCGCGACGCAACAACAACGGCAGCGGCGGCGGGGACAGCGACAACGA
>CM038677.1:45057093-45232499 GCA_021605205.1 Aegilops longissima
TCTACCAGGTGACGCGCGGCACCCCGACCCGATCCGATCTCGCCCGCCCAGATCGCCGTGCTCCCGAATCGATTTGATCTGATTTTTGCCGTTTCTGCGGTGTTGCAGCTCGCTGGAGTCGTCGCCGTCGAGGTCACCGGCGGGCCTGAGGTTCCCTTCCACCCGGGGAGACAGGTGAGAACCATTTCTGACCCCTCTAAACACAAGATTTATCCAGGGTTTAAGCCTGTTTTGTTTAGTTTACCTGCGCTGCCTCAAATGATGCACCATTTCTGTACCTTATCCTTGTGCGGGGTGGTGGACCTGTCAACGTGTATTATTGACTTGAGTGACGCCAGATGCGGTATTGTTTAGTTGGGTGGTTGGAATAGTTTGTCCAGAGAAAATTGTTTATAGAATGGCGATTTGGCAAATATGCGGCTTGTTTATTGCTGTGATGGATACATCCAAGACAATTATTGTGGCTTCATGAGTGCGTTGTGTTTTTGTTCCATCCAATGTCTGATTCGTACCTGATTTGATATAGCCATAACTATGAAAAAAAACATCATTGTATTCCATAAAATTCTAGTCCATGTGTTGGTGTTCTGATCAAGTAATGATGATTGGATCTATGTGTGGGGTTGTTGTTTTGATGTGACCATGGTAGATTAAGAGGGGTATGAAGCTAATTAAACTTCTACCTAGATTGTACTTATATGCCATACAATTACAGATGTCATTTCTCTTTGTTCTATTTTAGCCTTCTAGCTCTACATAATTTTATGATGTTAGCTCGAATGAACATTAACAACTGTTGTTATGCAATGTTATGAAAAGTATGTGTGTACTCATATTCTCACAGGCTGTCTAAAATCTGTTTACATGGAAATAACTGAAGAGCAGTGTTTTAATTGGGTATTGTTTATGATTTTAGTGACGACAGATGCGGTATTGTTTAAGGACTTTAGTGACTTTAATTCAGTATTGTTTGTCCTCATATTCTCTTTATTGAGTTTAGTGACGACAGATGCAGTATTGTTTAGTTGGGTAGTTGAAATAGTTGTTCGAGACAAAATTGTTTATAGAATGGCGATTTGGTGAAATAACGGGCTTGTTTATTGCTGTGATGGATACATCCAAGACAATTATTGCGGCTTTGTGAGTGGGGTGTATTTTGTTCCATTCAGTGTCTGATCCTTAATCCATAACTGTAAAAAAGAAATGTGTTGGTGTGCTAACGAGAGTTCAGGGGAAATGGTGTTCTGGTCCATGTTATGCTTTGGTGTGACCATGTTAGATTGAGAGGACTATGTAGCTAATTTGATCTTCAATCTAGATTCTATGCCTGAAATTCTTGTCCGTTCACATTGTTTCTTAGGCAACATTGTATGCATATGTCTACAATCTAGATGCTTTGCACAGTTATCTACTTTGAAAACATCATTTAACTAATGAGAATCGTCCTCAAACTTGCCTCCCTATAGGTATTATGTTGCCGTTTATCTTCATATATTTGGCTGAACTATGTGATCCTGGTTCGCTTTTTTATCTATATGGGATAGCTCTTGATTGGGAATAATATTTAACAGGGTATCTACATGAATGTTTATGCTACCTGTCCTGTTGTGTGTGAATGAGTTAGAGCGTGTATGTCCCTGTCTTCGCATAGTGCTGTCTAAAATCTGTTTACATGGAAATAGAAAAGCAGTGGTTTTCTTTCCCCTGTATGTGTGTGTACGCACATGGTTTGTGGATGCTTATAGTGGGTTGACTTTGTTTGCAGGACAAGCCCGAGCCTCCTCCAGAAGGCCGTCTTCCTGATGCTACCCAAGGTACTATCGTGCAGCATCTTCTATATCAACACAACTACAGAACTTATATATTGATAAACATGGCTGATTGCATTATTATTATTTTTGGTACCAGTTATGCAACGGAATGTGTTAGCATATCATCATTTAGGCATTTATTAATTCATAGTGGTATCAACTGTTAGCATATCATCATTTAGGCATTTATTAATTCATAGTGGACACAATTAAATTCGTTAGAATTCCAACATTTCTCTTAGTTTAGGTGGTACCTACGGAATTCTTAAGTTTTATGTCTCGGTCTATGTGATGCACCCTGTCAATGCTGGACCATGCCTCTGCTTCTATAGTCAGGGTTAAACGAATTATGCTTGTCTGCTTGTTTTATCCTGTGAATTTATGGTGTGTGGATTGGTGGATTTGATTTTACCTGGCTGACATGGTGAACTTACTGTTGTATCAGGCTCTGAGCACCTCAGGCAGGTGTTTTCCACTCAGATGGGTTTGAGTGACCAGGACATTGTTGCTCTTTCTGGTGGTCACACCCTGGTTAGTCCAACTGCTCAATTATCATGTTGGGCCATGCTTGTCTGTAGGCTTGATTGGAAGGTTTTGCTTACGCAGCTTTAATTGTCTGATGCAGGGAAGATGCCACAAGGAGAGATCCGGCTTCGAGGGAGCCTGGACCGCCAACCCTTTGATCTTCGACAACTCTTACTTCACGTATGTAATCTAAATGCATGCTTGTTTGCAAGAGTTGGAAGCTGTCTCAGTTATATATATATTTTTGCCATATTGATATGCTGTTCTTGTTTCCTCAAATGAAAAATTTCTTCTCTTGACAGTGAGCTCCTCAGTGGGGAAAAGGAAGGCCTTCTTCAGTTGCCGACAGACAAGACCCTCCTGACTGACCCGGCCTTCCGCCCACTTGTGGACAAATATGCTGCGGTATATCCTCGATCCTTTGTAGCCTATTATGGGTTCTCACAGTGTTCATCTTTGGGTACCATACCAATGTAATGTGTGTGATCTGAGAGGCCGGATGTTCATTGATTTTGCAGGATGAGGATGCTTTCTTTGCTGACTACGCGGAGGCACACCTCAAGCTCTCCGAATTGGGGTAAGTGATGCGGGTATCATCGGTGCCCTTGATATGCACTATATGCACGGTGCCCTTGATTGTGCAAACATCCTCGGAGAGTAAATCCATGTGTGTTGAATGTTTTTCAGATTTGGCGAGGCTGTTGAGGGCTGCTGCTGATTCAATCTCGGCGCCTGAAGGTCGGTGGTAATGAAGAAGAAGAAGATCATGAAGAAGAAGAAGAGCAATAAGGATGTGTTGGCCTGCGGCCATGTCATGTGTTAATTTGTCTGGACTTGGATTAGATGGGTCGGTCGGTCGATGGGGTGTTGCATTGTTTTGCTTTGGACGACTCGTGTCATCTTGTGATGGGCGTGCTTGTAGTATGAACTGCTAAGTGCTATGTAGTTCCTTTCCGGTTGAATTGTTATTCCCTGTCGAGGACGAAAAGAAAATTTGGTTGCCCTCATCTGGCCATCTCTGTGTTTGTTTTGCCAGCTTGTGGTGGTGCCTGTCAGCTACTCCCTCCGTTCCTAAATATTTGTCTTTCTAGAGATTTCAAATGGTCACCACATACGGATGTATATAGACATATTTTAGAGTGTAGATTCATTCATTTTGCTCCGTATGTAGTCACCATTTGAAACCTCTAGAAAGACAAATATTTAGGAACGGAGGGAGTATTATTTGTGTCAGCCTGGAGCTCATCTCAGTGATTGTTTCCTAAGGGTTCTCGCATTGTCGTCCCTGGAGCTGCGGACATGCGTTGTACTCACATTCGAACTGCTATGCGTTTTGTCTATCAGCGTTTGCTGTTGGCTGTTTGCATCGAGTTGTCGGCAGTACATCGGGCGGAGCCAGCATTTGTTGCGAAATTCTCTGTTCCGGCCGTGCATCGTGATTCGTGGCAGGCAAGGCAGTAGCCAGCTAAATATACTCGCAAATATCTTGTTTTGATTCTGCATTTATGTCGGGCTGCAAAAATGAAACTAATGATTCCCGAATGTTGCAAATATCTTTTGTCGATCTTGCATTTACATGGAGCTGCAAAAATGGAATTAATGATTCCAAAATCACCAAACACCAACCAATGGGAACCGCCGGAAAACCAGCAAGGGCGGGCAGGTGCAGGGGAGGTGGGCTCTTTCCGCCCGCCTCGTTTATAAGTTTACATACAAGCCTCCGCTCCGCCGCCGTCACCAACCTCCAACTCGGTCCACCAATCCACCACCACCACCATACCCCGTACCGCACCACCATGGCCGCCTCCTCCTCCTCCTCGCTCCGGATCCCCGCACCAACCCACCACCCCGCCGCGGGGGGTCATCCGCGGCGGCTGCCCTTCCACGCCGTCTCCGTCCGCCCCCGCCGCTCCGCGGTCTCCGCCTCCTCCTCCCCGCAGCAGCCGCCGGCACCGGGCGACGGCGACGACGCCGCCGTGCCCGTGCCCGTGCCCTTCTCCCGCGACTCCGCCATCGCGCTGCCTCGTAAGGCCGACGGCATGCTTGTTTTCTGCCTGGTGCTCGCTCGCTGCGCTTCTGCGGGTA
The DNA here is from genome assembly GCA_021605205.1 of Aegilops longissima. Classification (NCBI taxonomy): domain Eukaryota; kingdom Viridiplantae; phylum Streptophyta; class Magnoliopsida; order Poales; family Poaceae; genus Aegilops; species Aegilops longissima. The sequence goes on from CM038677.1 coordinate 45,061,515, forward strand.
TGATATGAGCGTGCTCGCTTGTGAATGCAGGGCCGCTGACCAGCGCGGATCTGATGGGGGAGGCCAGCGGGGAGGGCCTCAGGGTCGCGTACCAGGTGCGCTTCTTCCTCCCCTTCTCTCTCTCTCTCTTGTCCACGAAAACTTGAGTAATTCTGAGTTTCTGACCGTGTCGCAATGCTACTCCGATCGATCCATCGATCCATCTCAGGGGTGCCCGGGCGCCTACAGCGAGGCCGCCGCCAAGAAGGCCTACCCGAGCTGCGAGACCGTGCCCTGCGAGTACTTCGAGACCGCCTTCCAGGTACCATCCCTCCGTCAGCGGTCCATCAATCCACTCCGCTGCCCCCTCTGACCCTCCTCTACCATGGGACAGTCTCGAGACATGTGTCATGTACTCCCTCCCTCCCTTAGTGTCAAAAACGCTCTTAGGACTGTATTGCAATGCTGAAACCATCACCATATGCACCGATCGAGCAGCCTCTTGTACTACTCCCAATTAGCACCAATTACCATATATAGGAATCAACAACAGGTTTTGTGCACGGTTTCAGCGACCCATTTTTGAACACCCTTAGATGATCTTGTCTTGTCTGTCTAACAGGCCGTTGAGAAGTTGGCGGCTGACCGCGCGGTGTTGCCGCTGGAGAATTCCTTGGGCGGCAGCATACATCGCAACTACGACCTCCTGCTCCGCCACCGGCTGCACATTGTGGGCGAGGTGCGGCTGGCGGTCCGTCATTGCCTGCTCGCCAACCGTGGCGTCAAGATCGAGAACCTGCGGAGTGCCATGAGCCACCCTCAGGTGAGTTGGACCGTTTTATCAGTTCATCCCCAGCCCTGTTTGATTTGATTCACCTGTTTAAATGGTGTTCGTTTCTGCGCAATTGCTTTTTAGGCTCTTGCGCAGTGTGAGCAAACACTGACGCAGCTAGGAATTGAACACAGAGAAGCTGTTGATGATACAGCGGGCGCAGCCAAGGTAGGGTGCTGTTTGATGGCATTGTTTGGTTCACGAAATTGCTGTTCACTTCTTTGTCTTTGTTAGCAGGAGTTTCGAACATCAAGTTAATTCTGTTGTCACTAATCAGAGTAATATGCGCCTTTTAGCAAATTGCAGAAGAAAACCTCCAAGACACCGCTGCCGTTGCCAGTTCACTGGCTGCTCAACTTTATGGACTGGATATTCTTGCAGAAAATATCCAGGTATAACTGGTTCATTCTAAACCTGTAAGAGACCATCTTCTGTTTTTATTCATGGGAACAGTAGCTCACCTCTTTATATAGGATGACGCAGATAATGTAACCCGTTTCATGATGCTCGCTCGGGAACCCATTATTCCTCGCACTGATAAGCCATTCAAGGTATGTGTTGTACGTTTTCTTCCTGCAATTTCTTTGTTCCCCCTTTCCTGGTAAATGCTAATGAAATGTTTTGGTCTCCAGACTAGCATAGTGTTCTCTTTGGAAGAAGGACCTGGACAACTCTTCAAGGCGCTTGCTGTCTTTGCTCTGAGGAAAATTAACCTCACCAAGGTATTGTATCTTCAGCAACATCATGCTCTGAGGAAAACTCTTCAAGGGTTTGAAGCAGAACTGATCGGTGCTGCATCCTTTTTTGTATGGTCTGCAGATGGAAAGCCGTCCACACAAGAAAAGGCCTCTGCGTGTAGCTGATGATAACTCCACGCCGCTGAAGTAAGAACAAATTTATTCATTCGAGTTCCATTTAACAGTGCACAGTTTGAGCTGCATGGAAACTGTATTGTATATATGATAACGTTTCTCAAAATGGTGTGCCAGGCACTTCGACTACCTTTTCTACGTAGATTTCGAGGCTTCAATGGCAGATCCAAATGCACAAAATGCTCTCAGTAACTTAAAGGTGTGGTTTCATTGGTCGGTATGGTCTGGTGGTTAAGTGAGCGAGCGGTGTCTTATTTCGTGTCTGTTTTTGTTTTTGCAGCAAGAGTTCGCCACCTTCCTAAGAGTTCTTGGGAGCTATCCTACCGATGTTACCGAAGCATGAGTGCCGGGCACCTGAGCAAACAGAAATCATCCCTTGATAGTCGGTATTTGGCTCTGGAATAGAAGCAATTTTTTTCACCGGTCACGATGAAGAGATTCACCTGGCAGTTTTGAACTCCGCGATTCAGTAAATCTTCCTGGGGGGCTTCTCTGTTCTTTCCACAGGGACAGTAGTTCTCCGGATATTCTTTATTTGCCTGTGAATGTGAGAGAGAACTCTCAACACATATATATCTTTTGCCTGAGAGCTCGTGAAATATTGGCTTTTATAATTGTAGGAGTACTTGCTGGAGAATAGTGTTGGTTGGTTTGTGTGTCTTGAATAGTGATGGTGATAGTTTAAAGTCTCAAGCATTAAGTGTGATTGCAGTAATGCGTGTATTATTTGCAAAGTTGATTGGTGGGTGGGTTAGCTAACATGTGTGGTCCGGACTGGGTTGTTGGCTACGACTGTGGTGATGCCATCGGATGGCCTTGTCACTATTGTCATGGTAGCAGTAAGAAAATTGTGACAAGCTACTTCAAAACATAGATTGGCACAAGACGTACCTTCCATCTTGTAAAATTCCGCCTATAAATTCTATTCAGACCGAGAAAGGAACAAAAAAGAGATAATCCAGCTACGGATTCAAACTCTTCTTCTGTGTCATGTTTTTTTCATGATTTCAACTACTCTTTTTTGCGAAATCATGATTTCAACTACTGATCATGTAATGTTCTGTCTTAATAGTGACAATGATAGTTTGAACTCAAGCATTGTGTGTGATGTTATGACTGAGGCTGCAATAACGTGTGTATTCTTTGCATCATTGGTTGGTGGGGCTGGGTTGGCTAACAAGTGGTATGCGTGTAGAGACATCGTGTGTTTTTGCTCGTCTCCCCGCACAGAAATTCTTGACTGCTCGATCATCGCGATCGCACTCTCTCCGTGATAATATGCATATGTAGTGCTGGGAAATTTCTATTCCATGCGTAGGTCAATAGATATCAACAGAGAAGCTCGTAATTAGCGCTCTGTATCCTTATTTGGGCCGGCCATCGCTTGAATGGGAGCCCCAGGCGAGGCCACAGCCTTGTTGTTTCAACAGTTTTTGTTTCCATTTTTTTACTTTTTTATACTATAAAATATTCTGAAATGTATATTACAAAAACACTCTACATTAAAAAATTGTAAAAAGTTGACCAAGCATTTTGAAAATTGTTAAATGTGTATAGAGAAGATGTTTGTTACGTATACAAAAAGTATATACAAGAAAATACAATGTGTATGACAAAAATTGGTCAGGCATGCATTTAAAAATATAATCAAGCGTTTTAAAAACATGTTGAAGAAGTATTTAAAAAAGGAATCAAGTATTTGGAAAATGTTAAATGTGTATAGAAAAATGTTGATCATATACCAAAAATGATGAAAAATTTGATCTTACATAAAAATGTTAATCAAGCATTTGAGAAAAATGTTGAATAAGTATTTCAAAATATTAATCAAGCATTTAAAAATGTTAAATGAGTACAGAGAACATGTTGAGCATGTATTAAAAATATTAAATTTTATTTGAAAATGTTAATCTATATAAAAATATTAACAATATATTAAAAATGTTAAACTTGTATTAAAAATGTTTAAATGTGCATAGAAAAATGTTGACCATGCATTCAATTTTATAAACATTGTATTTTGAAATTGCGAATCAAGCATTTGATAAAAAATAACCGTGTATGGAAAAAATGTTGGCAAATTATTTTTTTATCACGTATTTGAATCTTTTTAATTAACAATTTTGAAACATGTAAAACATGTATTGAAATAATGTGTTAGATATATACAAAAAATGTGTGTAAAAACAACTGAACCCGAGAGAAAATAAGAAAAATCGTCAAAAAATGAGAAAGAGAAAAAAAACCGAAGTAAAACGAAGGAAAATAAAGAAAAAAACAATGGGAATCATGAAAAGTAATAAAGAAAAGAGAAGAAAGGAAAGAAAAAGCGGTAAAAATGAAGAAAAACAGAAAAAAAACCGATGAAGAAAAACAATGGAAAACCAGCGCTTTTGTGTAGAAGTAGGCAGCACCCTAGTATTTAACATGGAGTAAAATGCATTGGTAGTCACTGTATTTGTGTTAAAAGTTCACTTTGATCACTGTATTTAAGAATACGGTCAATACGGTTATTATATACGCATTGCGATGATTATATAGTCACTGGCTCATCGCATGACTTCGTATTTTGTCTAAGCTGACCGGGCAAACTTTCTATGTAGAGCCTTGAACATGGACCCATATGTCAGTGGGCGGAAGAGAAGAATAAAGGCAAATAAATATTCATGCGTCCATGGGTATTCAAACCATAGATCCAAGGAGCAACCCGCGTGTATTAGCCACCAGAGACTAACCGCTTTTGTGCTTAACTTGATAGTGACATAGTAGTTTGATGGACATAAGCATGCAATCACGCATGCAGTGCACCCACTCACGCACGCACGTGCGCAGTGCACATCAGTCCTTGTGTGCACGCACGCACTAGCACGGATGCATACAGGGCACACACATGTACGGAGTGCACACCCGCCCGCATTGCTGCCGTCTCACGCCATACTCCCTCCACTGCCTCACCATGCAGCTCATGATGGAGTCCTGCCTTGCACAACGCCTCACAAGCACTTGCTGGGTCGTGGTACTGATCGATGCTGGGTGATGCATAGGAGCAGTGGGACAAAGTGGCGCAAACGAATACCAATTCTTAGTCTTGCGTGAGATGGTCACATGGCAGACAATGACGACACCGGACACCCACACCTGGTAGCTCTTGTCGACGTGCGCGTGCATGATGGTGGCTTGGCTGCCGAAGCATGACGCTATGATATCAGCTTCGTCGCCGGCGTGTGCGTGCGTGCGTGCTAGTGTACGGCGTGTGCATGCCTACTAGTGAGTGTGTCCATGCGTGCTACTACGGTGCTAGTATGCGTGCGTGCTAGTGTACGAGCGTGTGCATGCCTGCTAGCGAGTGTGTGCACGCGCACTGGCTAGCGCGGGTGGGTACCTAGTAGCGCTAGCGCAAGTCCCAGGTTCTAACCCCCCCTCCGATGCACAGTTTTTTCTATTTATTTCTTTCCCCAACCCACTGACAGGTGGGACCGCATATGTAGAGAGGAGATTACGCTGCCATGTAAGAAGTTTGACCGGTCAGCTTAAACAAAATACGAAGCCATACGATGAATCAGTGACTGTATAATCATTGTAATGCGTATATAATGACCGTATTGATCGTATTTTTGAGTAGAGTGACCAAAGTGAACTCTCGACACAAATACAATGACCACATATGCATTTTACTCTTTAACATGGGCATGAGACTTACCAAATGGCCAGCTTCGCTACACATCATTGAGGATGCTGATCTCCCTTTTTTCCTTTTTCTTTTCTTTTGAAGGCGCACTAACAGGCTGGCCCGCTACTGTGGACTCTTAAGGCGAGAGATCGTTTCGTCGCGCTTAACGCGAGATATAGCTCCCACACCCGCCTTGCGCTTTGATCACCCACGCACCACCGTGATCGATCGCTCGCTCAGATATGTGTCCATCCATATCTGTGAATTTTCGTGTGCCTTTCTCCCACCGGTTTTGGGAAGATTCTACAATCTTCCCTGAACAAGTTTTTTCATTGGTTTTCTTGGTCGTTTTTTTCACTTTAAAATTTGGATTTTTTTTACATTAGGCAATAGTTTTGAATTACCTTTTACAAAAATTTGGGGAAAATATTTGACTTGGTGAAAAATTTAGAATCAATATATTTTTTGAAAATCATGAACATTTATTGAATCAGTGATCCTTTTTAATTGACTAAAGTTTTTCAAAATTTGGAAATAATTTTTGAAACTTTTTCACATAATGGTTGAAGCTTTTTTTCTGTTATTGATGCTTTTTTTTCCACATCCATTGAAGCTTTTGTTCATGGGGTTGAAGCTTTCTTCTTCGTCGGTTGAAGCTATTGTAGCTCCCCCAAACGCAGGCTGCAGCTCCGACGTGCATGGTTGCAACCTCGCCGTCGAAGAGCACAACTGATTGATGCACGGTTGCAGTTCGCCGCCGGCAGCGTCGCTCGATGCAGCTCGACCAACCGCTGGTTGCAGCTCCCGTGGCCCCTGATTTGTCGTTGAGTGTGACGCCTCGAGCTGGAAGCAAATCACGGCAGCTCGCCCATGGCCATGGTGTTGGGTGATTTCTCCAGGTGAGATGCGTTTTGGGAGGAATAAGAAGGCACTGCTGACTTATAAAAGGGGAAGAGGATAAGAAGCAATGGGCATGGCTGGACTAGACAGGTCGCGTGGCACCTGTGGCCCCGCAGTGCTCGCGTTGCTAGCGAGGCGACCGGGCTAAGTTTGGGTCAGCGCTCCGGCTGCAAACGTTTACCTTCCAAAATATCTTGCATATCAGTTTTGTTCTAAGTTAAATTTTGTGAAGTTTGACCCACTTTATAAAAAAATATCAACATTTTCACAGTACTAAATTAATGCGAATCCATTTGGATGTGTGGAAAGCAACTTCTATGTATATTTGATCACCGCCCTTTTGTACACGTGGTTCATCTCAAAATTGCTTGTTGAGTGCCCATATTATCACACAATACAATATTCACCTTAGTTTGGTTAGGAGGTACAAGCATGCCAGACTGATATTCAGTAAATTGAGTAAATTGCATAAAACCACCACATTGAGGGCTAGCTTTGCGAAAAATACTAGGATACAGAATCATTGCAGAAAGCACCACGTCTAGCGTAATTGTTTTGCAAAAACCACTGATCGGCGGATCAGGCTGAGTTAAGTGAGTTTATGACAGGTGGGCCTGTTTTTCGCGTACGTGGCACTCCACGCCGTCCCGACAGCCGGTGGACGGCGTTAGACGACGCGTTAGGTCTCGTCTTTAGTCATCCCCGCATCCGTCTCTGTTTCCCCATTCTTCTTCCCCGCTCCCCGCCGCCGCTCCTCCCTCGCTCCCGCCGCCGCCGCCCCCTCCACCTCACTCCCGCCGCCGCCGCCTCCCCTCGCTCTCCGCCGCCGCCGCCTCCCTCGCCTCCCCGCCATCGCCCCTTGCCCTCGCCTGCAGAGATCGTAGCCGGTGAAAGGTGGAGTTGTTTGGTGGCGGCGCTCCACCCGCGAAGGAGGAGGACCCAGATGGATCCAGGCGAGCTTTGCGGGAGCTCGAACCCTAGCAATCCGACGGAGGAATCAGAGGAAGAGGACCCACAGTATTCGATGGAATACCGGGCGGCGAGAGCATTCGCCGTGGCGTGAAGGCCAATCGGACGGGAAGCCAACACATCGGGTCATCCTACGGCGACGTATAGTGAGATCCACTTTTCTTTGATCTTCCCCTTCCCGTTCTCCATTCAATGAGTACTCTCATTTAATTGCGTTGCTAGTGTACTCTAGGGTTAGGGTTCATATTGCTCTATCCTATCAGATGGAGTAGATGCTGTGGATTTGTTGTCATGTGCTCTAGGGTTGACACAATTTAGATTAGTTCAGATTCTGTGATTTGTTTGTCCTGTACCCTAGGGTTGACATTTTTAGATTAGTTGACAAATAAGCTGATTTAGTTGATTTAGTTGATTTTATAAACGAGCAGAAAAGTTATCCTGGTATAGTATATGATTATGATATTATTAACTTAGAAAAATGCATGTTTGTTCTTTGTTATTCAGTTTATTTTAGGTACACTGTTAATTGGAGTGAAGTTAGACATTTGGTTAGGTTCACTGTTAAATGAGTTATCCTGTTATCTGCTTTATAAGTGACAAAGGATTGTATTAGTGCACTGACATGAGTTGTTTCATTAGTGTTATTCAGTTATAATTAAGCACTTATACTGCTATGTATTTTATATTATTTGCAATCTGGATGATGAGGTTTGGGAATTGAGGATGCATTTCCATGACAGAGACAATATTGAGAGATCTATGATGATGTCAGACATAACATTTTACAACCTAGTAGCACTGATAGAAACAGAAGGTTATGGATTTAAAGATTACATGTACTATGTCAGGGATCCTGGGCTAGGTATAGAAGGAATGGAAGAAATAGATGATGATGACAAGCTTGAGGAAATTCTAGACAACATAGCATTGCAAAATCAAAAGATATTGAATGTGATAGTTGTTAGGGCCAGTTCTCCCAATGCTGCAACTATAAACACTAGCTCCAATGTTATTGAGCAGCAAATCCCTCTAGAAGAAATTGGAGAGCCCAAACTATATCAGATAGATGAAGGAGGAGTGCTGTTCAGTGCAGGAAATGTGCATGTAGCAGCAGCAAGTTCAGAAGCAGCAGAACTGGAGCCAATGCCCATACAGTTTCAAACACAACATAGCACAAACAATTTGGAGGAGCAACTTGCTTTAGGTTATGTACAAGTGGAAGAAAATCATGAAAACAATTCAGAGGAGCAAATGGAAATTGAAAAGGTTATGGAGGAGACAAGGAGGAAGGAAATCCAAATGTTTAGGAAGAACAAGAAAAATAAAGAGAAGGACACTTCTTTGAAGAGAAAAGCTGCAGTGATGGATAATGAGGAGGACAGTGATGATGATGATTTGGAAGAATATGGTGATATCCTTGCTAGGCTTGAGGAGATGAAAAGATAGAGGGAAGATCCACTCCTTCATTTTGAAGGGGACACAGATGTTGAGGAAATGTATGAGACAGAGGAGGAGGATGCACTATATGAGCCTGAAAGTGAAGAAGAGGAGGAAGAGGAGGAAGAGGATGAAGAGAGTACTCTGGAGGAAGAGAGTAATCTGGAGCAGGTAGGGCAAGATGGACAGAAGAAGAAAAAGGAGAAGAAACACAGAAAAGGCCCAACAAGCAGATCACATGCAAGTGTAGAGGAGTTGTTTGAGGAGGACTGGATACCATCTTCTGATGAAGACAAGAAACCAATGGACTTGGGTGTGGAAGATGATGATGGTGCAGAGGCATTGGCATATGTTTTGCCCAATGGCAGGAAAAGCAGAGCTAAGAAGATGAAGAAAAGGTTATGGTATGATGAGAATAGAGCTCACCCAGCTGAGCAATTTGTGAGGCATCTTTTCTTCATTGATGTGTACCAGTTCAGGAATGCACTTCACACAATGCATATTGCACAGAACAGGAACTATGAGTACCATAGAAATTGTAGTGACATGGTTATAGCACAATGCATAGATGAGACATGCCCTTTTTATATATCAGCTTCTCAGATTGCAAATGAGAAGACTTTTACCATAAGGAAGCAGTATGTGGTGCACTCTTGTCCTTCTGTGTCAGAGAACACAAAAGTTACTGCTAAGTGGGTTGCAAAGTTTTGTGAGGAAGCAATCAGAAATGACCCATGCACAACAATCACTACTATAATTAACACTGCAAAGAGCAAGTATGGAGTGGAAATATCAACCCACATGGCATACAGGGCTAAGAAGGCAGCAAAGAATGTGTGTTTGAATAATGTGTGTTTTCAAATAGTTTGCCTAATGTGTTAACTTGTTATAGGTCTGGATGGATGCTTCATAAAGCTCACTACTGGTCAACAGATACTTGCTACTACTGGAAGAGATGGGAACAATAATATATTTCCCATTGCTTTTGGAATTGTTGATAAGGAGGACACAGATTCCTGGACTTGGTTTCTGTATCAGCTGAAGGTAGCACTAGGTGGCCAATCTGGGAAGTTTGGCAACTACACAATAATTTCTGATAGGCAGAAGGTAATGAAATCCACTTGTGCTAGCTTTCATTTAGTTCTTTCCCAATCATTTCTAGTAGTTACTTGCATTTAGGTGTAGCTACTTTCTGTACACAATCATTTAGTTCTTTTTAGTAGTTACACAATCATTTAGGTGTAGTCACTAAGTTAGCTTGACTTAAATTCACACAGGGCCTGCTTAAAGCCATAAACAGAGTCTTTTCCAATTGTCCACAAGGGTTTTGCCTCAGACACATTTACCAGAACTTTCAGAATGCTGGGTTTAGAGGGCCAGAATTGAAGAAATACATGGATGAAGCAAGTTACTCATACACTGAACATGGTTATAATGTTGCAATGGATGAGTTGAAGAGAGAGTGTGAGGCAGCATGGGCTTGGCTTAGTAAAATCCCAAAGCACACTTGGGCCAGACATGCCATGGACACAAATTGCAAAATAGACTTAGTAGTTAACAACTTAAGTGAGGTTTTCAACAAGTGGGTTCTAGATGTCAGGGCTAAGCCAATAAGGACCATGTTTGATGGAATTAGAACAAAATTAATGGTCAAGTTTAATACAAATAGAACCAAGACTCAGACTGTCAGATGGGAGATTTTTCCAACATATGCAGAGAAATTGGAGGAAGCAAAGAAGTGGTCTAGAAACTGCCAATCATTGATGGCTGGCCCCAACCTTTTCCAAGTTACTAGTGAGGAGAGAACATATGCTGTCAACCTAGCACATAGGACTTGTGGTTGTAAGAAGTGGGATATGACAGCAGTTCCTTGCAATCATGTTGTTTCTGCTATACACAAGGCTAAGCTTCAGCCAAAGGACTTTGTTCATGATTTATTCAAAAAACCTATGTACCTGGCAGCTTACAGTCCTATAATATATCCTGTACCTGGCCCTGACATGTGGCCAAGGACAGATAGTTTGGACATTGAGGCTCCTGTTTTCAAAGAACACAAGGGCAGAGCACAGACTAAGAGGAGAAAGGGCCAATTTGAGAAGCCAGCTCCCAAAGACACTTCAAGAATGGCCTCAATTACTTGCTCCAACTGTAAAAAGGTGGGCCATAGGTACACCAATTGCCATGATGCTCTAAAGCCTGCACTTGCTATGAGAAAGAACAAACATCAGGTAACCACTCTGCTATGAGAAAGACTAAATTTGTTGTTACTTTATTGCTTACTAATATTAAACTACTTGTCCATTGCAGCCAAGCACCAGCTCTTACCCATCTGATAGTAGAAGCACACCAGCACCAGCAAGGACTGAAGCCTCTGCTGCTGCCAGTCCAGCTCCAGCAAGGACTGCAGCCTCTCCTGCTGCCACTGCTAGTGGATCATCAAGGAGGGCAACATCTGCTGCCAGTCCAGCTCCAGCAAGGAGGGCAACATCTGCTGCTGCTCCAGCTAGGAGGCAGCCAGCTGCTCCAGCTGCTCCCAAGGGTAAGGCAGCAGCTAGTATATCTTCATCATCTGCTCCCAAGAGTAAGGCACCAGCTGCTCCCAAGGGTAAGGCACCAGCAAACAGATCTTCATCAGCTGCTGCAAAGGGACCAAGGTTAGCTTTTATGCCTCCAAGACCAAGTGATGGTTCCCAGAGAGTCAGGAAGCCCAGCAACAGAATGAAGGATTACTTGACTGCCTCTGGTGCAAAATGGTGATGATTTGGTTGTGTTGATGTTTTATCAAACTATGGCATTTTGGTTGTGTTGTGAAACTATGTTGTGTTGTTCTGCTACTCCAGTTATGCTACTCCAGTGTTGATGGTGATTTGGTTGTGTTGATGTTGTATCAAACTTTGGAATGCTAGTAGTCCTGTGATGCTTAACTATTATGATCAATTTGTGTCAAACTATGGCATTCTAGTAGTACTGTTGATGCTGTGATTCTCTTGATGATGTGATAGTCTTGATGCTGTGATACTCTTGATGCTCTCATAGTCTTGATGTTGTGATAGCCTCGACGTCGACAAAAAGCCAAAAACCCATCACTTGGCCTACTTGATGCCTCGACGTCGACAAAAAGCCAAAAACCCTAACTTGGCCTACTTGATGCCTCGGCATCGATAAAAAGCCAAAAACAACCCTAATTGGCCCTACTTAACTAACTCAGAATCATCAGTTGAACAGGAACATACTAAAGCAAAAATCATCATTTGCAAACAGATTACTTAGGATAACATTAACCAGCTCTAAATACCACCAAATTCAGCACTAGTTCAAATCCATACATAATCATAGTGGGACATTCAGCACTAGTTCAAATACCACCACATTCAGCACTAGTTCAAATGCAAACAGCTTACTTAAGCTTACATATCCATAGTTCAGGAGTACTCATAGTTAATAGAATTTAAACTACTATCATTACAACAAATGCCAAACCACACCGTGCAAAAGGTCAGCAAATGCCAAATGATATTGCCCATTCTTCTCTTGCACTGCTTATCCATTTATGATGGCCTTGATCCCCTCCAGCTTCACATTGCTCTCTTCAACTGTCTTCTTGAGCTCATCAATGTGGATCTGCAAATTCTTCTTCTCTTCAGCTAGCTTCAACATCATGTTCCTAATGACAGTACCTTGAGCAGCTGCTATGTTTTTCAAAGTGTCATACTTCTCCTGCAACTTGGTTGTTTCAGCATCTTTCCTTTCTATCACTGCCCTTTGCTCCTGGGCATCCATAAGTGCATTGACATCTTCAACCAACTTCTCATAGCTGGCCTGGAGTTTCTTCTTCTCTTGTGTGAGGTCATGAACAGTTAATGAATGCATCAGACATTCCTCATTCCTGTCCATCTTACTCTGTTCATACATAGACCACAACTTGGACAGTGCATTCTCAAGGGTAGTGGGCCAAGATGTATCAATCCATTCTACTAGTCCACAGTTTTTACCTTCCTGGAAAAAGAGTATTAACAAAATGAATTACATAACAGTGACTTGCTTACAATGATAGGCTAGATTACTTTATACTAAAATTCAGATCATGCTCTAAAGTAAACAACTACTAAGTAAACAATGTTGGTGTGCTAACCCATGAATATTCTGTCCTAAAATAAGCTAACATGGCAGAGTTAAAAAATGACCTAACTAAACAATATTGCCAGATCCAAACTAAAAAATGCTGGTCTGCCAACCCATGCATCTACTCTCTTAAAATATGCTAACCTGACAGAGTTAACAAAATGACCTAACTAAACAATGTTGCCAGAACCAGACTAAACAATGCTGGCAGAGTAAACAATTAATGAATCCACTGTCCAAACTTCACATTATAATACACTGCCTGCTGGAGTGCCACATTACATGTCCATGGCAAACAAATGACAGATCTGTTAAGTTAATCAACAACTTCCAATTAGTTAAGTTGGAACCATACCTTCTCTGCACAACAAAGAAACCTCCTGCCAGTGTGAATCCCTTCGAAAGCAACACGCCTTTCTGCTGCCTTCCCGTGTCCATGGCACAAAACATACATATCTGTCTCAGGGCCCTCGGAATCTGAGTCTTCGGTGCTAGCAGGAACCTGGAGTGCAAAGGAATGACAGAGATTTGGTCCAATGATTGAAAAGAAGCTTATTCCATAAATCCCCAAATATCAAACCCTAACCCTAACTCTGAGAACTGACCTCAATGGTGCCGTCGTCGGAATCTGAGCTCATGTACTGCCTGGTGTGCTCGCTGCTATCCGACCCATCACTCCACGACACCATGGCGCTGCGGCAGCGGCGCGGCGCGGCGGCGACGGGTGTGGCGACCAAGAACAGAGCGAGAGCGAGAGCGAGAAGAGAGCGAGAGCGAGAAGAGAGCGAGCGAGCAGAGTGGAGAAGGAGTAACGGTTGGCGCTTTTGACTGCTAGGACCGAACGGCGCCGTCTAACGCCGTCCGCCGGCTGTCGGGACGGCATGGAGTGCCACGTACACGAAAAATGGGTCCCACCTGTCATAAACTCACTTAACTCAGCCCGATCCGCCGATCAGTGGTTTTTGCAAAACAATTACGCTAGACGTGGTGCTTTCTGCAATGATTCTGTATCCTAGTGTTTTTCACAAAGCTAACCTTTAATGTGGTGGTTCTATGCAATTTACTCCAGTAAATTGGTTGTTCAGACTTCGGAGTGACACTTTGTGAGAGTAGTAATGCCAATTATGCTTGTTATTCTTCGCGTGGGATCAAGGGGAAATCCATTTTTTGTTTGCTAATGGATGATGGATAGACCATCAGGAACTACTGTAATTCTTATTGCTAGCTGCTGCGGCGGCTAGTGGGAGGTGGCCGGGGGCGGGTGGACGGAGGAGGCGAAGGCGACGCGGAGCTGGTAGGGGAACGAGTTGGCGTACTCGAACGAGATGGTGTCGCTGGGGAGCAGCGGCTGGCCGCCGTTGACGAGGCAGCAGTCGTCGTAGCCTCGTAGGCGAGCCGCCGGAACTTGCGCGGGTCCACCAGGGTCACGGAGCTGAACCACCCGCAGCGCGCGTGGATGCCGCCGATCGCGCAGCCCCCGCCGTCGTCGATGCACCGGTTCATCACCTCCACCGTGTACGACGGGAATGGGATCCCGCTGGGCAGCGTCGTCCCCCGGCCCTGGGAGATGGAGATGTCCTGCGCGCCCGCGCAGCCGGTGCTCACGCGGTGCGGCCGGGCTCCGTCCACGTCCGTGGCTGCATGCGAGGACAGAGGAAGTGGTCACTTACACAGTTACACTACGTAGGACAGGAGTAAGGTCGCAAGAAGACGGAAGTTACCAGCTGCCGGGCGGACGACCTTGCATGCGTGGAAGGACGGTGGCAGGTGCCGACGTGGCTGGCTACCTGCATCGTCCACGGAGGCTGATGCTATGGAGACGGCGGAGCCGAGCGTGGCGAGCAGTACAACGAGAACCCTCGCCGCCGGCGGGAAAGAGGGAGACAACGCCGGAGATGGAACTGATACAGAGTAGAGGGTCCTGCAGGCTGCAGCCAGCGTGCGCTTTCGCCGCTGCTTATATATAGCAGCCAACGCAAGGCTTCGGTGCATCATTTTTGGCGCGGCGGTGGCGGGGACAGGCGCCGATCGGATCGCTCGCTTAATTTCACTGTGACCAGAACGAACCGAGCCAGAGTGCCAGACCGGATCGCTTTCGCTCTTGCCTGTTTTAGCCAGCTAATTCATGTTCAGTCAAATCACGCGGGCGCTCAATCGATCCCAGTTTTTAGTCACACAAATTAGTGCTCATGCCAGATTAGTACCTAGCGTAGGTAGTTTAGGTGTTTCCATGATGCTTACCATTCCATTTGTAGAATGGACGAGGAAAGCCTGGCTGAAAATGACCCCTGTGTCCGTGTGTGCGCGTGTCTTGCAGAGTTCTCTTCCGCTCTGTGGTTTTTACACTGTAGAATTGTATTGAATAATTGTTAATGCAATATTGTACCGGTACAAGAAGTATATATAAGAGCCAAGCCGCACCTGACCTAGCCTTATTACAAACCTAGTAGGAGTCTTAATCCTAATACAAGTTGTATTCTAGCTAACATCTCCGCAGTGTCAACGGTAGGCTCGACGACATTGAGACTGAAACGAATGTCTTGAAACGGAGTAGTCACTAGGCCTTTAGTAAAGATATCAGCAAACTGAGCAGAAGTAGGCACGTGGAGAACGCGAACTTGACCGAGAGCCACCTTCACTCGAACAAAATGAATGTCGATCT
This sequence comes from Aegilops longissima, assembly GCA_021605205.1. NCBI lineage: Eukaryota > Viridiplantae > Streptophyta > Magnoliopsida > Poales > Poaceae > Aegilops > Aegilops longissima. The sequence continues at coordinate 45,076,958 of CM038677.1, forward strand.
CAATATGTTTGGTGCAACGGTGTTGGACCGGACTCCCTGACATGTAGACAGCTGAAATATTATCACAGTAAACAATAGTAGCTTGCTCAATAGGACGGTGCAGCTCCGACAGCAACTGACGCAACCAAACCGTATCAGCAAGCGCATGAGCCACAACGCGGTACTCAGCTTCAGCAGACGAGCGGGAGACCGTAACCTGCCTTTTTGAAGACCATGAAACCAAATTGTTATCAAGAAAAACACAAAATCCGGATGTGGACCTACGAGTATCTGGACAACCAGCCCAGTCTGCATCAGAGTAAGCTGTCAAGGAGGTGGGAGAGGATTTGTTGATATGAAGACCTAGATCTAGTGTGCCTTTGAGATACCGAAGAATACGTTTGACATCATTGTAGTGTGGAATATAAGGATCATGCATGTATAAACAAGCTTGTCGGACAGCAAAAGAAATTTCAGGACGAGTGAGAGTAAGATACTGAAGTGCACCAGTAAGACTACGATAAAGAGAAGGATCAGAGAAAGGATCACCGTCGGCAGAGAGTTTGAAACCTATACCAACAGGGGTACGGGAAGTTTGACAGTCAAGCATACCAGCACGAGAAAGAAGATCCAGAGTGTACTGACGTTGAGACAAGAAAAGACCAAAGGAGTCACGCATAACAGCAATACCTAAGAAGTGGTGAAGAAGACCTAAATCTGTCATAGAGAATTCGTGGCGAAGAAGAGAGATAATATGATCTAAAAATTATTGTGATGAAGCTGTGAGGATAATATCATCAACATATAAAAGAAGGTAAGTAGTGTTATTATGATGAAAGGTGAAGAGTGAAGTGTCAGAACGGGAGGGGGTAAAACCGATGATTTGAGAATAAGTAGAAAAACGTTGGAACCAGGCACATGGTGCTTGTTTAAGACCATAAAGAGATTTAAGAAGACAAACATGATTAGGATAGGAGGAATGTTCGAAGCCAAGAGGTTGTTGACAATAGACTGTGCAAATAGTGCTGGGCTTGACAACTGGAGAGAAAGTCTCATCATAATCAATGCCGTGTTGCTGAGAGTAACCATGGCATACCCATCAACCCTTATAACGTGCAAGACTCCCATCAGAATTAAATTTATGGCGAAAAACCCATTTTCCCGAAACGATATTTGTATTGGAAGGATGAGGAACTAACTGCGGCCCAATTAGCTGCGGCCCAATTAGGATTTAGGAGAGCTGATTTGTAAGATTTGGGTAGAGAGGAAGGAGATAGAGATGCATGAAGATTGAGACGATCCTTTGCAGGTAAACGAAACCCGGACTTGGCACGTGTCCACATGGTATGATCGTTAGTAGGAGCTGGAACGGGAATAGTATGAGCAGGAGGGGTGGGGAAAGATGTGGTGGATGCGTCCGGTGCAGTGGAGGAAGCGGACGCGGGAGATGGCGGTGAAGACTGCAGCGGCAGGAGGTCTGCCGCGACAGAGTGTAATCGGTTTTCCTCTGCCGGAACAAAGGTGATGACAGAAGTGGTCGCGGCAGGATCCCCTACCGCGGCAGAGGATTCGACTGGTTTCGCTGGATAGGTTGGCGGGTGAAAGAAGGGAAGATGATTGCGATGAGAGGGACTAGTGGACGGCGTGGGTGAGTTGGGATCTAATTGTTGACGCTTGGAAAAGGGAAAAATGTTTTCAGCGAATGTTACATGACGAGACACATGAACACGACCACTAACATGATCTAGACAACGATAACCCTTGTGCTCGTCAGAAAAACCTAAATGGACACACGGGGTAGATCACGGGGAAAGTTTGTTAGGAGAAGTGGAGTAGGAGTTTGGGAAACAAAGACAACCGAAGTCGCGAACGTCGGAGTAATTTGGATGAGCGAGAATAAAGTGAAGGAGTAGTTTGTGGGTTAACTTTGGATGGACGAATATTGAGTAAATATGTGGCCGTGTGGAGGGCCTCAGCCAAGAACTTTGGATGCATAGAAGATTGAACAAGCAGAGTGCAAATGATGTCATTAAGAGTACGAAGAGAATGCTCGGCTTTGCCGTTTTGAGGGGAGGTATAAGGACAGGAGAAACGCAAGAGAATTCCATATTGTAGAAAGAAATTTCGATTTTTAAAGTTGTAAATTCACGACCATTATCACATTGTATGAATCTTATAGGGAGGAAAAAGTGGACCGAGACATAGCGCTGAAAGTTAAGGAATATATTATGAACGTCGGATTTGTTGCGTAAAGGAAAAGTCCAAACATAATGAGTAATATCATCAAGAATCACGAGATAATACTTAAAATCAGACACACTTTCTATTGGTGATGTCCAGAGATCACAATGAAGTAATTCAAAAGGAAAAGTTCTAGAGGATTGAGAGGAACTAAAGGGAAGGAGAACATGTTTGCCCAATTGACATGACTGACACATAGAAGAATACTGAGGATCTCTATTACAAGGTATTGAAAATTCACTAAGAAGTGTGGATAACACATTTTTATTGGGATGGCCGAGACGTTGGTGCCACAGATCAACAGAGGCCACCATAGATGTTGGAGGAGCAGCGACCGGAACACCATGGAGAGAGTATAAATCACTGGAGCTATTGAATCGAGCATTCTCGGCCTTGGTCGGGTATTCCTTCACAGACAAACCAAAGGGGTCAAATTCAACAGAAACATGATTATCAGTGGTGATTTGGCGAACAGAAATCAGATTTTTAATAAGAGCAGGAGCTACAAGAACATCACGAAGAAGCAAAGGCTTAGTTGGGGATTGGATTTGAGCTTGACCGACACGGTAAATAGGAATAGAAGATCCATCACTGAGAGTAATAGAGGGAAAAGACGAAGGTGTGCAAGAAGAAAGCAAATTACTCGATGCAGACATATGACGAGAAGCACCAGAATCGAAAATCCAATCCGTACCTGAGTTCCCTTGTGTAGCAAAGTTGTTCATGGCTTGTAGAAAAGCAGCTTGGTCCCAGCTCGGAGTCGAAGTAGAGGCCGGTGTAGTCATGGGAGCTTGTGGGTGTGGTGGCGTCGACAGTAGGGCCGACATCGGCGTAAAGAGAGATGCACCATCATTGTACTGCTGCATGTAAGGGGGCAATGGAGCGCCATAGGATGCACAAGGACTGGTGTTGTAGATCAGTGGCACGTAGGAGGGAGCAGCGTTGTACGCGGTCTTCGGTTGTCGGGGCGCGAGGACGGGCGCGCCGGTGTGAGGGCGAGCACCGGGCTGCCAACCACCGGTATAGGCAGGCGGGGCACCATATGGCGTAGGGGCGGACCAGGGCATAGGCCACGCCTGGACTAGCCCTGTCCATGGATCAGGAGATGGGCGCCATCCGGGCGGCGGTGGTACGGTGGTGCAGTTGATGAAGCCGGGGGCAGCGATGGTGTAGTTGGTGGAGCCGGGGGCGGAGCAGGAGCGGGCGCCGTGCAAAACTGCGGCGACCTAGGGTTTTTGCCCCGGTAGTTGGGACTTGGACGCCAGCCGGATGGTTGAGGAGGTGCTTTTGGTGGAGGTGGCGGTGGCGGCGTCGGCGTAGGCGGGCGAGGAGAAGTAGTGAAGACCTGAGGACGGGAGTCCTTCGTAGTTAGGGCATGATCGGCCCATTGGAGCATCAAGCGAACCTCGGCGAAGGAGGGACGTGGACGCATCATAGGGATGAAGGAGGCCTGCTTCTCGAACCGCTCGCTGAGGCCGACGAGGAGGACGTTGATGAGTTGGCGATCATCGATCGATCACCAAGTTCGCGGAGTTCATCCACGATCGCCTTGAGGCGTTGGCAGTAGACGCCGACTAGTGAATCACCTTGCACCGTATTCCGAAGCTCAGTGTGGAGAGTGTTGGCGCGAGCGTCGACGTTGTCCTGGAAGAGCTGACGAAGGGACGCCCATAGATCGGCGGCAGAGGAACCGTCACAGTGGACGAGATTGAAGATCTCTGTGGAGACTCACATGTAGATCCATTGAATAATGGCGAGATCATCCTTGATCCATTGCAGATCATGAAGTTGAGGAAGAGAGTCGTCGGCAACGTGAGAGCGGAGATTGCATCGCCCAAGGTGGACGTCGAAGAGGTGATGCCAATGGTAGTAGTTGTGAGCAGCGAGGTCTAGGGTTACGGGGATGCAGGGGCTAATATCGGAGATGGTGTCGGTGAAGGAGATGGAAGGGGGTATTGGTGGAGGTAGAGCTAGAGTAGAGGTAGAAGCAGAGGAGGCCGTGGCCGTGGCGACCTTGATGGCGACGATGGCGGCGCACCGCTCGAAGTAGCCGGGCGGCAGCAGTGGTGGCCGGGCTGGCGGTTAGCCATACCCTAGGATCGAAAGTCTGATACCATGTAGAATTGTATTGAATAATTATTGGTGCAATATTGTGCCGGTACAAGAAGTATATATAAGAGCCAAGCCACACCTGACCTAACCTTATTACAAACTGAGTAGAAGTCTTAATCCTAATACAAGTTGTATTCTAACACTAACAATAGTTTTACATAGCTGGCTTTGACATTCTATGGGTGTGTTTAGTTGGCGTACCAAGTTTTTCACACTTTGCCACGCCCCCATGCCATAAGTTTGACTCAGTTGCCCCCTTGTTTGGTATGCAATCATACTTATGGCAAGATTCCTTTCGTGCAAACTAGACCTCACATCAGGGCCGGCCCACAGATTTGCGGGGCCCTGGGGCAAGACATCAACAAGGGCCCTTTGTCGATTCGAAATCTAAAAATATTTTCTATTTTAAAAAAGTAAATATCTAGTGCATAGCCTAGACTATGATCTTTGGTCTTTAGAATTGACAGTACAATTATTGATAAGGAGAACTACACCATGATAGTAATGAAATAATGTAATTCCACATAATCTCGTTTTACTAAATTTTAACAACGGAGAATTCATTTTGTCTAGAATTATGTCTAGAATTACTATCTCAACTAAAATATCCCTATCCATATCAATCATATTGTCATAGTTTGGAGGATCCAAAATATCAACAGTGCATGATTGTTGTTCATCGACTCCCGGTGTTTTTGAATTTGGTTAGTGACTTAGGTTTTCAACTTTTCATGTTGGCTGGAATTATTATAACCATCGTTCATATCATCATTAGTAGCATCTGTATTCTCAGTCAGTTGCTCTTCAACACTTACTATGGCCCGCTCCAGGGGGTCTCTAGAAGAATTACTAGTTCTGAAAAATTTGTCAATTGGTCCTTTTTGGGTTTCTACCAATTCATCTTTGAGCTGCCTTTTACTGTTCTTTTTTTACCAGATAAACACTTTCCAGACGACACTAACATGAACAGTTAGCATAAATGATTAATATAGGGAACAAACACACATGAATATGGATTGATGTGGATCTAGATTGCCAGATCCGCAGGTTGCAGTATTCAGCACGAACGAAAAGACGACAGCAAGAACTGAATAATTTCCCCCATGCTGCAGTTCTCCTAATTTCCTGACTCCCGAGGACTCTCACACTTAGATCCAGTGAATATCAGAAGAACACCTGTGCAGGTAGATGTGGACTCCTCAGAGCAGGAGGACATAGCTGTTTAATTAAGGAGGGACGAGATTATGGGAAGGAAGAAAAGAAGAACACCTACCGTCTCCATGTTTCCAACATCTAGTTGATGGGGAACGAAGAACATTGAGAAGGGAAGGAGAGCTGATATGGGAACGGATTTTCGCCTTTAATCTCCATTAATGGCCAGCGGTGACCTTGGAATCGGAAACACATGGGAGTGGCGGTGCTGTTATGGGAGTCGGAAGATCTGGAGGAATCGAGGAGAAAGATTGACGATGGGTTTTGCCCCAGCGCCACGACCGAATGGGCCCTCTGCTTTCTCGATAAATTTCTTGGGCTTCCTACGAGCTATGAAGGAACTACCTCGGTTGGGGCCCCTGCCTTCCGGGGGCCCAGGGCGGGCGCCCCGTTTGCCCGGCCTATGGGCCGGGCCTGCCTCACATGTCATTCAGTTCGAAAAGTCTGGCAAGATTATCTTGAGTGTGGCAAAGTGTGGCGTCAATTTTGCGCGCACAACCTTAAGCATATGTGGCAAAAAAGTGTGGTAAATGGTGGCAAGAGACAGAGGACTGCAAAGTCCTTTGATGATGATTTCTTTGTGTACCTCGTGAATGACACTCCCATTTACATATCAGAAGCTTATGCATCATCGGAAGCTGACTACTGGAAGGATGCGGTCCGTAGCGAGATGGATTTAATCTTGGCTAATGGGACATGGGAAATCACTAATCGTCCTTATGGTTGCCAACCATTGGGATGAAAGTGGGTGTTAAAAAAGAAGCTTAGACCCGATGGTACTGTTGAGAAGTATAAGGCTAGGCTTGTGGCCAAGAGTTATATCCAGAAAGAAGAAGAATATTTTTTTTGATACTTGCTCACATGTGGCTAGACTGACAACCACTCGAGTGTTACTCGCATTGGCTGCCTCGCATGGTCTTTCGTTTATCAAATGGATGTTAATACGGCTTTCCTTAAGGAAGAGTTAGACGAGGAAATTTACATGCAACATGACTTTGTAGTAAATGGTTAGAAAAGAAAAATGCGCAAGCTATTGAAATCTTTGTATGGCCTGTAACAAGCGCGTAAGCAATGTCATGAGAATTTAAGAAAACTTCCACATCTCTTAACTTTTTTGTTAACGAAGCTGACAAATGTGTATACTATTGCCGTGGTGGGGGCGAAGGAGTTATACTGATATTTGGGACCCACCTCAAAGTCATTGAGGAGGTTAGGACTTTCCTATCTCATCACTTTGAGATAAAAGACATTGGTGTCGCTGATGTTATCTTGAACATCAAACTAATGAGAGATAATGAGGGTGGAATTACACTTCTGCAATCCCACTATGTTGAGAAGATTTTGGGTCGTTTTGGATATTCGGACTGCAAACCTTCTGCAACACCATATGATCCTAGTGTGCGGATTCAAAAGTTCAAAGGCACGACTGTAGATCAATTGAGATTGAGATACTCTCAAGTGATCGGTTCCCTTGCGTACCTAGCTTGAGCTACTCGACCCGACATCTTATTTGTTGTGTGTAAACTGAGCCGGTTTGTTTCCAATCCAGGAGACGTGCATTGGCATGCTGTTAAGCAAGTCAAGTATTATTTGCAAGGTAGTGTGAACTATGAAATTCACTATACTAGGTGCCCGACGGTACTTGAGGGGTATAGTGATTCAAATTGGATATATGATGCTGATGAGATGAAAGCCATAAATGGATATGTGTTCACACTTGGTGGTGGTGTTGTTTCCTGAAATTCTTGCAAGCAGACGATCTAAATAAGATCGACTATGAAAGCAAAACTTAAATCATTAGACACATCATGCATCGAAGCAGAATAGCCTCAGGAGTTTTTGATGGATTTCTCAGTGGTTCATAAGCCAGTTCTGACTATCCTTATGAACCGTGACAATCAGACAGTGATTGTCAATGCGAGTTCAAAGGATAACATGCAATCCACAAAGCATATAAGAAGTAGATTGAAACCTTTCGGGCATTCAAGAAACTCCGGAGTAATACCGTTGGATTATATCCAGACGGCTAAGAATCTGGCAGATCCCTTTATAAAAGGTCTATCACGGATTGTTATAGAAAATGCATCGAGTGAGATGGGTATGAGACCCATGTAAGTTTCCATGGGGGTAACCTTACTAACCCGTGAATTAGGAATTGGGAAAACAATCCAGCGTTCAACTCAGGAGAGTATCCTTACTAACCCACTCCGTTGGAGATGCAATACTCTCGTAATTTTGTAAGGCATGATGAATTTTGTCTTAATGGGTTCCAAAGCTTGTGTAAGAAAGATACTATACTACAGAGCATTCTTTGGGAGGAACAGACCTATGTGATCCGACTACTGGTCACAGTTTATGAAATAGGGTAATCTCTAGGAAGCTCATGAATAGGTCAAGCTTATGACTAATAAGCTCCACCCGTGGTGTCAGCCTTCGACAACCTATTATAAGCTGACAACTGGCGAAACTTCTACATGCTAAACCGGTAATTCAAGGCATAGTCCATTGCTCAGTTGTGAAGAAGTCTAATCTGGTTGCTCTAGATGGAACTTCAACTTAACAGGTCTCCATTGAAAATTCTAGTATATCAAAACATTTTTTGGAACAGTTGGCAAACTAATATGCCTCGAGATCTGGTGGGGAATTGTTGGATTATGGATGAGCTTTGGCCCATATACGACAATCATTCCTGATTAATCTCTAAGGCCCTTATAGGTGCATGGCAAGTGGTAGGAAATTTAGTACCATACAGCTAGTGTAGTAAGAGTGAGACCCTTTTATATGGTCCGCTCAACCACATGCCATTGGGATTTTGGGAAAGAGAGTTGTACACGGGCGCTCCTCCTCCTCCGCCGCCCGCCTCGCTTAGTCACGATGCGCGCGCCACGGGTCGCGGGATTGAGCTGAGCCTTATTTTTCGGTCAGAAATGGTTAATTAATTGTAGATTAATAAATAAGTCGCTAATTAATGAAAGTGCCACTGTCCGAGACGTTGGACTGTGGGTTGCGCTGTCATGTGGAGTGAACCAAAATTCACTCACTGGATTAATTAACGACTCGCTAATGAAAGTGCCAATGTCCGAGGCGTTGGACTGTGGGCTGCGCTGGCTTCTCGAGTGAAGCAAAACTCACTCACTCCCTCCTGCATAACCCTAGCCATCATCTACTGTTCCTCTCACTGTGCTGTTTTTGGCGATCCCATCCCGATGACCACGTGCACGGTTAGTCGTGAGAGCAGGTGCCTCCAGAACCCCATCGTCCGAGATCCTGCGCGGGAGAACGGCGATAATGTTTTTGGGGAGCGTCTCGGCGCGACTACTCCCGATCCGTACCCGTCTCCATCTTCCCATGCATCGACCTCATGGCCGACACCGCCGCTGCCAAGAAGGCCACGGACGACGCCGAGGCTGCTGCCACCTCCACGTTGGCCTGTCCAACCGGAGGGTATGATTCATTCATCCCCTATTTGCTCGTTAATGCACTAGTCGTATATGATATGCTCATAGATGTTTGAGTTCTATGTACCGTATGTGCTCAAATGCTTAGGTATCAGTATAAGTTGCATACTATGATTGCCATGTTTATTATCTGCTCGTGGATTAGATTAATCGAAAAAGTGCTAATATTCTCAGCAACACGTGTGCTCTAAGTACATTATTCAGTTGATTATTATTATTACTAGAAGAACGCCCGTGCGTTGCAACAGGGCCACGTTAACTTAAAGAGTTCAATATTACCACATTGGCGACCCTTTTTACCATCAAATCCTCACACACACACACTCCCTCCCTCTTCCTCACTCTCTCTCCCCCTCTCTCTAACACACACACATATCCATCTTATTGGGTACGGGACCATAATCCATCTATTTCACACACACACTAGTGCATAACAATATGGATTATGTGTATTATATTTGCCACCAGAACTGAGGGAATTAATTTCATGTAAATCGGCCAGCCACAGCTCCAAGAATACGCGGAGGAGGTGGCCCGGGTCAGCGTCGGCGCCGTCCGGCGCGGGCCATGGGCCCGCTTCCAAGTGCACGTGCAATGCACGTCTTCACAAATATTACAACCAGATGTGAGAAATCACATACTAACACGATGTTGCAATCAATTTGTAATTAAAGAAGCCAAAAGTCTTTTTTCTTAAACCAGAATTCCTTATGCTGGAGTTTAAACAAACCCCACAATAGCCCTACTTATCATCTAATTAAGCAGATGCATGACTTATGAAGCGGATAAGAAATCATGTTAACTTGGAACTAAAATTCCAACAAAAGAGTGAGGAATAAACTTTTTTATCATTGCTCTGAAGTCTGAACCTCCCCCTATTTGTTAGTGAAATGTGAGTATGCTTGGAAGATAATAATTTCTTATGCAACATATGCTTTTACATCCGAAAGAGCTACAAAATATGTTGACCTACCTATGTGCACTTCCTAAATCAAGCGGATAAAATTATTTCTATCGGCAATATAAAATATTAAACATTAGAAAGAAAGGGACAATGTCCACTAACCATGCAAATGTTCTGACCATGGGATATTTAGGCTGGCGTATATGGGAAATCAAAGCTAAAAATGACTCGATGAGTTCGGGATACATCAATAAATATTGTAAAAAGTGATAAAAACAAATCTGCAGCAACTCGCGACCCACGAACTCGTATTCGCAATAAGCAAGTTAGTGAGGCCACCACGGTAGGCTAGCACCAAGGGACAAGGGCAACAACCGCCTTCCCATCCAACCTACTGATTCTGCTGGCGCTACTTTCATCCTAAGTCCATGAGTACCGTTAGTGTGTTGCCACGTACGGAGAAACTATGAACTGAAATTTTCATCCAAATCATGAAAAATGTTAATGTTCCTCTCCTCTCCCATCCCTCATGTGAACATACCCAATTCGTGGTTGGCTCGCTACATTCAGCGTAGCTCTGATGTGCACTGCCCTCGCTCTTGATTAGTTGCCGCAGTGCCACGCATCTATGCCAACAAGCTGGGGAAACAAATGCAAATGTTACACCGAGTCAAAATCAACCATCCCACAATCGTAACAATAGAAAAGATAATAACCAAAATTTAACAGAAGAACTACTGCTTGGCTCCCAGATCCATCTCGATAGCCCTTGATCTGGCTGCTAAGCTTCTCCTAGCCGCCTCAACATCACGTCATTACCAAACATGTAGTGGATGCCTAGTGGGACAAGGATTAAGAAATAACATGAGGTGAAAAATGCGATGGCTGTCAATTCCATAAGACGATCCAAGTAATTTGACAAAACAGATCGAGAGCACCTTGTATAATCTCAAAAAAGCAACTAAAAATATGAGAAATGAAGTGATGAAAATCAGCCCCTGCTCTCATTTATGCTCGCTTTTGTAATGGGAGGCAAGGAATGGGGATACCGGGAGAAGAAAGGATCACATGGACGGCAAGCCTCCACCACCGGCAAGTGGGGTTGCTTCACATCCAATCTCCACGGCCGCCGCCTCCATGGGGACGAACTCCCATGTTCACAACCGGGCTCCCAATCGGCCGCTGCCTCGCCGACCTTGACGACGAAGTAGTCCCTCCCTTCGATCCCATTCGCAACGGAGGCAACACCCATCCCAGCGGACGGGTCCGCGGTGAGATCCCTACTGGATTGTGGTCGCGCCTCCCCAAACCTCACCGCGGGACACATGAGAGGGCGCCGTTGCCATGGTCAGGCTTGGATGGGGAAAGGAGGCGACATAGCAGCAACGGCGCCTTCGACGGGATTGGTGGCGACGGCGGCGGCGAGCGAGCGGGAGGACGGCGGCGGCGAGAGAGTAGGAGGGTGGTGGCGGCAGTCCATCGGCCGCCGTGACGTGAGAGGAGGATGGGGATGGGGCCGCGATCTGGACGTATGGAGCGGTCGAGAGGAGGGGAAGCAGGCGGCTGGGTTTTTCCATCATGCGGGGTTTGGGGGAGGTCAAACGAGAGGTTTTTTTTCGTGCGGGAGGCAGAGCAACGAGGACGGATGTAGGGAGACGGGACGCGGTCGGTTGGCAGGAAAAGGAAAGCTACGCAAAATCACATCAATATAAGAAAATATCCCATCAATACTTGATTGATTGCGATTTATTTTTTATATGGTAACTAATCTGATCATCAATACTTGATTGATTGCGATTTATTTTTTATATGGTAACTAATCTGATGGGTTTATGTGGGTGGTGAAGCGAAAAGGAAAGCTACGCATTTTTTTAGGCAGTAGAGATGATTGATGATAAGAAAGGGAAAATCACATCAATATAATGAAATATCCCATCAATACTTGATTGATTGCGATTTATTTTTTATACGGTAACTAATCTGATCATCAATACTTGATTCATTGCGATTTATTTTTTATATGGTAACTAATCTGATGGGTTTATGTGGGTGGTGAAGCGAAAAAGAAAGCTTTGCATTTTTTAGGCAGTAGAGACGATTGATGATAAAAAAGGGGAAATCACATCAATATAAGGAAATATCCCATCAATACTTGATTGATTGCGATTTATTTTTTATACGGTAACTAATCTGATCATCAATACTTGATTGATTGCGATTTTTTTTATGGTAACTAATTTGATGGGTTTATGTGGGTGGTGAAGCGAAAAGACAAGGTGGGAGGGAGACGAAATAAAACCAGCGAAATAAAACCAACGAAAGTGGTGAGGCGAAATAAAAACCAGCGAAAAATAACCGGCGGACTATTCGTAGATTTTTTTGGTTCGTCTCTCTTGGTGCGACGGGATGTTAGGGCCTGGAGTGCGTGGGGGCGGGCGGGGGACTCGGTTTGAGGTTTTTTTTGGTTCTATGCGGCTTAGCGTGAGACGGGAGGTTGGGCGTGTGCGGGACTCGATCGCGGGGTTTTCCTTGGTTTTTCGCGGCTGAGAGGGAGGTGGGAGGAAGTACCAAAGAAGTACCAAAAAAGACCGGGTGAGGTGGGACAAAAATAAAACCCGGAACGCGACCTACCAACTGAGACATTAGGAGTAGAGATTTTACGGGAAAAACTTCCAATCCATTCATCTTCAATCATGGTAGTATAACGAATACTGGAAATAATAAAAATTACATATAGATTGATTATTATTTGATCAAGCAATTTAGGAAAAATATATTGTGTCAAATGTAAAACATACATGTGACCCAAGCCGACATGAAAGACGGCACACAGTTGTGTTGTGTTCATTTTCCTATAAGGCATGTATCACATACATATTAAAGTACAAGAAATATAGTTTATGTTTATTATCCTTTGGATGTTAAGCTGCGGGAAAAGAATTCTTGTACAAATTGTGCCATGTTATATATGGAAGTCTCAATTAGAAAAAATACCGAATATGGCACAGAACTATTTCCATATTTGTTACTAAGTTATTAGCTGCCATGTTTAGTAGATAGTCAAATTACGGTTCATCGGCAGGGTTGAAGATGATGAAGTCTGACCTGTGGGAGCGTGATTAACGGCACAGATCATGCTTGTCTGTGTGATCTAATAACCCAGAGGCATCTCCTCCGAGTGCTACTAACCCATTCTTCTATGGCCCAGATGCGAGTCAGGCACCATCTTTTATGAGAAGGGCCTCCATAGCTTGAGCTGATCTCGCCAAAAATTAATAAATAAAGTTTAAAAATAAAAGTTGTTGTCATCGCCTCATCGGTGAAAAGCGGGTGCAGATTCGAAAGTATACCCTGCACATGACATTATGCCTGCCAAGGTCGTCATGTACATGACTAATGTGGCACATTGATGTTTTCAATTGCCTTTGGATTGGGGGTCGACTTAGTCTTGTACGTGTTAGTAGGGGAACATGAGAAGTATTCGACAATTAGCATGAGTTGAAGATAATCGACCTCTCAAAAGCTCCCCTTCTCTCGTTGATCCGAGCCTTAATTACAAGCACAATACACATCACAGATGCACATCAAAACTTTCTTCAATGAGATAATACATAAGATTGTCGAGTGCTATTTAGATGATCTCGTTGTGAATAACATCTTCAACATCTCAGAATCGTATTCGTCGCCTAAGGCAACATGCACTCAAGCTGAACCCGTTGAAGTGCAGCTTCATGGTCTGTCAGGCAAATTCCAGGTTTGTCTTTCGACATCGGGGAATATATAGTATGTCGTGTTTATAATAGTAAAAATCATGCAAACACCTTATATTTTTGTCCGATCATATTGTCCTTCCATACTACTAACTTCTGCATACAATAAGAACTTCTGCATACTACGGTAAGTGCTAGCTAGCTAGGCCGTGCATAGGACTAGTCGGAGGTGTCGGCGGCCGGGTGGACGCAGGTGGCCTTGGCGACGGAGAGCTTGTATTGGAACGAGTTGGCGTACTCGAAGGAGATGGTGTCGTCAGCCAAGAGCGGCTTGCCGTCGTTGACGAGGCAGTCGTCGGGCGCCACCCGCCGGAACTTGCTGGGGTCGACGAGGGTGACGGAGCTGAACCACCCGCAGCGCACGCGGATGCCAGAGATGGCGCAGGCGTCGCGGCCTTCGCCGGAGCAGCGGTTGATGATGTCCACCGTGTAGGACGGGATCCCGCTGGGCAGCGTCGTCCCCGGGCCCTGCTCGATGGCGATGTCTTCCGCGCCGGCGCAGCCCAGGCTCACGCGGTGCGGCACGTCGGCGCCCACGCCTGCATGCAGAAAAGAGACGAGGCTGAGCTAAGCATAGTTGAAACTCGCGACAAGAAGACGGATGCTTTTTCTTTGCATGAAACATGGATGAGAATTACCTGCAGGGCGGAGCACCTTGCGGGGAAGGACGGCGCTTGGCGGAGGAGCCGCCGATGCGAGCAACGAAGAATTGAGAGACAAGCTACCTGCGTCGGCGACGGAGGCGGATGAGAGGGAGACGGAGCCGACTGCGGCGAGCAGTATGACAAGAGCGCACAGCGGCGAGAAAGACGCCATCATCTCTGCCCGACGTTTAAGATGAACAGTCGAGAGAAGTATGAAATCCCCGTCAGAATAATCCGTCTTATATAGGTGGGTCGTCTGCTCAACTTGGAAACTAATCAGCTAGTAAAAAAGGTAGTAATCTTGATTTTTACATGGAAAGAACTGATCGTAGTTAGGCAGGTGCTTGTTAGGCCGATTCCTATTAGCTTAAGGCGCCCGTTCATGGCGCGACATGCTCGATTCCTTCCATAGCGAACTGGGCTGTTCCGAAACATATATCCTAGCACCGGCACCGGTTTTGGGAGGTTCCCTCTGTTTTTCAGGATGGGTTTTTCTGGTTTTCGTGTTTCATCGTTTTTTGTTTTGTTCTGTCGGTTTTTCCTCTCTTTTTTCATTTGCCGCTTTTTAAAATTGAATTTTCATGATTTTTCCTAAAATTTTGTGAACCTTTTTGGAAAATCATGAACACTTTCCAAATTCATGATCTTTTTTCTATTTTGTGAAGTTTTTCACATTTTTAAACTAAAAATCATTACATCCGCGCCCTACGTGATAGTACCGCTCCAGCATGCGGTAGTACCGTGTCGGATTTTTGCATGGACCGAAACTCAGCGGAAGTTGCTACGGATGTATTTTTATATGTCCGTGCCTTCCCAGTCTAGATCAACCCTGCCTCGCGGTAGTTACGCAAGGGGGTGTGGTAGTACCGCTCCAGCGGTTCTACCGCCCTTGCCACAGGCTAGTCTAGCTCCTGCTGCGCCAGCGGCAGTGCAGCAGTTCCCTGCGGTAGTACCGTGGTCCCGTGCGGTAGTACCGCTTGCCATATGCGGTAGTACCGCTCGTCGCGTGCTGAGTTAGTGGATAACGGTTGGATTTGTTCTTCCGCTATATAAGGAGAGTCTTCTTCTCCGAGTTGACCACCTCTTCCATCCCAAAGCTCCATTGTTGCTCTAAGCTTCATTTTCACCCGGTCTCTTTCCTAGCCAATCAAACTTGTTGATTTTCTAGGGATTGGTTGAGAAGGCCACGATCTACACTTCCACCAAGAGAAATTTGATTCTCCCCACTAATCCCTTACGGGTCTTGTTACTTTTGGGTGTTTGAGCACCCTAGACGGTTGAGGTCACCGCGGAGCCATATTCCATTGTGGCGAAGCTTCGTGGTGTCGTTGGGAGCCTCCAATTAAGTTGTGGAGATTGCCCCAACCTTGTTTGTAAAGGTCCGGTCGCCGCCTCCAAGGGCACCAATAGTGGAATCACGGCATCTCGCATTGTGCGAGGGCGTGAGGAGAATACGGTGGCCCTAGTGGCTTCTTGGGGAGCATTGTGCCTCCACACTGCTCCAACGAGACGTATTTCCCCTCAAAAGGAAGGAACTTCGGTAACACATCCTCGTCTTCACCGGCTCCACTCTTGGTTATCTCGTGCCTTTACTTGTGCAAGCTTATTTGTGTTATATCCCTTGCTTGCTTGTGTACTTGTTGTTTTTGCATCATATAGGTTGCTCACCTAGTTGCATATCTAGACAATCTACTTTGATGTAAAGTTTAAATTGGTAAAGAAAAGCTAAAAATTGTTAGTTGCCTATTCACCCCCCTCTAGTCAACTATATCGATCCTTTCAATTGGTATCAGGGCCTCGTCTCCTTATTAAGGACTTTGTCGTCCGAAGAATATGGTTGACTCCGTAGACGATGAGGAGGAGCACCCCGGTGTGATTCCGTCCTCGTCTACGGCCAATGGGGAAACCTCGGTCTCACGCGAAGAGTTCAATGTGGCTTTGGACACATTGAAAACTTCCATGACGGCCGAGGTCAAAGGCATGGTCAAGAACTTTCTTGATGGTCTCAAATTATCCACCGCACCGTTGGAAGTGGTCGATCCCACTAACAAGGTGACGGATGCTAACTCCAACAAGGGGGAAGCTACTAGTGAGAAAGTTCCTTTGTCTAGTGGTAGAAATGGGAGTGGCATCTTTCCCCATGTGGAACCTCCTCTTACTTATGGAGAACCCATTCCCTCCACTCATTTAAATCATGCCGGCCCTCCTCCTAAGATTGTGAAAAATGAGGATTTTGACGCTTGGGTTTATCGCTTTAAACATCATTTAAATCATGTTAATACTAATCTGTGAAGAATCATTGAGCAAGGTTTCTATCTGCATGACCCAAGCAACTTCACCCCTAGAGAAGCCGCAGACCATCAATTCAACGAGAATGCTCTCTTCATCATCCAAGATGCAATTCCATCCAAAGATCTTGCACATCTCCGACCTTTCACAATGGCCAAGGAAGCATGGCACCATGTTGTCTCCCTTTACAAGGGAAGCGCAAGCATTCAACGCTCCAACTATGAAGTGGTGCAAGATGAAGCCGATGAGTTCGCAATGAATGAAGATGAAGAACCTCGTGAGATTTACCGGAGGATAACCACTCTCGCGGTCTCACTACGAGATCATGGGAGCAAGGATACAGATGACAATTTGATCAAGCGCAAGTTCCTCAAGGCCATGATGCCTTACCACAAGGTCATGTCCTCCGTCATCCGTCAAAGGCCGGACTTCCACACCTTGTCCTCAAGTGAAGTGTTGGATGAGTTTGTGGCAATGAGGATCTTGGACAAGACCGCCGACAATGCGGTGTTGCGTTCTCAAAGAGCTAAGAATCCCAACCTTGCTTTGAAGGCCAAAGTTAGTGTGGAAGAAGAGGATGAAGAGGAAGAAGAGGAGAGCAACCCCGAAGATACGAAGTATGCTTATCATGATCACATGGCTCTCACTTCAAGGAAATTTTGGAGCAAGAAGAACACAAGGCCCAACTTCAAAAAGAGCAACTCAAGTGGCACGAAGGGCAAGCAACGTGTGAGGACTTGCTATAATTGTGGCAATGTGAGCCACTTTGTTGCGGAATGCGCATATGAGAAGAGGGAAGACAATGGTGGCAAGCTCATCCGAAAAGACAAGGCCAAGTCTTTCCCCAACAAGAGAAACTTCACCAAGAAGACTCCTCCCAAGGGGTTGGTGGCGCAAGAAGAATACAATGAGGACGATGATGATGAATACGGTGACTCGGTTGCCATGGCCTCCGTGGCCATTGCACAACTCCACGGGTGTCCCTCTTCGACTCACCCAATGAGAACATCACCGCCAGGTGCCTCATGGCTAAAGCCACCAACAAGGTAACCCCCAACATCAAAACTACCATCATTACTAATCCCTCATTGACAGATTGCATTGATGAAAGTGAGGGGCCTAATGAGGAAGAAAATGAATTTGAGTCTTTTATGAGTAAGCTCAAGGGTAAGTCCAAGAAACACTTTGTTGCTCTCTTGGAACAACTTGGTGAAGCCAATGACATGATCGAGGCTCACAAAGAAACCATCTCTAAGATGGAGGGGCATAGTCGTGACTATGCCGATGAGATATCGGATCTCTCTAATGCTCTTGAGGAAGAACGTGGTCATCATATGGCTCTTGAGGAGTCATACAACGATGATCATGCTAGATTAAAGAAAGATCTTGATCATGCTCTTGTTGTATCTCGTGTGCTAAATTCTGAGAAGGCCAAACTTGGGATTGATCTTGCTAGACTCAAGGAGGAGTTTGATATACTTGACAAGGCTCACAAGGCCTTGAAGGGTACTCATGCTAGTCTTAAAGAGTCTCATGATCAACTCCAAGTGAAGCTAACCAAGGAGAAAGCCACTTTTCCTCATATGGTTTTAGTTGATAATGCAAATGCTACTAACCCTTGTTGTGAGCATGTGCATCTTGTTGAGGAGAATACAAAGTTGAAGGAGCAACTTGAGAAAGGCCTTGTGTCGTGCATACAAGGTGAGAAGAACCTCAACGACCTTTTGAGCAATCAAAAGGAAGTTGTGGCCAAGGAAGGGATTGGGTTCGCACCCAAGTCCAAGAACAAGAAGAAGAATGACAAGACCAAACGACCTCCTCCTCTCAAGCAAACTTTTGTGAAAGAGGGAGAGGGTGCTTCTAATTAAGGAGAAGAAGAACAATGTGAAGGGTGGTGGTGTCAAGAAAGGCAATGCCACCCCTTCCAACAAAGCCGGCGACTTTAACCCTTCATATGTGTTATGTCGTGCTAGTGATAGACATGTTTATGCTAAATTTGTTGGTTCTCCTTATGAGTACATTGAATGGTTTATTTGGGTTCCTAAGACTCTTGTCACTAACATCAAAGGACCCATTACAAAATGGGTACCTAAAACCAAGCATTGATCTCTTGTAGGTGTTTGCTTCCGGTGGGGGATCATGGTTGCTTGATAGTGGAGCTACTAATCATATGACCGGAAGCAAGGACTTGGTGGTGGACGTACACAAGATTCCATCTATGCCCACCAATGTCGAGTGGGGTGATGCCTCGTCTTCTAAGGTATTGGGTCTTGGCAAGGTTGTCATTTCTCATGATCTCATGATCGAGAAAGTCATGCTTGTTGAGTCCCTTTCATACAACTTACTTTCCGTTCGTCAACTTGCAGTTATGGGCTTTGCTACTTTCTTTGATATTGATACCGTGGCCCTCTTGTGGAGCAAGACTCTTAAAGTAGCCTTTGTTGGGCATGTCGAGAACGGTCTCTATGTGATTAACTTCTCAGAGCGACCCACTAAGACCGTGACATGCCTAATGGCTAAACTTGACATGGGATGGCTTTGGCATCGCCGTTTAGCCCATGCCAATATGAGATCTTTGCAAAGTCTTCTCAAGGGGGACTATGTTCGTGGACTAACAAATGTTAGCTTTGCTAAAGATCGTGCTTGCAGTGCTTGTATCGAAGGAAAGCTACATGAAACGGCTCACCCTCCCACGACTATCATTTACTCGAAGAGGCCTTTGGAGCTCCTTCACTTGGATCTCTTCGGGCCTCCGTCCTTTGAGTCTTGGGGGTAGAAAGTATTGCTTGGTGATTGTGGATGATTATTCAAGATACACTTGGGTTTACTTCTTCAAGAGGAAGAGTGAGACACAATGCAAAGATCTTGACAATAAGAAGTGACAACGATACCGAGTTCAAGAACTACACCTTGGATGAGTTTCTTAGTGATGAAGGGAGCAAGCATCAATCTTCCGCACCATACACCCCTCAACAAAATGTTGTAGCGGAGAGGAAGAACTGGATGTTGATGGATGCGGCAAGGACCATGATGGCGGAGTTCAAGTCCCCATACAACTTTTGGGCCGAAGCCATCAACACCGCGTGTCATGCATCCAATCGGCTCTATATCCGCAAAGGCTTGAACAAGACTCCATATGAGATACTCACCCGTAACAAGCCCAACCTCAAGTACTTTCGGGTGTTCGAGTGTAAGTGTTTCATTCTCAAAAAGGGTGTTCGTTTGTCTAAATTTGAGGCTAGAGCTCAAGAGGGCATATTTGTTGGTTATGCTACAAACTCTCATGCTTACCGTGTCCTCAATAAGTCCACGGGACTTATTGAGGAGACGTGTAACATGGAGTTTGATGAGGATAACGGCTCCCAAGTGGAGCAAAGTGGCTGTCGGTGTCAAAACCGGCGGATCTCGGGTAGGGGGTCCCGAACTGTGCGTCTAGGCGGATGGTAACAGGAGACAGGGGACACAATGTTTTTACCCAGGTTCGGGTCCTCTCGATGGAGGTAAAACCCTACTCCTGCTTGATTAATATTGATGATATGGGTAGTACAAGAGTAGATCTACCACGAGATCAGAGAGGCTAAACCCTAGAAGCTAGCCTATGGTATGATTGTTGTTCGTCCTACGGACTAAAACCCTCCGGTTTATATAGACACTGGAGAGGGCTAGGGTTACACAGAGTCGGTTACAATGGAAGGAGATCTACATATCCATATCGCCAAGCTTGCCTTCCACACCAAGGAAAGTCCCATCCGGACACGGGACGAAGTCTTCAATCTTGTATCTTCATAGTCCAGGAGTCCGGCCAAAGGTCATAGTCCGACCATCCGGACACCCCCTAATCCAGGACTCCCTCAGTAGCCCCTGAACTAGGCTTCAATGACGATGAGTCCGGCGCGCAATTTGTCTTCGGCATTGCAAGGCGGGTTCCTCCTCCGAATACTTCATAGAAGATTTTGAACACAAGGATAGTGTCCGGCTCTGCAAAATAATTTCCACATACCACCGTAGAGAGAATAATACTTACACAAATCCAATCTGCTGACGTATTTCGCAGCATGCCATCACACCACGGCCAAGCCTTTCTTCGAGTCGTTTTTACTGTCCCACCTCAGCGCGTTTAGCGAGGAGGTTTCCTTGGCACGTTTTGTCAAAGCAGAGATCGTGTCCCCTTATTCCGGGATTCCCATCAATACGGGCGTGGGAAACCCAATCGTGCCCGTTGGCACGTCTCCTCTATCGAAGGCGAGTCCCAAACGGTCACAGGAAGGGCTCTTGGTATTCAACCTCTTTATAAAGAGACCAAGGCTCCAGGGCCGCCCTGAGGGGGGCAGAACGGGCGGCCGCCCCGGGCCCCCAAAAGTCAGGGGCCCCCTTCCCAGGTTTGTATACGTAGAGTAGTACAGGTATATACTTCGAGCGACGAAAAATTGAAGCCAGACTCAGCGACGCCTCAGCCTCTCGTGACTCGCATGCTAGCCTAGAAAAGAAAAAGAGAGATGATGGGCCTGGCCCATGTTTGCACGTACAGGCAGAAAAAAGGACGTGCAGAGGAAATGAATCGCTGGATTCAAGCACGATTTCCTTTTCCTTCGGATCGTTCGTCATCTCGTTCCTGCCCTTTTCATGTTCCGCTGACCGCTGTTCGTCTAATCGTCTTCAATACTTTAACTGTGCCTCCTGACGGACGACGCGACGACTGCGGCAGGTACGTCTTCTCGCGCGCGCCTTTTGGCTTCTGCCCTCGCCTGTTCTTCTTGTTGTTTCTACATTTTACTAATCACAATTTTCGAATTCTGAATTGATCAAACATGTCAATAGGGAATTTTTGTCAGGGTGATCAAATCATTGCGCACACATAGCCAGATTACACTATGGAGAGAAGGTAATATACTATGCCTACCAGATTTTGCCATGATATTAGATGAAGGTCTTCTGTAATTAATCTAATATTGTAATTAATCTAATATTTTAATTAGCTTTGCGCTAATTTTAAAAGCTAATTGTTCCCAGCAAATTCATGTGATAAAAGAAAAAGGAAGAAGAAGGTAGATGAGATGAAAGGATCATTGAGAGGATTCCTTCTTAATAAATATTATAACAACGATACGGGCATTTCAAGAAGTCCAGACGAGTTGGCGATAATTCTTGTGGATGACCAAACTAATGTCAATGAGTAAAATGATGGTCATACTCCGATAGAAGACGATGTTGACATCAAGATGGACGATACCAATATGAGTGATCATGCGCCCATATTTAATTCATATGTGGTAGACTTTTCTAGTGTTGACGAGGAACCGGTTATTACGTGGATATTTATGATTCAAGCAATTGGATAATCTTGATAACAAAGCGAGGGTTATATTAGTGAATGGGGGCCTAAAAGGGAATAATAAAACACTAAATATTCTTTGGATGAAAATTCAAGACATTTTTCGTATAGCCATTACTCAAGAAAAATGT
Organism: Aegilops longissima; assembly: GCA_021605205.1. Taxonomy (NCBI): domain Eukaryota; kingdom Viridiplantae; phylum Streptophyta; class Magnoliopsida; order Poales; family Poaceae; genus Aegilops; species Aegilops longissima. Next base: position 45,099,030 of record CM038677.1, read on the forward strand.
GCAGTTGAGAGGTGTGTGATAGGAATGGTTAGTTTTTTTTTCAAAACACGCAAATAAAAGTTTTGTTTTTGTTGTAAGCTTTTCAATTATAACAAATGCAAGAATGCATTGGGGCATGATGGGTTTTCTAATTGGAAGCATATTAATGAGATTGAAAGAACATGAAGCTAGCATTGACCATATTATCAACATGAACCTTGGAATGAACTGGGAACTAGACTGAGCAAGTATGAAACAAATTGACAAAGAGTTACAAAAGCTTGGCAACATTATGCATTGAGAAAAAAAATGCTTGATGAAATTGATATTGGTATTATTTGCATGTCGGGATGTTAGGAGAAATTTTTGAAGTAATATGTAATACATTATTTGATATGCACTTAATTGTTCTTTTATATAAATTATATCTACATACAATGATTCATAACTTACTAAGGGCCCCGAAGGGCCACCCATTATAGTTCCGCCCCGGGCCCCTGAAATCTCAGGACCGGGCCTGCAAGGCTCTACTCCTTTCTTTCAATCTCGATCGAATCCGCCCCTCGCCTCGAGTTCCAACACCCAAAGCTCCAGATTCAGGCGCTTCGGATCTTCGATGATGTCCGGCTCCGACCTTCAAGGCCGGTGGATGCCTTCCTCCGTTACGGAAGAAGACGTACTAAACCTGAGAGATGCCAGGTATTTAACCGGCGAAATTTCGCATAGGCTGCCTGCTCAAGGGCAGATTATTCCCACTCCCAAGCTTGGTGAGAGCGTGGTGTTCGCGTCTCACTTCCTTCGGGGGTTAGGCTTCCCGACGGACCCCTTCGTGAGGGGGCTCATGTTTTATTATGGGTTAGAATTTCACGACTTGGATCCGGAGTCCATCCTCCACATCTCATCGTTCATTGTCGTGTGTGAAGCCTTCCTCCGCATTACCCCTCACTTCGGATTGTGGCTTAAGACCTTCAAAGTAGAGCTGAAGATGATCAAGGGGCAGCAAGCGGAGTGCAGAGGGGCTGTTATAAGCAAGAATGCTGACGCTCCATGGCCCGAGGGCTCTTTTCAAGAGGAGTTCAGCTTATGGCAATGAGAGTGGTTTTATATCACAGCTCCCAGGGGCATCAAGTGGGTGGCGCCTCCTGCCTTTCACTCGGGTCCTCCCCCACGGCTGGCGTCATGGGTCAATAAAGGGCTTGACTGGGGGCCGTCCAAGGACGTGCCCTTGTTCAGGGCCGCATTCAAGATCTCCTGGAAAGAGACATCAACCTGGCCGCAGTGGCGCAGGTCATGTTGATTCGCCGCACTTTGCCATGCAAACGCCGCCCCCTCCGCCTGTGGGAGTTTAATATGGAGGGACCACGAGCTCTCCAACACTTTACGGGCGTGACGCCCATGGAGATGTATAAATTGTTCTTCGGATCACAAGCAATGTGTCCGGACTTGAGCGAGGACGCAGGTCTAAGCTGCAATCGCCCGGATACTCAAGTAAGTAGCCTTGTACCCGGACATGCTATCCGTATATTCGTCATAAAATTGCCCTTAAAAGAGCTGTCCCTTTAAACAGGAGTGGATAGCGAAAGCAAAGCTGATCAGGTGTCCGGCCCCCCTCCCCGAGACCACGCCGGATCCCGTGTTAACCAGGATGCTGGAGGTTGCGCCTTTGGAAGAAGGCGAAGGGGGAACAAAGAAGCTACCATCTCCTCGAAGGAGGCTATCCAGAAGGGAGGGATTGAGAATCCCTCCATCCAGGGAAAGAAAAGGACCGCCTCTGAAGACCCGGAGACCATGGTCTCAAAGCGGGGGAAGAGATCTTCGTCAGAGGGTCCTGCGCCGGGAGGTGCCTCGGCCGCACTGTGCCCTCAAGGGGATCAGCCCTCCAGCGAGCCGTAAGTAGAGAGGGGAGTTTTAAAATAAGAGACATCCCTATTCTATTCCTGAGAAAGACAACTGAATTTTTACCTTGTAGTTCGGATCTCAGCCCTTCTCAGCAGAGCTCATCTTCAGGAGATCTTCGTCCGGAGATGATGGAGAGTGGAACGCCTCCCCCTGCCATACGGCCTTGCGAGGCGGGCGACCCTGATGTGTCGTCACGGAGGGTTTCTTCGAATCCGGCAGGGCCGGAAAGCAGCCGTATGGCTCCCCAAAGCCCTCTGTGTCCGGCCTTCGAAAAAGGCCATCGGACGAGTCCGGCACCGTCCGGTGTACGGTCGGAGGAGCTGAAGGATCTGCTTGGGCGAGCGTCTATCTCAGAAGAACACCGTGCACTAATGGGCACGGTGATTGAAAGGATTTCATCCGCGGAAAGCAGGTTGCACGAGGCTGTCAGGACTTTACTGACAAGTTTTGAGGTACGCGAAATGATGTACCTTCTGGCAGTTCCGCATATAAAAGATGCGCCCTGTATAGATAGTAGCCCCTGAGACTTGGTGCGTTGTCAAAAATGACAGCGCGCCGAGGATCATAATCCCAGGTGTCGGTGTCAAAACCGGCGGATCTCAGGTAGGGGGTCCCGAACTGTGCGTCTAGGCGGATGGTAACAGGAGACAAGGGTCACGATGTTTTTACCCAGGTTCGGGCCCTCTCGATGGAGGTAATACCCTACTCCTGCTTGATTAATATTGATGATATGGGTAGTACAAGAGTAGATCTACCACGAGATCAGAGAGGCTAAACCCTAGAAGCTAGCCTATGGTATGATTGTTGTTCGTCCTACGGACTAAAACACTCCGGTTTATATAGACACCGGATAGGGTTAGGGTTACACAGAGTCGGTTACAATGGTAGGATATCTACATATCCGTATCGCCAAGCTTGCCTTCCACGCCAAGGAAAGTTCTATCCGGACAAGGGACGAAGTCTTCAATCTTGTATCTTCATAGTCTAGGAGTCCGGCTAACGATGATAGTTTGGCTATCCGGACACCCCCTAGTCCAGGACTCCCTAGTAGCCCCTGAACCAGGCTTCAATGACGACGAGTCCGGCGCGCATATTGTCTTCGACATTGCAAGGCGGGTTCCTCCTCTGAATACTTCATAGAAGATTTTGAACACAAGGATAGTGTCCGGCTCTGCAAAACAAGTTCCACATACCACCGTAGAGAGAATAATTTTTGCACAGATCTGCTGACGTATTCCGCGGCGTGACATCACACCACAGCCAAGCCTTTATTCGTTTTTTACTGTTCCACCTTAGCGCGTTTAGCGAGGCGGTTTCCTTGGCACGTCTTATCAAAGCGGAGATCGTGCCCCCTTATTCCGGGATTCCCATCAATACGGACGTGGGTAACCCATCCGCGCCATTGATTACGGCGCTTGGGAGATAAGCGAGTTTTACCAGGCTGGCGGGGGACGCATAGCTTCGTCCGTCCATATAAGGGGATAAGGATCCACCTTTTCACCTACGCCTTCTTCCTCCTTTGCTCATCCATTTCCATGCACTCGAGCTCCAGCTCCCAAGTCCGCACATCCCACCTCAACCTTCTCCAACTATGTCCGGAGCGGGAGGCAGGTGGATGGCCTCCTCCGTCACGGAGGGGCACATCGAAAAGCTGCGGAAGGCCGGATAATTGTCCAGCAACATCGCGCACTGGCTACCCGACGAGGGGCAGCTCATTCCAACCCCCATGCCCCATGAGAGGGTGGTGTTTCTCACCCACTTCCTCCGCGGACTAGGTTTTCCACTTCACCCATTTGTCCGGGGCTCATGTTCTACCACGGCCTGGACTTCCACGATCTGGCCCCGAATTTCATCCTCAACATCTTGGCGTTCATCGTCGTGTGCGAGGCCTTCCTCTGCATCCAGCCCCACTTCGGCTTATGGCTGAAGATCTTCAATGTCAAGCCGAAGGTAGTGGGCGGCCGCCAAGCGGAGTGCGGAGGTGCCATGGTTGGCAAGATGGCCAAAGTCCAATGGCTCGAGGGCTCCTTTGTGGAGACCATAAAGGGGTGGCAATCGGGGTGGTTCTACATCACCGAGCCGCGCGACTCTCAATGGACGGCGGCCACCGAATTCCGATCTGGCCTCCCCACGCGGCTCACATCATGGAAAGAGACGGGCCTGACGTGGGGGGATTCGGACGAGCTGTCCGGACTCCAAACCTGCATCCGAAACCTGGTGGACAAGAATCTCAGGCTTGTAAACATAATCCAGGTGATGCTGATCCGCCGGATTCTCCCATGCCAACAACGGGCCTTCAAATTGTGGGAGTTCGATCCGGCACAGCACCCAACTCTAAAAAGGCTCTTTGACACTACGTACGAAGATGCCTGGAATGTGCTGTTCAAGGGCGCCGAGGCTCCCACATCCGCTACCGAAGATCACGGATTCAGCTCGCAGCATCAAGCCAGCGAGGTAAGTTATTTTACCCTTTATGGGACTCTTGTTTTTCATAGATTGACTCTATGTGGGATCTAAAACTCCCTAACCTTTGACAGGACTGGCTGAAGATGTCCGGACAGATTAACTGTCCGGCCCCTTTGCCAGAAGACCCAGCGGACGCCCGATTGAGAGGGCTGCTAGCTCCGGCACCTCACGTGGTGCCGGAGAAGAAGGCCAAGAAGGAGGCCACGGGAACTCGAAGGAGCTCCCGGCGCCAGGTGCTGTCGGACTCATCGTCCGACAACCTTGAGGCGGAATCCTCCTGTGAGGAAGAGGAGGAGGAAAAAGAAGCCTCTCCCCCAGCGGGGGGAGAGAAGAAAAGGAAGGCCGCCCCAACTGGGGAGGCCGGCGGGTCCAAGAAGGGAAGGACCCTTCCTCCGGACTTCTCCACCAACGCCGACAACGACGAGGAGGAGTGGCCAACAAGGGCCAAGCCCCTGGCGAGATCGTAAGTGTCGGGATACCCATGGCTTTTTTTCATTGCATAGTGTTCTCTAATGCCGAACAATCATGCAGCCCGCCCAAGGACGAGGCTCGCCGCTTCCGGCGGGTCCCTGAATTCGTCGAAGTGGAGATTACTTCACTTCGGCCGCCTCCTCACCTCACGCTGCAGACGATGCGAGGTGGGGCCCGAGGGGCCTGGTCAAGAGGAGGTGGCGCAGGAGGCGCCGCAAGGCAGCCTCCCGGACTCCAGGCGCGAGGGGAGCGAGACCCCCAGGGGCTCTAAGCCCGACCCTTGTCCGGACTCCATACCGGAACCTTCAGCGGTTCCGAAGTCCGGCAAGCGGCCCCTTCATAGAAAGGGTAAGACGCCGGTGTCCTCCGTCCAACCGGAGGCACCGGATAGCTTACTGGAGGCGCTTAACAGTGCCTCCATCGAGGAGGAGCACCGCCTTGTTATGAGTGTGGTGATCCGAAAGTTCGATCTGCCAAGGCGGGCTGATTGAAGCTGTACCAGCCTTCTAACAGGCTTTGAGGTAAGTTTAGAATATGTAAAAATATTACCGCATAGACAGTAGCCCTCGATGCTTAGTTGGTGTTCGAAAGAAAAGCGGACTAAGGATCTAAAAAGATATCTGCAGGAGTCTAACATAAGTATGTCAATATGCGAATCACGGAGCAGCTGCTTGACCTCTGCCAGACTTGTTGTGGAGGTCAATGCATTGAAGAAGAGCCTCGGCGGTCCAAGGACGAGCTCGGCCTTGCCAAGAAGCAGCTCGAGGACAGGGAAGGTAAGCAATACCTTATTAAAGAAATACCTTATAGAAAGGATTCAGTTGCAAAAATGACAGAATACCATGGGTATTGTAGGGGCCCTGAACGAGGTGGCGACCACGAAGGAAGCGGTGTTGGGCCGAAATCAAAGCGGCATGGGCTACCGAGCGAGAGAAGCAGGAGGAGCGGGTGGCGGAGGTGCGGCAAGAGCTCAGGCTCGTGAAAAAACATGAGAGTTTCGGCGTGACTCGAAGACTCGAGAGTCCGAGCTCGCCTCGGCTCTTGAGAGTGCAAAAGCCGCTAAGGCGAAGCCCAAAAGCCCTCAAGAAATTGAATCATTAAAGAAGATAGCGGCGGGTAAGGCATTCTTTATGCAAAGCAAGCATGTGAAAGTGAATTACCTATTACTTACCCGGATTCGAGCTCTCCGGGAGCATTCGCAGATCTGCCCGTAGTGTATACGATGCTGCCGCGTTCTACCGCGCCAAGGAGGGGCTCGGCGGAGAAGGTGTTCGGTCTCGGTATCTTTGAGGCGAGCGTCCGTGCCCTGGCGACCAACTGAAGCAGCGGTCGAGCTCCACAAGGTCGCCGAACAGGCCATGAAGGGCCTCATAGTTCGGCTGTGGCCATTGGAAGCCATGCACAGGAGCTACTTGGGTTAGTGCAGCGGCTGGTGGATGCCTGTCCATGGATTGAAGTCATCAAGCGCTCCGTCTGCATTGAAGGTGCCTGCGGGCCCTTGCCGTGCTAAAGTGCCACAGGGCAAGCTGGATCTTGGAGAAGCTTGTGACGGACGGGCCACCGAAGGGCAAGGAGCATCGCAAGCCCGAAATGTACTATGAGGCGTCTGAAGGGTGCCCGCCAGATAGCGGATGAGTGCTCCAAAGATGTAATTTTTAATAGACTCGCATTTTTTTATCTTGTCGCTGAAAACTTGTTCATATCGCTAAGCAACGCTTGTTAATTTAAAATATTACCTTACATGCGGCCATTTATCAAATTTGAGAGATGGCAAGTCATTGGCTCCACCCCCATGCCACGAGTCTTTGGGGTGTTGGGGATAAACTTGGCGCTCTTGTTCCCATTCTTGGGTCCGTCGAGGAGGCTCTCAGCATAGCGAACAAGGCAACCGGACTTATAGTGCTTGAACACTCTCCTTAGCCATAGAATTCTATAATTTTAAATTTCGTGAAGCCCTAGTATTCGGAAGACCGAGTTGAGGCGCTATCACGCCTTGGCCGGACAATGCCGACTCCTCGCTCTAAGCGGCATAAGTCTTTAGGGACCCAAAAAAACCTCTCGAACAGCGACCGGCTCTCGCCCTATCATGACAGTCAGTTTTAGCTTTCTCCACTGAGGTGCTCAACCTAGCTCAACCGGGGCACAATCGCAGTGGTTCTCTCAGCGCTACCTTAGTCGATATAACGGAACGTAAGGTACCAAAAGATGGGAGCCGGGCAAACCCAACTATTGTACCAAGACATGATTCGGAGCCGATGCATATAATGCTATAAGTTCGGGGTGCCGCACTTGTGAAAGTGTTCGGACTTATCACAACATACATTTGGGGTACTTAAGCCCCTGGTGTATTGGCCGTACCAAATTGTACGGTTGCTCAATGTCATAAATGAACATATATAATGGGAAACAATGCAATAATAGGCAAGAGCTATATATTGGTTATTAAAAAGAAACTGCAAATAAAAGCAGAATGATACAAATAGTGCGATAAGCAAGGGATGGGACTATTTAACATGTCCCCCTCCAGGGGTAAGCTGCGGGATGGTGTGTAAAACAGGTATAATGCTCGTAGTAGAGACCACCTAGACACTCGACGTAGCTTTCTGCTTCCCTGGCTGTTGCATCGTGAGTTCGGCAATCCTAGTGCCGGACAGGGCTTCTGGAAAACGGAGTCCTGAAAGTAAGAAAAAAGAAAAAAAGAAAAAGAATGACACAATCGGGAGCGCCTGGTGCGGTTGAGCCGCATTCTGGGTGTGCCGTGGTCGTGCCCCTCCCCTTATGCCCATAGTATCTCTAGAGCGTAGTTATGTACGCGTAGTACTGGCTTTGCAGTTTCGCGAGGGCTGGGGTTGGGGCGGATTACTCTGGCGATGCTCTGATCGTGCTAAGCGGTCTTGTTGTAGGTTACTCGGTAGCGCTTGATGGTGGCGGACGTTTAATGGCCGGACTCGAGAATTGCTGTGAGAGGCTGCTTTGCACCTCCGCCGCGAGGGTCGCCGTGTGCTCCTCCGTTCGGAGAGAGCGTTCGGTGTTTCCATTGACCGTGATTACTCCTCGAGGGCCTGGCATCTTGAGCTTGAGGTATGCGTAGTGCGGCACCGCATTGAACTTTGCAAATGCGGTTCGTCCGAGCAGTGTGTGATAGCCGCTGCGGAACGGGACTATGTCGAAGATTAACTCTTCGCTTTGGAAGTTATCCGGGGATCCAAAGACCACTTCGAGTGTAACTGAGCCTATACAATTGGCCTCTACACCTAGTATGACACCTTTAAAGGTCGTCTTTGTGGGTTTAATCCTTGAGGGGTCTATGCCCATTTTGCGCACTGTATCCTGATAAAGCACGTTCAGGCTGCTACCGCCGTCCATCAGGACTCTTGTGAGGTGAAATCCGTCGATGATTGGGTCAAGAACCAATGCGGCGAATCCGCCGTGACGGATGCTAGTGGGGTGGTCCCTTCGATCAAAGGTGATCGGGCAGGAAGACCATGGGTTGAACTTGAGGCGTGGCTCCATCAGCGTATCGTCCCTTAGTGCGCTTCCGCTCCCTTTTGGGTATGTGGGTTGCGTATATCATGTTCACCGTCCGCACTTGTGTGGAAAAAGCCCTTCATCCTATATTGTTCGACGGCGGGGCTCTTCCTCGTCATCGCTATACAGCCCCTTGTCGTTGTTTTGGTAACTTAGCTTGCCTGCTTGCTTGAACACCCAACAATCCCTGTTGGTGTGGTTGGCTAGTTTTTCAGGGGTACCATGTATCTGGCACAAGCGATCGAGTATTCGGTCCAAGTTGGACGGGCCTTGGGTATTTCTTTTGAATGGCTTCTTTCGCTGACCGGGTTTAGAGCCTCTGAATCCGGCATTTACTGTCGTATCTTCAACATTATCACCGTTAATGCGGCGTTTATGATTGTTGCGACGCGACCTGCCATTGCTGTCCTTGGTGTCCGAACTACCAGGGTGTTTGGCCAAGTGTTACTTCGAGCTAGCCAGCTGTCCTCTCCCGCGCAAAAGCGGGTCATGAGTGTGGTGAGGGCTGCCATGGATTTCGGCTTTTCCTGTCCTAGGTGCCGGCTAGCCACTCGTCGTGGATGTTGTGTTTGAAGGCTGCTAAGCGCCTCTGCATCCGGACAGTCGACGATCTGATTTTTCTTTGTTAGGAACCGCGTCCAGAATTGCCTGGCCGATTTTTCGGGCTGCTGAATTATATGGCTAAGGTCATCGGCGTCTGGTGGTCGCACATATGTGCCCTGGAAGTTGTCAAGGAATGCGGCTTCCAGGTCCTCCCAACAACCGATTGACTCTGCTGGCAAGCTGTTGAGCCAATGCCAAGCTGGTCCTTTAAGCTTGAGTGGGAGGTATTTGATGGCATGTAGATCATCACCGCGGGCCATGTGGATATGGAGGAGATAGTCCTCGATCCAGACCGCAGGATCTGTGGTACCATCGTATGATTCGATGTTTACAGGTTTGAAGCCCTCGGGGATTTGATGATCCATTACTTCATCTGTGAAGCATAGTGGGTGTGCGGCGCCTCTGTATTGGGCTATATCACGACGTAGCTCATATGAGCTTTGTCTACTGTGTTCGGCCCGGCCGGGTTTGCTGTATCCGGCGTGACGGTAATCATCCCGAGTCGTTGGGCGCCCACATGATCTGTAGATCGATCTTGTATCTTTTCCTTATCCTCAATATGTCTCGCAAGTCCGTAGCGTTTTCCGTGCCTTGGTACTTTTGGCGTCGTCGGGCGTGGCTTGGCGGAGGGCCGAGAGGCTTCTCGTCGCGACCACGGGTGGCGATCTGCCATGTCGTCTTGCGCTGGTGGCGTGGGTGCTTCCTCCTCTGATCGAGGCAGCGACTTGCGTTTGGGGTAGCTTTTGGAGGGCATTCGAGTTCATACTCTTGGCTGCAAGGACTTGAGTCCATCATCCGCTAGCAGGTCTTAGTCAGCTCTAAGCTGTTGCTGCTTTCTTGAGGCTGCTTGCCGTGGCCATGAGCCTGCGTTTAAAACGCTCTTGTTCGTGAGGTCCTCTGCACGACGAATTAATTCGTCGTCGAGGCTTGCCTCGCCTCTTGGGCGCATAATTATCGTCCTCTACCTCTCATCTGCTCTGCCTGACTGTCGTGCGGAATTGCTTCTCCCTCCTCCTGCGCTGAGTCCTGCTGGAGGGGGTCATCTTTAGCACTGTCCGGGGTATTATTATCTCCCGCGCCGGAATCACAGTTTTTGCTGTGGCGGGATTTAGAGCGGCGCCGCTGACGCCGACGCTTGGGCTGTTTCTTGGAGGGGTCATCCTCCGCTTTTCCATCGCCGTTCCCATCTTTTGGGATATCCACCATGTATATGTCGTATGACGAGGTGGCCTTCCAGTGCCACAGGCGCTGGTTCTTGAGTCGCTCCGGCATCGTCGTCCATACCGTCGATGTCTTCGGAGTCGAAGTCGAGCATGTCGGTTAAATCATCGACAGTGGCTACAAAGTGGGTGGTGGGTGGGCGTTGAATTTCTTCGTCGTCCGCATCCCAACCTTCCCGACCATAGTTCGGCCAGGGCTCCCCTGACAAAGAGAGAGACTTTAATGAGTTCAGGATATCGCCAAAGGGCGAGTGCTGAAAGATGTCCGTGGCGGTGAACTCCATAACCGGCGCCCAGTCGGATTCGACTGGCAGGGGCACGGAGGGTTCGGAGTCCGGAGAGGAGTCCGGCACCCTGGAGTCACGGTCTTCGCAAAGGACAGGGATGCAGTTCGGCTCAATCGCCGTAGAGATCATAGCCCCCGAGGCGGTGTCCAACCACTCGTCCTCGATCGGGGGAGTCGGCTCCGAGCTAAGGGTCGGAGCAGACTCTGGTGTGGCTTCCAAGGCACTGTTCGGCGGCAAAGGTACATCATGCCCATCGAGACAGTGCGGCGCACTTGGCTATGGCTCGAATCTGTCACGACCGGATTTTCAATAAAAATATTTATTGAACAACCGACCCATGAAATCCAATATGAGGATAAATCCTCCATATCGGTAGACAAAACTTTGATACAAGAAGCCAGTAGCACTACAATATTACAAGGGTCGGACTAAAGATGCCCAACAAATTATTACAACACGCCAATAATTACACATGATGGCGGATATGGCACAAGGTGTAGGGTGGAAATACTACTGACTTGGAGTATGCGTGGTTGGTGGAATAACACAGTGGGGTGGTTAATAAGTCTCTCAAGCTTTGGCGGCTCATCGGCGTCGAGTGAGGCTCGATGAATTTATTTGGGTAGCGAGCGGATATTTTACAAGGACTAATCCAAGGGTGCATACGATCTTGACCGGGATTCCTCTAGGCGTCGGACTCGCTATCGAACTCTTCATCCATGAGATCGCCACGACATCTGGCCAAATCAACAAGCCGGTGAGTACTATGAAAGTACTATAAGACAGTTCGGACGAAAGATATAACAAATGGAAGCATGAATACGACATAGTTAATCTTAACAATGCTCAATTAAAGCAGTATAGAAAAATAATTAAAATGGGAGTCGGCGGTAGTCCGCTCGAAAACCCAAGCGAGCAAACTTAAAACCGATCGAATTATGCAGGCGGCGCCTCGAAGGTGAATAAATAAGAAAAATATTGCCACGATCGAGGCGTCTGGCGACACCTCATAAAGGGCTTAAATTGAAATAAAAATGCATGCGTGCATGATCGGACGTCTGGCGACATCACGAAAGGGCTTATAATAAAATAAGTAACAACAATGCATGATCGGACGTCGAGCGACATCACGAAAGGGCTTATAATAAAAATAAGTAAGAGCAATGCCGCGATCGGACGTCGAGCGACATCATAGAAAGGGCTTATAATAAAATAAGTAACAGCAATGCATGATCGGACGTCTGGCGACATCACGAAAGGGCTTTCATCACAAAGGTATAGCACTCATAATAAATATTCAACACATGAATATAAGCGGTTAGTCCATCCACAGGAATAAACATTTAACGGACTTAGCACTCATGTGATTCATTTGGAGTATCTGTCACCAAAACTGACACTTGTCGAGGATAAGATAATACAGAACTTGGACATGGATAAGATGATTCGAGGATTTATGACTCTGCAGAGTTTGTACTAAAATTACCCACAGCCAACTGATTTCCGTAGTCCTGAAGGACTAGTTCCGTTTATGGTATTTGGAAGAAACACAGCTAACGAAGACACACCCATCCTACCTCACGATGCGGGAATCACCCTAGACATCGTCCAAGAAAAACTTTTGAGGCAGGAGATCACAATCTCGAATAGCATGGGATCAAATTTATATTCGCAGCTCTAAGGGTGCCCCCTCTCGGTCCCAACCGGAAACACCCATGCCCCTGACGGATGGTGGCTTTAATCCAGGGCCATGGAACCATCATCACGGCCTCTCCATTTGGTGTGTACCGGAAAGCGGTTTGCTACTTACTAAGCCATATCCCTTACGGAAAACATGTGGTAATGCGGGAAGGAAATGGATGGGAACCGAACTGATCGGGTTGACACTGAAGTCAAATAGTATGGCATACGACTGGCATGCTACAACACTACCATCTTACCCATCCTCATGCCAACACCTGGCCGTGCACATTCACATCCAACACGTATGGATTATCGAACTCACTTGCCTCAACTTTGCATGAAACATAACATTCATCGGTATGCTCACAAACATGCCATGAAAATGCAAACCTGCTAGAACACTCATCATATCAAAAGTTCAAACATGCTTGCACAGGTTCGAGTAGTCTGAGCCTAGCTCGGTGAAGTTTGCGGTCCGTCACCTCCTTGGTATCTCGGTATAAATAAAACATCTGCGCTAACGTAAATACCGTGAGGTGCACAAAATTACTCCAAATATTTTTCCAATAAAGAGGACAGAAAAAGAATCAATCAAAAATACCCATACTTTAAAAGTTATTAGCGTTTTAGTCCGAGGACCTTTACGTAATGAAACGAAACTTCCGGGTTTTCTTTATAAAACAAGCGCTTGATCTCGAATTCGTCGGTCCAGTGGGAAGGCGTATTTTGCCGAAGGCATTTCAAAACGATTCAAAAGAGGAAAGAGCTGCGGGAGGACCCACCGTCGGGTTTGAAAGCAAGCGAGATTTGGCGCCCGAGGGCGCGGTGATCGCCGGTGGCGATCTGGCGAGCAGGAGGATCGGAGGTTACCAGCGTGCTCACCGTGTCCTTCTGCACGGTGGGTGGTGGAGTTGGTCGCCGATGAGCACCACGTTGTGGTGGTCTCAACTCCGGCGGACGGTGGTTGAGGCGTTGATGGATCTCGCCGAGGAGGGCTGCAAGGATCGAATTGAGGTGGGGGTTAGAGCACTAGGTGTAAGAGAAGGCTACGGACGAGGTTTGGGTGCCGGAGATGGCATCACCGCTGTGAATCAAGGTGGAGGCCGAGGCGGAACGAAGTGGCCGGAGTCGGGGAAGGAGAGCTCCCGTGGCCCTTCACTACTAGCAAAAGGGCTATAGATGGGATTGACACTAATGGCGCACCAGAAAGTAGGTGCGCCATTAGTATATACTAATGGCGCACCACCTTCTGATACGCCATTAGAGTTGAAACTACTAATGGCGCACCAGGGCAAAGGTGCGCCATTAGTATCAATTTTTTTTGAACTAGTGCGCCTGTCCAAACATACTAATGGCGCATCCAGATTAAGTGCGCCATTAGTACTTGTAACTACTAATGGCGCACCAGGAAAAGGGTGCGCCATTAGTATCAATTTTTTTTGAACTAGTGCGCCTGTCCAAACATACTAATGGCGCATTCGGACGAAGTGCGCCATTAGTAGTTGTAACTACTAATGGCGCACGGTGCAAAGGGTGCGCCATTAGTATCAATTTTTTTAACTAGTGCGCCTGTCCAAACATACTAATGGCGCATCAAGATGAAATCGCGCCATTATTAGTTTAAACTAGTAATGGCGCCTTTATGAATCAATCGCCATTAGTATTTTATTTTGCAAAACTACTAATGGCGCACCGCCGAAAGGTGCGCCATTAATTACCTGGATTACTAATGGCGCATTTAGTGCTGGTGCGCCATTAGTAAGTGGGCAGCAACAAGATATTTTGGACAGCCTCTCCTACCCACACTCACTTTCTCCCCACTTCATTCTCTCCACCTCCTCCTTGTCTCGGGTGCCTCCTCTTTTCACCTCATTTCCACCATAGATTCATTCAAATTAAGTGGTTAAATTAACTTGTTTTAATAGGTAAGTAAGGGGAAGCTATATTTATGTTGTTCTCCCTACAACAATGTGCACATGCACTTTTTACGGCCTAGCTAGATCTATGTATGTTAGGTGGTGTTGCATATGTTTGTGGTGTTGCAAATGTGTTTGTGTTTGGAGGTGTACGGTATTTGAAATCGATAGTTGCCAATATTTTGCGGAATGTTGATTCATTTCCGTTTAGTGAAATTTTGGCATTAAGCATTCTTTTGGTCCTATTTTTAGAAAAGTCATGCCAAATTTTGTTTGGTTCTAAAATATCGTTTTAATCTACCCTTGACGACCATAGTCCGCACGATGACCGAAGGCATCGTGAATAGGTTTTTGAGGTCCGCGAAGGCGAGATGCTTCAAAAGAGCGAGGCGGAGATAAGATGTCCGTGTCGAAGATGCAAGCTAAAGAGCCTTATTGCGGACCGGATTCGAGCAGGTCTTGGGACCACCTGCTCTTGCATGGTTTCATGGATGGCTATCGGTGGCAAGGTGATGAAGATGACTACGAAGTCGTCCATGGGGGCCGGGCAAGAAATGAGGAAGGGCAGCAAGACAACCACCGCGGCTTGGGCGGGCGAGAAGACGAAGAATCACCAGGAGATGATCACGATGGTGATGCTGTACACAGTCATCATGTAGAAGATGCAGGACATGATGATGAGGAAGATGCCGGAGCAGGCGACGGGCATGATCATGAAGATGATGATGTCGGCGGAGTGAGCGACGTTGGACCATCGATGGGCTGGGTGCAGGACCCTCATATTCAAGAGCTGCTTCTCAAGCGGGCGGATAACGCCAGAGCTGCCGCCGAGAGAAAGCCAAGATGGATCAACTTGAGTTAGACGCGGTTACTCCATTGTATGAAGGATGCAGGCCGAGGATACCGCTTTGAAAGTAGCGCTCATGGCTCGGAGATGAAGGTAAAACACAAAATGACCGGCGCGTGCCGGCGAGAACATGTCATTACGGCATGAACGTCTTCCCAAGGGAACAAGTGCCCGACCAGTTTAGAGGCGAAGAAAATCGTGTGTCCTCTCGATTTACCGCCGTGAAATACCATGTGTGCATGAACAATTGCATCATTTATCGGGACGAGCACGCGGAGTCTACCATATGTCGGTGTCGGCGTCACTCGATACAAGAAGAGGAAGAAAGCTCCTCGAAAAGTGGTGTGGTACTTTCCGATCACTCCTCGTCTGCAGCGCTATTTCGCGGACCCTAAGGTAGCAAAGCTCCTGCGTTGGCAGCGGATAGGGAGGAGAAGAAGCGAAAGATGGCGCAAATGATCCGGAGATAGATAAAAAGACAAGATCTGAGTCACCCTAAGGATGCGAGCGGTGTAGCGTTGAACCGAACTCGAATTTGGGAGCGATCCAAGGAACATCGTCTGGCGCGAGCACCGATGGAGTCAATCCGTTTGGCAGCGAGAAGCACACATAGCACCTGGCCTGTGTTTGTGTGGATGTACAACCTTCCCCCTGGTTGTGCATGAAGAGGAAGTACATTCACATGAGTATGCTAATTGAAGGGCGAAACAACCAGGAGCGACATCAATCTGTATCAGGGGCTGCTGAAAGAGGAGCTTGACACGCTGTGGAAAACGCCAGCCAATGTCGTGGGGCGCCGCAGAGAAAGAATATTTCCCTATGAGAGCCGCCTTGCTCACGACGGTGCACGACTATCTCGATTCACGGATATCTCGCGGGGCAGGTAGTCCACGGATTTTACGGATCGTAAGGTGCATGGATGACACAACGTATCGCCAGCTAGATAGAGATCCGGGTCTTGAAAACCGTGTTCATGGGACATCGAAGGTGGCCAGCGGCGATGACCCGTGGAGAAACGCAAGGATCTGTTCGATGGTGAAACCGAACCCAGCGCCCGATGTCACGAGGAGCGGCGAGGAAATAGATAAGCTGTTGAAAAATTGGAAAGACTGCCCTCTACCGGAAAGAAGCAAAAGGCGCGAGCCGGAAAGAAGCGAAAGCGCGAGCAGCTGCTGAAGGTATGGAAAACGAGGTCTGTTTTCGGGACTTGCCGTCTTGGAAGATCCACCGTGTGCCTCACAACCTTGATGTCATGCATATCACGAAGAGCGTGTGCGAGTCTGCTTGGTACCCTGCTCAACATGCGGAGAGGACCAAAGATGGGCCAAAAGCAAGGGCAGACTTGAAATCAATGGGCATCGGCAGGAGCTTCACGCTAATGATGATGAGGATGATGATGATGATGATGATGATGATGATGATGATGATGATGATGATGATGATGAAGCGAACGGGACACAAAAAGTCGTCGCAAAGGCAAAAAGGCCAAGAAGACCGGAAATGACTACCCTCCGCATGCTTCACTCTAAGTCGGGAGGAGATCGAGCAGTTTTCACCTGCCTCCTAGGAGTAAAACTTCCTTCTGATTCTGTGGGGAAGATAAGCAAATACCTAGACCCAGTGAAGCGAAGTTCAGCGGGATGAAGTCTCACGGTATCACGTCTGATGACGAATACTTCGATTGCAATCCGTGGGATCATGGAAGCGCACGTCCGTGAAAGCGCTATTTGGCCTATGCAACTTCTTGGCGTCATCTCTCGGAAGTCGATTGGCGCGAGGCAACTCGAAGGCTACGAGGAAGAGATCGTGGTGATACTATGCGAGCTTGAGATGTACTTCCGCCCGCATTCTTGATGTTATGGTGCATCTGCTGGTCCATATAGTGGAGGATATCATCCAACTCGGGCGGCGTTCCTGCACAGCATGATGCCGTTCGAAAGGATGAATGGTGTCATCAAAGGATCGTTCGCAACATGTCACGTCGAGAAGGAAGCATAGCCGGGGCTTTCGACGAAGAGTGCATCTCCTACTGCACGAATTATCTAGGCATCGAGAACCCGTTGGTCTGCCGTCAGCGAGCACCTCGGCAGGCTCGCTGGATGGGGTTACCGTGAGGGTCGCCCTGAAATGCATGTCGACTTCGATGGTCGACTTCGCCGACTTTGAAAGAGCAAACCTAGTCGGCGCTACAACACATAGGCGTGGTCGATCCATGGGTGGTAGAGCACAAAACCTTTATTAAGAAGGCGTACAATGACCGAGGCCAACGAGAGGGCGGACGGAGATATACTCAAAGAGCACAACTCATGTTTCACGCGTTGTTTCAAGCAGAAGCTTCAGTCGTACCCTTTACATGAGGATTCTTCCGCGGAAGAACAACTCATATTCGCCTTGTCACAGAGCGCCGAGCATAACCTCATGACCTATGAGGCGTACGATATCAACGGCTACACATTCTACACCGAGGCCAAGGACATGAAGAGCGATGGTTATCAGAACTCCGGGGTAACGATGGAATCCTACACCGGTAACGACAAGGACAAATACTACGCTGGAGAGAAGGTCCCGATGTTCCGTGTCAGATGGGCCAAGAACGTCATAAAAGAAGACCGGTATTTCACCACCATGGTTATACCCGAAGCCAAATCCAAGACCATGAGCGCTACGTCACCGCGAAAAATGAGCCATGGGTACTGGCTTCCCAAGTGGACCAATGCTTCTTCATTACCGACCCGCCAAAGCCCGGTCGTGTTGTCGTGAGGAGAGGCAAAAGGAAGATCATCGGAATGGATGGAGTAGCCAATGAGCAAGACTTTGACAAATCGGCGACCGAGGATCGAACATGGCGACGATGATGAAGTAGCAGCATACACCACAAGAAGCGGGACCACCCTACCTAAGGGCGTCCATTCCATAGAAGAACTCCATTTGAGAAAAGAAGGGCAAGAAGATTGTGAAGAGATAGCTAGCTAAGATCGATTGTATTTAAATCGTAGACTTCATTTCTCGATTGTATTTCATGGGCACTTTTGAACTATCATGAATATTTTTAATTTCATGGACACTCGATCCCCTCCATCTCGATCGCTATCCCACCTCGCCAGATCCGGTCCACGGCCGCCGCCCGCCGACCGCCCGCACCCTCGATTCCCCTACTCAACCGCCGCCGCCGACCCCGCACCCTCCCTACTCAACCGCCGCCCGACCCCCGCACCCCCGCACCTCCCGCTCCACCGGCATTACTGTTTGATGATATTTTTAAAAAATATTACTGTCTTATAAAAAAATATTACTGTTATGATTTAAACAAGTTTGAACATATTTAAACACAAGTAAGTATCAAACAGCATTTTTAATGCATAAAAAAAATTTTGGAGCCTGGGAATCGAACCTAGGACCTCCTGGTGTGAGAACTGGCTGCTGACCAGTCGAGCTAGTAGAGGACACTTGGTGTGGATGAGGTCAGGTGGGAGATAACCTGTTGGCTCGAGCAGAAATCAAAAAAAAGAGTACTAATGGCGCACCAGGGTGAGGTGCGCCATTAGTATGGATGTACTTATGGCGCACCGAGGTGTGGTGTGCCATTAGTATTGTGACGCCCCCCATCCATACTTCCTCCCGGGCCCACACCTATCCCCTCTCCCTCGCCCCTCGCCTCGATTCCCTTCCCTCTCCTCTCCAGCGCGCTGCCCCGCCGCCTCGGCCGCCGCCCCCGCCTCGGCCCGCCCGCCGCCTTGCCCCTCGCCCATCGCGGCGCCCGTCGTCCACATCGCCCGTCTCCAACCACCGCCGCTTTGAGGCCCGGCGTCGGCGCCTCTCTCCCGTCCACACCACCATCGCCAGCCCCTCCGTGACCGGCCGCACCCGCCCAGTACCTCTCCTCCTTCCTCCTTCCTCCTCTCCACCCTTCCTCCCCATTCCCTCCTCCTCCCTCCCTCCCCTTCCTTGCGCCCTCCACATCCCCTCCGCCCTCCTCCCGCCGTCAGCCCCGCCCCCAAGTCCGAAGCTCCCTGCCTCCCCACCGTCCGGGCGGGTTGGACTTGCCCACTCTCCCCACCCCACCCCCACCCGCTCTTCCTCCCCTCCCCGTGCCGTCAACCGCCCCCACCCCATCCTCCCTCGCCACGCGGCCTCACCCCCCACCTACTCGGACCCCGGACCCTTGATCCCCTCTGTTTCATCCTCTCCAAATGAGGAGCCAAAGAAAATCTCCTCCCTCTCCTTCCTTGATCTTCTCCTCCACCCACTCCCCGATCCGGTCCTCCGATGTTAATTTTGTTGTTAGCATGAAAGCCCCAATTTAAGTAGTGACATTGGATAAGCTTGCAACTTTTGTTTGGAGTTGATAGCATAATAGTTAAGTTCGACCAAACTTACTTTCTTGCGAGATAGAAAATGTCTGACTGTTGAGATACATGGCATTTGGTTTACTAAATTTGCCCTTTCACGAAGATATATAGATCGCATGCCATGATTTATCAAAGATTCATACTTGATGCTTTTGTGCAACTGAATTTGTATTGTTTTGGCCTTGTTTAAGATGGATTCACACCATAGAGATCGTGTCTATTCCTAAATCATACTCCTCCGTCAGGAAACTCAATGTATCTAGCGTTTGAGCGACAAGTAATTTTGGACGGAGGTAGTAGAGCCTAGGAATGGTAGTTTTACTGTAATTTTACATGAGTTTGAAGCACTGATTGTTCAATGGACTTACATTGATGTGTTGAGTGTATTCATACAACTACTACTACATTCGATGATGATTGTCTTATGGTATTGTGACTTGCGAAGCTCTGATTGTTTTCTCTGGAATTTTTCGACATTTTGTTCTGATAGAGTCTTGCTTCATATTAACTATAGCTTAGGCGGCAGCTTGGGCCACTTGTTGTATTTATAATCATCATTTGATTAGTGAGTGCGCTACAGAACAGTCCGTTAACCTATCTATGTTCAGGCAATTTGTTCCATGTACAACCATTGATTATGCCTTTGAGGCAGCTAGTTAACCTCTCACCTATGTTCATGCAGGGATATTATTCTTGGAAAAGCCACTGTTGGTGACGGAATAGAAAGATAAGCAGGTACCTATCTTCATGCTGGCCTACAGTGATAAATTAGTCAGAATTGTGTATGATTGTGCGTAAAGTAGATAATCTAAAGATACAGACAAAATAATTAGGGGAGCATGTGTGAATCTAAAGTATATTGTCAACTTCCAACATTTGCTCTGTTGCCCATGTGGTTGAAGCAATGAAGTTGAGTGTGTCATTCTTGCTATGGGCATGTAAGAGAAATGCTCTGCCTTGCTAATTTTACCATGAGATTTGGGGTAATCAGCTAGTTACGGTCGAGCAAGTGGTTTTCTGAGCTATGCCTTGGTTAGAAAATGATGCATGATGGTTTGTTCAGAAGAGGAATAATCCCAGGATAGCATGTATCATGGGGTCAAACCTGGGACCCCTATTGTAATTTGATTTTGATTATTAATTTTTCTGTGAGCAGATGAATTATAGTGTTTGTGTTGTAATGAAACTTGATCTGAAATAGAACTTGATAGCCTGTACAGTGAATATATGCAGTGAATAGAAATTGACAGGTTTTCTTGACTGAATTTAGTCCTGTACAGTGAATATATGCAGTCAATATACAGTCATTGTAATTTTTGGGAGTAATTTTTGGTGTCAAATCTATATCAACTTGTAATGTGAAGACAAACTCGCTACTCGCGGTCTCGAGACTTGTAATATAATGTTCTATCTTTGTTCGGTCTTTTCAATTCGGAGACTAATATGATGAATTGTATTCAGAGACTAATATGATGAATTGTATTCAGAGACTAATCTTCTATTGTATTCGACGAATCTGTTGTTGTTGTGTGCTGTCTATATTTTGTCCAATTATACATTTTGTAACCTGTGCAAAAACAGAAAATTAAAAAAACCTAATATTCATACTAATGGCGCATCACATCACAAGGCGCCATTAGTATGTTAAAGGATACTAATGGCGCATCATTAAATAGTGCGCCATTAGTATCCGAATTACTAATGGCGCATCTTGCTGCCAGCGCCATTAGTATGCCAAAGCACCTGGTATACATGGCCCCACGAGGCATACTAATGGCGCATCGGTGGTGCGCCATTAGTACCGAATACTAATGGCGCACGGTGGTGCGCCATTAGTAAAATATACTAATGGCGTGGCACTAATGGCGCACCACTAATGCGCCATTAATGGCCAAATTAGGTGCGCCATTAGTAGGCCTTTTCCTAGTAGTGCTTCGAGGACTTGGCAGGGTGCGGAGGGTAGAGGAGGTGTCGGGGCGAGAGCAAGCTCGGGTGCTATATATAACCGCCCGAGGCGGTTTCCGAAACGGGGTTCTCGGCGAGGTGATTCTGGCGCGCTGTGGTTGCACGGGAGGTTCGAGAGGTTGGCGTCGTCGTGGGTGTTCCCTAGTTCCGTTTAGGTGCTAACTGCGTCGGGATTTGGTTGCTTAGGGGGCTCGGCGGAGCAGGCGGCGGGTCTGCCCGTCGGCGGCGAGGCGTGCTCTGTGCGTGCTGCGCCACGGCGACGCAGTGCTGCATGCGTGCTTGGCGAGAAATGGCCACGCTGAGCCACCAGGGGTTTAGGCGGCGCCGAGCGGCGTTATGCCGCCGTTCTGCTCCCGGTCGGCCGCTACGGTGGTTCGGCCGCCCGAGACACGCCAAATAGCAGGCGGGCCAGGCGCCACCGGCGCCAGAAGCGCCAAGCAGCGTGTGAGGCTCCGGACAAGCAAGCTAGGCCGTGAGCAATGTGCCAAGTGCACTGTGATCATGTGACTGAATTTATTGTGAAGATCGACATCAAACTCTGAACTTAACTGAAAAGGAACAAAAACAGTGCATGCAAGGTGTTCGACAGAATGATCTAGGCATGTAGGGATTTTTCCTTGAGCTGGTTTTTGGTGGAGGGGCCTCTCATTGCATCTAGAGGCTTCCTGGATATTTGTGGAATTTTTGGAGTAATGTAGATATGAATTTCACCAAATTTGGCAAATCTGGTCCAAACTTGCAGGGACTATAATTTGAAATTTTTGAACAGAAGAGGAGTGGATCTTGATAGTTCTAGGTTGTGGGTACCAAGGACTATCCAAGGGAGTTGGTTTGAGGTCAAAATTCAAATGCATTAAGGTACTTGCTTTGCAAATTACCTAGGCTCAAAATAATAGACAGAAAAGATTTGGGAGAGAATTAATTGAAATAAAAATTCAGAAGAGGGTTGAACTAGTAGAGATAGAGTGTTTGGATTGCCCAAACTAGAAGGAGATATATCTGGGAAGATTTTACCATGTGGTGTATGGCCAAATCATGAATGATTTCAAATATGGGAGATAATGAAAAACTCCTAGAGTTTCTTTTTGAAAGAAAATATAAACTTCAAAGATTTTTCTTGAATCCTCGAGAAGAGAGCAATTAGAGGAAAATTTTAAAAACTAAACACCAGAGTTGAACGAGATGCAAAGGTAAAATATTTGCCAGAGGGAAAAAGCTTTTGATAGAGATTTTTTTGGAAGGGTTTTGGTGACCTCCTTCAAATCCAACAAAATTTTGAAGAAAACCAAAGAAATATTTTTTGGAGTGTCACAACACCTACCCCCTTAGGAAAAATCTCGTCCCCGAGATTCCAGTTGATCCTCAAATAATTGTGGGTGCTCCGCTCGAAGGAAATCCTCTCTTTCCCAAGTGGCTTCACTCTCAGTGTGGTTGCTCCACTGAACTTTGAAGAATTTGATGGTTTTCTATCGGGTTCTCCTTTCTGACTATTCCAAGATTTTTATCGGATGCTCCCGATACGTAAGGTCTGGTTGCACGTCAATGTTTTTATGGGGTACTTGTTTCTCTGGGTTGCTTACGCACTTCCTCAATTGGGAGACGTGGAACACGTCGTGGATGTCGGATAATTCTTCGGGTAAGTCCAGCTGGTAGGCCACCGTGCCTCTTCGTGCTACTATGCAGAAAGGTCCGACGAATCTTGGTGCTAGCTTCCCTTTAATCTTGAATCGGTGCATGCCTCTCATGGGTGATACTCGTAGGTACACAAATTCACCGGGTTCAAAATGGACTCCACGATGCTTCTGATCGTAATAACTCTTTTGTCGACTTTGGGCTGTCTTGAGTCGGTCCTTAATTACCTTGACTTTATCTTCAGCCTCTTTGAGCAGGTCTGGGCCGAAGATATGACTTTCTCCGATTTCCGACCAATTTAGCGGGGTACGATATCTTCATCCGTACAGAGCTTCAAATGGTGCCATTTGCAGGATGGACTGATAGCTGTTGTTATATGCGAATTCTGCGTATGGTAAGCTCTCCTCCCAACTGGTCCCATAGGTGAGGACACATGCTCTCGGATATCTTCTAGAATCTGGTTTACTCGCTCGATCTGCCCATCCATGCAGGGATGGTATGCGGTCTTGAATGCCAGCTGAGTTCCCAGAGCTTGTTGTAAGTGATCCCAAAACCGGAGGCAATTGAGTGCCTCTGTCCGAGATTATTTTCTTTGGGACTGGCAAACGATACGGGAGAGGTAGAGCCTAGCAAGCTTCTGAGTGGTGTGTGTTGTCTTTACGGGGATGAAGTGAGCTACTTTAGTCAGTCTATCATTGATTACCCATATGGCATCATGTCCGTGTCGCGACCGAGGTAATCCAACAATAAAATCCATTCCAATCTCGTCCCATTTCCACTCGGGTATCTTATTTGGTTGCAATAGCCCAGCCGGTTTCTGGTGCTCGGCCTTGATGCGTTGACAAGAGTCACAACATGCAATAAACGTGGCTATGTCTCTTTTTATACCATGCCACCAAAATGTTTCATGAAGATCTTTGTACATTTTTGTTCCTCCGGGATGGATTGAATATGGGCGGTGTGGCCTTCAGCCAGTGTGCTGTTTAAGGTCATGGATATTTGATGCATAAAGCCTATTCCGTACCACAATATTCCTTGCTCATCAATAATGAATTCCGAGGCCTTGCCCAACTTCATCTTCCATTTTATGCCTTCAATGCTGGGGTGTCCACGTTGAGCCTCTTTAACCTTCTCTATCAGGGTAGGCTGTACTTCTAAGTTTGACACACTGCCTTCGGTGACCACCATCAGGTTGAGCATTGCAATTCCTGCTGGAATTCAGGTCTTAAGTCGGCATGCCGTCGTTGTCCGGACTGGGGTTCCGACTCAGAGCATCTGCTACAACATTTGCCTTGCCCGGGTGGTAGTGGATCCCAACATCATAATCCTTTACTAATTCCAACCAGCGTCGCTGCCGTAAATTTAGTTCTGGTTGTGTGAAAAATTACTTGAGGCTTTTGTGGTCCGTGTATATTTCACAATGATTACCAAGTAAAAAGTGTCTCCATTCCTTGAGTGCATGAATAACTGCTGCTAATTCCAGGTCATGAGTAGGGTAATTTTCCTCATGCTTGCGAAGTTGTGCGGAAACATATCGACAACCTTGCCCTCTTGGATCAATCGCACCGAGGCCCTTTCGAGATCGTCACAAAATACCTCAAATTTTTGTGTATATCCGGCACAATTAGTCTTGGTGTTGTCGTCGGTTTCCTCTTGAGTTCTTGGAAACTTTTCTCGCAAGCTTCCGTCCATTCAAACTTCTGTCTTTCTTGAGTAGTTGTGTCATTGGCTTTGCTATGGTGGAGAATCCTTCAATAAATCTTGGTAGTATCCTGCCATACCCAAGAAACTTTGTACATCCGTCACGCTGGTGGGGCTTCCGATAAAGCTGGCCTTGACTTTTCGGGTCTCTGGCGATACCTTCTTGAGTCGATCGTGGCCCGAAAACCTACTTGCTTTAGCCAAAATTCACACTTGCTGAATTTAGCGTACAACTGATGTTTTCTGAGTTCTCCTAGTACAATCCGGAGATGTTCAGCGTGTTCTTCCGGTGTTTTGGAGTATACCAGAATATCATCGATAAATACCACAACAAACTTATCCATAAACTTCATGAATACTTTGTTCATGAGGTGAACAAAATATGCGGGGGCGTTTGTTAGTCCGAATGGCATCACGGTGAACTCGTACAATCCGTATTTGGAGGTGAAAGCGGTCTTGGGAATATCCTCGGTTCGTACTTTCAGTTGATGATATCCTGATCTCAAGTCAATCTTTGAGAACACCTTGGCCTTAGCGAGTTGATCGAATAAATCATTTATTCGCGGCATCGGATATTTGTTCTTGATTGTGACCATGTTTAGCGGTCGATAGTCTATGCACAATCTCAGTGTTCCATCCTTCTTTTTGGCAAATAAAATTGGTGAACCCCAAGGTGAGGAACTGGCTCGTATGTACCCTTTTTCCAACAGTTCCTTTATTTGCTTCTTTAGTTCCACCAATTCGGATGGTGCCATTCTGTATGGTTTCTTGTATATGGGAGCAGTTCCGGGTGCTAGCTCTATGCTGAATTCAATCTCTCTATCTGGTGGCATGCACAGTAGTTCTTGAGGAATACATCTGGAAATTCACACCTCGGCACTTTGCTCAATTCAGAAATATCTACCTTGTTCAATCTCGGTTGCCGGCATATTTTTCTTTCCTTCGTTGAAACCTTTATGGTCTTCCCGTGGTGATGGGTGAGAATTACGGTCTTGTTGAAGCAGTCAATAAAACCTTTGTTGGTGGTTAACTAATCCATCCCTAAGATGACATCCAACCCTTTATTTTCCAATACGATAAGATTTGCGTGGAACTTCAACCCTTCAAACTCGATAACCACATCCCGGCAATAATTCGGGTAACTTGCTTGATTCGAGGGACTTGGCGATCATAGATTTTCCCAAGGGAAGCATCAAAAATTATTTTGCAAAGCAAAACTTTTAAAACGAGCAGTGAAGCTCGAGAATCAAACAAAACCATGGCAGGTATTGTGTTGATAGGAAGCGTGCCGAGTCACGATATCTGGGGCATTTGTGCTTCCTCTTTGGTCACGTGGTTCAGATGACCCTTCTGTGGTTGTTATTTGGGTTGAAATTGTTGCGCTTTGGTGCCAAATTATTGCCTCCGTTGTTCGGCTTTGGGGCGAGTTCCTTGGCTTGGGGCACCGCTTGGCATAGTGCCCTTCTTCTCCTAAGCGTAACAGTAACGCTTGGGCGGTATGTGAACTCTTACGTTTAAAAGCTATTAGCGTTTTAGTCGAGGACCTTTCGTAATGAAACGAAACTTCCGGGGTTTTCTTTATAAAATCAGAAAATGTTGATCCACGAATCGTCGATCCGATGGGGAAGGCGTATTTTGCCAAGGCGTTCGAAAAACGATTCAAAAAGAGGAAAAAGCTGACGGGAGGACCCACCCGTTGGGTTTGAAAACGGCGAGATTTGGCGCCGAGGGTCGCGGTGATCGCCGGCGGCGATCTCTGGCGAGCAGGAGGATCGGAGGTTACCAACGTGCTCAGCGTGTCCTTCCGCACCGGTGGGTGGTGGAGTTGGTCGCCGATGAGCACCACGTTGACGGTGGTCTCAACTCCAGCGGACGGTGGTTCGGGCATTGATGGATCTCGCCGAGGAGGGCTGCAAGGATCGAATTGAGGTGGGGGTTAGAGCTCTAGGTGTAAGAGAGGCTACTGAGCGAGGTTTGGGCGCGGAGATGGCATCACCACAGTGAATCAAGGTGGAGGCGGGCGGAGCGGCGGGCGGAGTCGGGAAGGAGAGCTCCGTGGCCCTTCCGGGGACTTGGCGGGTCTGGAGGGTAGAGGAGGTGTCTTGAGGCGAGAGCAAGCTCGGGGTGCTATATATAGCCAGCCTGAGGCGGTTGCCGAGCAGGGTTCTCCGGCGAGGTGATTCTGTGGCGCTGTGGTTGCAGGGAGGTTCAGAGGTTGGCGTCGTCGTGGGTGTTCCCTAGTTCCGTTTAGGTGCTAAGCGTGTCGGGATTTGGTTGCTTAGGGGAGCTTGACAGAGCAGGCGGTGCGGGCCCGTCGGCGGCGGGAGCGCGCTGTGCGTGCAGCGCCCGGCGACAGTGCTGCATGCGTCTTGTTGGCGAGAAATAGCCACAAGGAGCCACCAGGGGTTTAGGCGGCGCTGAACGGCGTTATGCGCCGTTCTGCTCCCGATCGGCCGCTTCGGTGGTTCGGCCGCCCTTGAGACACGCCGGCCAGGCGGGCAGGCGCCACCGATGCGAGAAGCGCCAAGCATGCGTGTGAGGCTCGGACAAGCAAGCTAGGCCGTGAGCAACATGCCAAGTGCACTGTGATCATGTGACTGAATTTATTGGCGAAGATCGACATCAAACTCTGAACTTAGCGAAAATGAATGTAAAGCAGTGCATGCAAGGTGTTCACGAGAATGATCTAGGCATGTAGGGATTTTTCCTTGAGCTGGTTTTTGGTGGAGGGGCCTCTCATTGCATCTAGAGGCTGCCTGAATATTTGTGGAATTTTTGGAGTAATGTAGATATGAATTTCACCAAATTTGGCAAATCTGGTCCAAACTTGCAGGGACTATAATTTGAAATTTTTGAACAGAAGAGGAGTGGATCTTGATAGTTCTAGGTTGTGGGTACCAAGGACTATCCAAGGGAGTTGGTTTGAGGTCAAAATTCAAATGCATTAAGGTACTTGCTTTGCAAATTACCTAGGCTCAAAATAATAGACAGAAAAGATTTGGGAGAGAATTAATTGAAATAAAAATTCAGAAGAGGGTTGAACTAGTAGAGATAAAGTGTTTGGATTGCCCAAAGTGGAAGGAGATATATTTGGGAAGATTTTACCATGTGGTGTATGGCCAAATCATGAATGATTTCAAATATGGGAGAGAATGAAAAACTCCTAGAGTTTCTTTTTGAAAGAAAATATAAACTTCAAAGATTTTTCTTGAATCCTTGAGAAGAGAGCAATTACAGGAAAAATTTAAAAACTAAATACCAGAGTTGAAGGAGATGCAAAGGTAAAATATTTGCCAGAGGGAAAAAGCTTTTGATAGAGATTTTTTTTGGAAGGGTTTTGGTGACCTCCTTCAAATCCAACAAAGTTTTGAAGAAAACCAAAGAAATTTTTTTTGGAGTGTCACAGAATCCGTCGAAGATCAAGTATCTGCGGATGTCGGTCGTATAGTTCAAGCTTCCAAATCTGACCTGATGGCCAGGGGCGTAGCTTTCGATCTGCTCCAGATGGCCTAGCGAGTTGGCCCGCAGTGCAAAGCCGCCGAATACGAAGATCTGTCCGGGGAGAAAAGTCTCACCCTAGACTGCGTCATTGCTGATGATTGAAGGAGCCATCGGGCCTATAGGTGGCGACACGGAGGAACTCTCAGCGAAAGCACCAATGTCGGTGTCAAAACCGGCGGATCTCGGTAGGGGTCCCGAACTGTGCGTCTAGGCGGATGGTAACAGGAGACAAGGGACATGATGTTTTACCCAGGTTCGGCCCTCTCGATGGAGGTAATACCCTACTCCTGCTTGATTAATATTGATGATATGGGTAGTACAAGAGTAGATCTACCACGAGATCAGAGAGGCTAAACCCTAGAAGCTAGCCTATGGTATGATTGTTGTTCGTCCTACGGACTAAAACCCTCCGTTTTATATAGACACCGGATAGGGTTAGGGTTACACAGAGTCGGTTACAATGGTAGGAGATCTACATATCCAT
Source organism: Aegilops longissima (assembly GCA_021605205.1). Lineage (NCBI taxonomy): Eukaryota > Viridiplantae > Streptophyta > Magnoliopsida > Poales > Poaceae > Aegilops > Aegilops longissima. The sequence goes on from CM038677.1 coordinate 45,127,561, forward strand.
ATCGCCAAGCTTGCCTTCCACGCCAAGGAAAGTTCTATCCAGACAAGGGACGAAGTCTTCAATCTTGTATCTTCATAGTCTAGGAGTCCGGCCAATGATGATAGTTCGGCTATCCGGACACCCCCTAGTCCAGGACTCCCTCACCAGGTATAACATGTCGCTCTTCCTATGTAGGTGGCGAAGTGTCCGGTGGCTAGCCGGACTGATGAATTTGCCGAGCTAAAGCGGCAACTTGACGTGGCGGATGCCGACATCGCGCTTTTCAACAAGCGGCTTGACGAGTCACAAGGTATGCAATTTCTCCGCGGACACCTGGTAAGGGGGCTTGATGCCCGTGTCTTACAACATGTATGCTTGATGCAGATGGTGCCGCTGCCATGGAGAACCTTCGGGCGGAACTTGCCCGAGCCAAGGAGCAGGCCAGAAAAAGTGATGCGACTGCCTTAAAGGTGGCCGAAGAGCTGAAGGCCGAACAGATTGCTCATTGCTGAAGCAGGAAGGAAATGGCCGAGATGGCTGTGAAATTGAAGGATGCTGCCGACCGCTGCAAGCTTCTTGAAAAAGAAGATCGGGCGGAACAAAAGGACCTGGAAAAGGCCACTACCGAGGCCAAGGATGCTCGCTCTGCAATGAGAGCCATGAAGCAGGAGCTACGTCAGGCCAGAGATATCATGGCTGGAAAGCCCTTTATGCTGCGGATGAAGTTCGGGGATCCTAAGTATGCTCAGTTGGACCGGCTGTGGAGTGCGGCGGATACTTATCTGGACTTGAAGGCAAGTGCCGCGGACGCGGCCGAAAACTTCCGAGATCAACAGGATCACGAAGTGGAAAAGCTTTTTTGGTCGCAGTTCCATGATCCAGAGCGCCCCCTTCCATTATCCGAGTGTTTGGCCAAATGGGCGGAGCTGAATAGGTTATCCGGACTCGCTATGAAGGATGTCGTGAGTCATCTATGGCCGGAAAGGCCCGAGCCAAAGAGTTATTTTGGTTTGGTGCATCAGTTCCTTGGTGCGGTGCCGCATATCAATGCGATGAAGAGGTCAGCATGCATAGAGGGTGCGAGGATGGCTCTTGCCCATGTCAAGACATACTGGGCAGAGATGAAGGCCACCGCCGTTGCATCCCAAGATTCGTACGGGAGCCGAGTACCTGCCGAGCACTATTTTCAGGAAGTTCTGTAGGGCGCTCGTTTAATAGAGATGCAGTGCTCGAAGGACATCATGTTCGAATAACATGTATAATTGTAAAACAATGTTTCGATGGAATATAAAAGCTTTTTATACTTGTTCCTGCAAGAATTAAAATACCTCCTGTGCGGTCGTTTAATGTATATGTGTATATAACCTGAAAGATGGCAGTCTTGACTTCATTTCACGCATATAATGCGGGGTGTTATGCAGCGCATTTTACACTTGATCCAACGTCTTGGTCCTATAAAGGAGGTGATAGCGTAGCGAACTAGGCAACCGGACTATAATGCTTTATCACTTTCACTTAGCCATAGGAGTTTGACAGTGGGGCTACTATATAGCCCCTAGGGGCACCACACTCGCCCGAATTCGGGGCGCGTGTGTGCCTGACCAGGAAACGGCCCTTCGTTAATGCGGAGGAATCCTAAAGATTCCCGTGGGTCATCGAGTGGTTGACCAGTCTCACGCTACATCATGACAGTCAGTTTTCGGCTTTCTCTACTGAGGTGCTCGCCCGGCCGAACCGGGGCACAATCGCAGTAGTTCTCCTGGTGCCGCCTTAGCCGATAGAGCGGAACGTAAGGCAGCAAAACACAGGAGCCGGGCAAACCCAACATTTGACCAAAGACATGATTCGGAGCTGATGTATATAAGGCCAAACTCGCGACGCCGAACACTCCCTAAGGTATTCGGTCTTTATGAAAACGGGCTGAACAACGCCCTTAGTAATAAGCCCCTGGTGTCCAGGTACGCGCAAAGTCCTGAGGTGGCCAATGCCAAGACGCCAGCCTCCACCTCGGTTATAGCAAGAAACCGGGGGATGTGTATCAACAAGAGACAGTAAAAAGGTTTACGTAGGGTCTTAATCTGAAAAGAATCCTTGCAATGGTCCCTACTACACGTCTGCGCCTATGTCTCCGTTGTGCCGTATCCTGGACGGGTGTAGCACGGTGTTCATGTGTAAAAGAGAGGAACTTAGTTGAAAAAGATTGTGCGAAAATGTACGTTACATTAAATAAACAAAGTACGTTTTAAAAAATTAATAAAATTGAGCTTTATTGTCTCTTGTTGTACATGCGCGGAGCCCCTTGAATGGGGGTATGCGGCTAGTAAGCCCTTACGCCGGACTCGTATAGCCATGTCCGGGGTCTGAACGGCCTGTTTAGGTGCTTTGCTTAGTGAAGAAGGTTTAGTGTGTGGCTGTTAATGCAGCCGCACAATCTTCCGTGCTCGAGGAACACTCGATATTTCCCTTTAATGAGATGATGCCTCATGGACCGGGCATTTTAAGTATAAGGGATGCATAATGCGGTATTGCATTAAAGCGGGCGAAAGCTTCGCGTCCCAGTAGTGCTTGATAGCTGCTTGTAAATGGGGCGATGTAGAAGATTAGCTTTTCGCGGCGGAAGTTGTCGGGTGAGCCGAACATAACTTCTAACAGGAGAGAGCCCGTACAATGGGCATCTAGGCCTGGCGTTACCCCTTGAAAGGAAGTGTTGCTTTGGCGAATTGTTGTTGGGTCTATCCCCAGTTTGCGGATTGTGCCCTGATATATCAGGTTTAAATCACTGCCGCCGTCCATTAGGACTTGTGTAAAGTGGAGTCCGTCAATTATCGGATCTAATACCAAGGCAGTCCATCCTGCGTTCCGGATACTTCTAGAGTAATCTTGATGGTCGAAGGTGATTGGTTTTAACAACCAGTGGCGGGACTCCTCTGGGATAGGCCGTATGGCGCGTATCTCTTTGGGCGCTACTATGTTCTCCCCTTTTGTCACGTGAAGTGAATTTACTGTTTTGACTTCTTGTGGGAAGTTCTTTTGTTTTCCGGTGCTCTGCTTGTGGGGTTCGTCATCGTCCTCGCTTGGTGTGTGGAGCCCCTTGTGTTCGGCGTTGAGTTTGCCGGATTGCTTGAAGACCCAACAATCTCTGTGGGTATGGTTTGCGAGCTTCCCGGAGTATCTTGTGTATTTGACATATCTTGTCCAAGATTTTGTTTAAGTTAGCTAGCTCATCCCTGTTATCCTTGGGGGGCAGCTTTTTCTGATTCTGCCGAGAGCTTTTGAATCCGGCGTTGACTGTCGTGCTCTTCGGGCTGTTTCCCTTGGTCCGGCGCTGGTCCTTGCTGCGTCGCGGTTTCCGTTCCATCCCTAACCCGGATGTACTTGGGTCGCTTGTATGCATCTTGCCAACCAGCTATCCTCTCCTGCGCAAAAGCGGGTCATGAGGCTTGTTAATGCGGCCATTGTTCTTGGCTTTTCTTGGCCGAGGTGTCTGGCAAGCCATTCATCTCGAACGCTGTGTTTGAAAGCTGCTAAGGCTTCGGCGTCTGGACAGTCGACTATCTGGTTCTTTTTAGTAAGAAATCTGTTCCAGAGTTTCCGGGCTGACTCTCCGGGTTGTTGAGTTATATGACTTAAATCATCCGCATCCGGAGGTCGGACATAGGTCCCTTGAAAATTTGCCCAAAAAGCATCCTCGAGCTTTTCCCAACTTCCAATGGTGTTTTCGGGAAGGCTTTTAAGCCAATGCCGGGCTGGCCCTTTGAGTTTGAGGGGTAAGTATTTTATGGCGTGGAGATCATCTCCTCTAGCCATGTGTATGTGGAGGATGTAATCCTCAATCCAGACTCCAGGGTCTGTTGTTCCGTCGTATGCCTCTATGTTTACGGGCTTGAATCCCGCTGGAAATTCATGATCCAGCACCTCATCGGTGAAACATAGGGGGTGTGCGGTGCCCCTATATCTGGGCGTACCGTGATGTTCGGATATTTGATGTGTTGCATTGCTTACTAGAGCTTGCTTTCTTGGCCCATAGATAGATCTGGCTGGGCCATCTTTTTGATGCGAATCCTTGTGCGGATCGCGTGCCGGCTTGTGTGCGGCGTCCTTTGCCGCACTGTGTTGGCCATGGGGTCGTTTGTCCGGCCGGGTGGCTTCCTTATTTTTTGATTGCGGAGGCTCTAAGGCCTCATCATCAAATTCCGGCAGTAATTTTCGCTTCGGATAGCTCTTTGTGTGGCGACTGTCGCCGTATTTGTCTGCGGTGTTGAGTACTTTGCTCCATCTAATTCTGAGTGCATCTTCCGCTGTTTTGAGCTTTCGCTTCTGCTTTTCTAGGCTATGCGCAGTGGCGACGAGCCTTTTTTGGAGGTTCTTCTGCTCCAGCAACTTGTCCGGCGTGACGTCGTCCGGACTGTTGTCTTCGCCGGGGATGGGTTGTTTATCCAAGTTGCCCTGTTCGGACGGTTGCTCGATGGCATGTTCGTCGTCCGCCAGTTCTCCCTGCTCTACGGCTGGGTCTGTATGGCTGCTTTCTCTGTCGAGGTGGGGTTTGGAGCGGCGCTTACGCCGCCGCTTTGATTGCTTTTCGAGGGAACGATCCCTCGTTGTGTCCCTTTGTTCCTCGTCGTCGTTTCCTTTAGGTGTATCTACCATGTATACATCGTGAGATGGGGTGGTTGTCCAGTGGCCTATAGGCACTGGTTCTGTTAAATCTCCTACATCGCCGTCCATACCGTCGATGTCTTCGGAGTCGAAGTTAAGCATGTCGGTTAAATCATCGACAGTGGCTACAAAGTGGGTGGTGGGTGGGCTTTGAATTTCTTCGTCGTCCGCATCCCAACCTTCCTGACCATAGTCCGGCCAGGGCTCTCTTGATAAAGAGAGAGACTTTAGTGAATTCAAAATGTCGCCGAAGAGCGAGTGCTGAAAGATGTCCGCGGCAGTGAACTCCATGATCGGCGCCCAATCAGATTTGATTGGCAGGGGCATGGAAGGTTCGGAGTCCGTAAGGAGTCTGGCACCTTGGAGTTATGAGCTTTGCAAAGGAAATGTATGGTGTTCGGCTCGATCGCCTTAGAGATTGCAGCCACCGAGGCGGTGTCCAGCCACCCGTCCTCGATTGGCGCAGTCGGCTCCACGCTAAGGGTCGGAGCGGACACTGGTGCGGCCTCCAGGACACTGTTCGGCGGCAGAGCTAGATCATGCCCATCATGACAGTGCGGCGCGCTTGGCTGTGGCTCGAACCCGTCGAAGATCAAGTCTCCGCGGACGTTGGTCGTGTAGTTTAAACTTCCAAATCTGACCCGATGGCCAGGGGCGTAGCTTTCGATCTGCTCCAGATGACCAAGTGAATTGGCCCGCAGTGCAAAGCCACCGAATACGAAGATCTGTCCGGGGAGAAAAGTCTCACCCTGGACCGCATCGTTGTTGATGATCGGAGGAGCAATCGGGCCTAAAGATGACGACACAGAGGAACTCTCAATGAAAGCAACAATGTCGGTGTCAAAACCGGCGGATCTCGGGTAGGGGGACCCGAACTGTGCGTCTAGGCGGATGGTAACAAGAGACAGGGGACACGATGTTTTTACCGAGGTTTGGGCCCTCTTGATGGAGGTAAAACCCTACTCCTGCTTGATTAATATTGATGATATGGGTAGTACAAGAGTAGATCTACCACAAGATCAGAGAGGCTAAACCCTAGAAGCTAGCCTATGGTATGATTGTTGTTCATTCTACGGACTAAAACCCTCCGGTTTATATAGACACCAGAGAGGGCTAGGGTTAAACAGAGTCGGTTACAATGGAAGGAGATCTACATATCCATATCGCCAAGCTTGCCTTCCATGCCAAGGAAAGTCCCATCCGGACACGGGACGAAGTCTTCAATCTTGTATCTTCATAGTCCAGGAGTCCGGCCAAAGGTCATAGTCCGACCATCCGGACACCCCCTAATCCAGGACTCCCTCAGTGGCACTTGTGATGTAGGTGATGAAATTCCTCCCCAAGCCATAAGAAGAATGGGTGTTGGTTTTATCCTACCCATTGAGGATCCCCTTGTGGCCAAAGGAGAAGGACAATGTTCCACTCATGTGGAACCATCATCAACCCAAGGCCCACATGTTTCCGAAGAACAAAGTGAAGTCCCTCAACCTCATGAACAAGACCAAGGGCAAGATCAACCTCAAGACAGTGTTGAACCACCAAGTGATGCCCAAGGTCAAGTTCTCTCCTCTGAGCAAATTCAAGATCAAGAGAAAGCTCAATATCAAAAACTAGCTCAAGACGACGCTCAAGATGATCAAGTAACTGCTCCTCAATTCACTTCTGAGGAGGAATTGGAGTGTCGTGCCGCCAAGATTGCATCCAAGCTCTCTACCAAGGGTCATCTCATGACAAATGTGCTGGGAAGCATTCGAAAGGGGGTAAGCACGCGTAGACAATTGGAAAACTATTGTGAACATCATGCGTTTGTCTCTTGTGTTGAACCCCAAAAGGTATATGAGGCGCTCGAAGATTCATATTGCTTAATGCCATGCATGAATAACTCAACAATTTCGAGAAAAACAAGGTGTGGAGATTGGTGCCAAGGCCAACGGGGAACTATAGTGTCATTGGAACCAATTGGATATTCAAGAACAAGCAAGATGCTCATGGAATTATCGTTCGCAACATGGCTCGTTTGGTAGCACAAGGCTACTCCCAAGTCGAGGGTATCGACTACGGTGAAACCTTTGCTCCCGTTGCTCGCCTTGAATCCATCGTTTGTTGATTGCTTATGCTTCTCATCATAACTTTAAGTTGCAACAAATGGATGTGAAGAGTGCTTTTCTTAATGGTCCTATTAATGAGTTGGTGTATGTCAAGCAACCCTCCGGGTTCGAGGATCCCTATTTTCCCGATCATGTGTACCAACTCGATAAGGCACTCTATGGCCTTAAGCAAGCCCCACGTGCGTGGTATGACCACCTTACCGAGTTGTTGCAAGATCGCGGTTTTGAAATTGGGAAAATCGACCCCACTCTTTTTACTAAGAAGGTCAAAGGGGAGTTGTTTGTGTGCCAACTATATGTTGATGATATTATCTTTGGTTCCCCTAACAAAGCTTTCAATGAGGAATTTGCCGCACTCATGACCTCCAAGTTCAAGATGTCCATGACGGGAGAGTTGAAGTTCTTTCTCGGGTTCAAAGTCAAGCAACGAAGAGAAGGAACCTTCATCAACCAAGCCAAATACACTCAAGACATGCTCAAGAGATTCAAGCTAAGTGATGTCAAGCTGGCTTCCACTCCAATGCCCGTCAAATGCCAACTTGACATAGATCCAAATGGTAAAGCGGTGGATCAAAAGGTATATTGCTTCATGATTGGCTCCTTGCTTTACCTTTGTGTATCTAAACCGGATATCATGTTGAGTGTGGGAATTTGTGCACGGTTTCAAGCCGCACCTAAGGAAAGCCACTTTGTGGTGGTCAAGCGAATATTTTTATATTTGGCTCATACCCCAAACTTTGGCTTATGGTATCCAAGAGGATCTAACTTCAACCTTATGGGCTATTCGGACTCCGATTGGGCGGAGACAAGGTGGATAGGAAGTCCACTTCCGGAGGGTGCCAATTCCTTGGTTGCTCTTTGGTGAGTTGGTCTTCCAAGAAGCAAAGTTGTGTGTCTCTCTCGTCCACCGAAGCGGAGTATGTGGCTGCCGGTAGTTGTTGTGCACAACTTCTTTGGACAAGGCAAACTTTAAAGGATTACGGTGTCATTTGTGACAAAGTGCCTCTTTGCTGTGACAATGAAAGTGCCATCAAGATTTCTCTCAACCTGGTTCAACACTTCAAGACGAAGCATATTGAGATTCGTTATCACTTCATCTGGGATCACATTGGGCGAGGGGAGATCGAGCTCAATTATGTCAACACTCATGATAACCTTGCAGATATTTTCACGAAGCCCTTGGATGAAGCAAGATTTCGCGAGTTGAGGCATGAGCTAAATATCACTGATTCGAGCAATGTTGCTTGAACCCTTGCACACCCCACCATACTAAACTTGTTATCTTGTTTAGGTGTAGGCATGGACATAGGGGGAGTGTTGTTCTCTCAATGAACTCTCCCTCCCCCCCCCCCCCATTATGCATAAATTGATCGACTCTTTCACATTAGCCATTGTTAATGGTACTTGTGCTTCAAAGACGGGTTTTGGTCATGGGCCCAAGGACAATTCTTCGCGGTGCCATACCAATTGACTAAAACATAGGTGGCTCCGGCCACCACGCTCTATTTGAAGAGGTTGTGCTATATGTTTAGTCCTTGTTGTCTATTGCCTTTCTTTCTTCGTGCCGCGCTTGCGTGTGTGGTCTCGTGTTTTAGCTCTTTGTTGTGTCTGTTCGCTTGTAGATTGCATTGCAAAGGCAGATTTTTTTCCTTTTCACGAAACATGCATTTTCTTGGGTCTACAGTACTACCGTGGCTGGCCACGGTACTACCGCAGGAGCTGCGCACGGTACTACTGCAACCAGCATGCCAGTAATTTTTTACTGCCGCTGGAGGAGCGGTACTACCGCCCACGGTGCAGTACTTCCGCCCGGGCGGTACTACCGCGATGACAAGCGGTACTACCGCATAGTCGCGAGCGCGTGGGGGTTAAGAGTAGGCAGGGGGAGTTCCAACTCCCCCATACCCATTCAACTCTTTTCCCCACGTCGCCTCTCTCTCTCCTGCCCAAGAACGGCGTCGGAGAACCTCGCCGGATCTCCGTCTCCGGCCGCTCTCCTCGCATTCCGTCTGGTGGGATCATTCCCCACCACGCCCTCTTGCCATGGAACAAGGTTTCTCCCCAAATCCCTCTCTCTTTGGTTCGTTCTTTCTTATTTAGGTTTTTGGGGAGATGCATGTTGTTCTTGAGATTTTAGGCCAAATCTTTGCAAGAGTAGGATGTAGGAGAGTAGTAATGCGTAGAGATGGTGTTTAGTATGTTGCCCCTTGGTAGATTTGATCAACTGTAGTACCACTCCATTGTCGCGGTGTGCTCAGATCCGTTTGTGTTTCAGATCCGACCCCGTGCGGTACTACCGCACCTCCCGTGCGGTACTATCTCTCCTTAGGAGCGGTACTATCGCGCGAGGCGCGAAAGTAAAATTTTACTTCTGCTCCCGCCGCGGTACTACCATGCCATCCTGGTGCGGTACTACCGTGGCTGGAGCAGCACTAAAATTTTAGTTCCGCGCATCCGTGCGGTACTACTGTTGGTGTCAAATCTTCCATGTGGCAATTACCCAGTGCTATTTCTACTTGTTTCACTTGTTTTGTTGTGGCCTTTGCATTGATCCTTCTCGCTTCTCTTGCGTGCCTTGTGTTTTGTGTCATAGGTGGTGGCTTCGGTTCCACTGTCCACCATTCCAATCCCAGCCGTGATACGGGCTCCAAGCGTCTGCGCAACCAAGATGAAGCTCCAGAGGGCTCCAATGCCCCCCAACGCGGAACCAAGACCACCGCCACCAAGAACAAGGAGCCCTCCATGGGCATGGATGAGATACCACTTGCTGAGTTCGTCACTCGATGGAGGATCAACCCCTAAGTGAATGCCCGTGCAAACTTCAGAGGGAATGATTTGTTCTGGACCAAGCAGCAGAATCATATCTATCTGGATGTGATCAAGGCCAAGCAGAACATCTACATGGACGTGCACTGGATTGACATGAATCACATGAGGGAGGATAAGCACCGTGCCTACTTTGGTGAGGCTTTGGACCTCGTGGAGAAGTTTGGCATTGATCACGTGATCTCTTTCCATCTGGATTATGACCTTGAGATTGTGGCCCAGTTCTTTTCCTCGGTCCACTTCCATACTGATGAGGAACGGTCCATGACCTGGATGACCAATGGACAACAGATGACTACTAAGTGGAAGGACTTCATGACTTTTCTACAGGTGCCTGATGAGGGGCTCAACACACCTGTTGGTGTTCGCCCACATGCCAACCCCGAGTCCGCTAACAAGAACAAGCTCGAGCAGTACCTTGTTGAGAAGAAGCTTCCCAATGACAAGAAGACGTGGGTGCTGGACCCATTCCTTGACATCATGCATCGGATCTTCCGAAACTCCCTCTTTCCACGCATTGGTGACAAGGACAAGGTGCATGCCTATCTCGTGGATATGATGCTCATTTGTGAGGAGGCGCGTCATACTCAGACGCAACCACTTGATGTCTCACATATCATGTGGTGCGAGCTTTGGTTTGCGGTGTTCAACCGTAAGGTACCCATCTATGGACCTTACATGTTTCTTTTGATCACGAAGACTTGGGAGAAGCTCTATCCCGATGATGAATTTCTTGCCCCTGACTGGACTCGCCATGAGCCCGTCAAGCTCCGCATCAAGATCCAGTGGGCCAACACCACTACCCATGCTGAGGCAGCGGATGCTCAGATGGATGTGGATGAGGATGAGATCGAGGAGGAGGACGCTGATGAGGACAGCTCTGCTGGCTACTCGCCTTCATCTTCTGAGCCTTCTTGGGCTAAGAAGATGAAGAACAAGATGAAGGCTCTGTTTTGCATGTAGACCAAGGGGTAGTACAAGTCTCATGTTGCTCAAAAGGAGAGTTGCCGGCGCGACAAGAGGATCTTGAGGACATTTGGCGAGGACGTATCCAGCGGGTCCGAGAAGCACATCACCCCAGAGGCAGAGAAGGAGGAAGCCATTCCCACTGCCAAGACTGATGAGGAGCGCGACGAGTGATCGTCTCAGCCTGAGCTACCACATGTGTCGTAGGTGTCCTCTCTGCCTTTTTGGTGTCTCGATGCCAAAGGGGGAGAGAGTGTAGGATTTGTGAGTCGTGTGTCGTGTTTCATCTTGTCACTTTGCTTTCGTTCCGTTGAACCTCGTTTGCTTTGGTTTGGTTTGTGCTTGTGAGTCCAGAGTTTCTATCATATGGTGTAAGACATATGCACTCTAGCGTACCCTATTGAGCCTATGCTATCTTGTGCTCTTTACTTTATGCTCATAGTTATTATCTTATCTTTTTGCTTAGTGTTAGCCTTATTGTTGCAAGATATGCCTTGTCTATAAAATATAGGGGGAGTGTTGATCCTACTACGTGTGTTGTGCAGTCCAAAGCACTTCTCTAGATAGCACACATCTAGGGGGAGCCCGTCTATATTTTATAGATGTGGGGTTTGCCCATGTTCTATTTTATTTCCCTTTCTGCAAATCCCGTATTGTCATCAATCCACCAAAAAGGGGGAGATTGTAAGGGCATATTTATCCCTTAGTTGATTTGGTGATTGATGACAATGCTTTTGCGGACTAATCGTGTGCATTGAGCATTTCAGACAGATCAGGACTAGGCACAAGACGATTTGGTGCCCCTCGAAGACTATTGAAGAAGGCGTCTCTCTATGTTTCTTTTCGGTGGATTTGAGTCATAGGAAACCTGTACTATTAAGAGGGGGTCCGCGTTGGAAAGGTTTGGGTGGAATCAACACGTACACATCTGCTCCGTTTACACCACCTTTCCTTTGGCTCTTTGGAGCATCCTCCACCTCTCCGTGTCTTTGCAAAATGAAGGACTCCTAGTGTTGCTGATCTGGGGCATGCGGTAGTACTGCTCTTCGGAGTGGTAGTACCGCAGTGCCTTGAGGTAGTACTGGCCGTAGGCACGGTAGTACCGCAGGTACTCACGGCAGTACCGCTCCTTGGGAGTGGTAGTACCGTGGCCTCTGGCCAGGCTCAGCCGCTCGAGCAGTTGTAGGGGCGGATGTAATTTTTTTACATACGCGCCCTACGCAATAGTACCGCCCCATGGGTGCGGTAGTACCGTGAGCCCTGGCCTGGCACAGCAACATGAGCGGAAGTAGGGGCGGATGTAATTTTATACATCCACGCTCTACGCGGCAGTACCGCTCCAGGCATGCGGTAGTACCGTGTTGGATTTTTGCATGGACCGAAACTCAGCGGAAGTTGCTACGGATGTATTTTTATATGTCCGTGCCTTCCCAGTCTAGACCAACCCTGCCTCGCGCTAGTACCGCAAGGGGGTGCGGTAGTACCTCTCTAGCGGTTCTACCGCCCTTGCCACCGGCTGGTCTAGCTCCTGCTGCGCCAACGGGTAGTACCGCAGTTCCCTGCGGTACTACCGTGGTCCCGTGCGGTAGTATCGCTTGCCATATGCGGTAGTACCACTCGTCGCGTGCTGAGTTAGTGGATAACGGTTGGATTTTTTCTTCCACTATATAAGGGGAGTCTTCTTCTCCGAGTTGACCATCTCTTCCATCCCCAAGCTCCATTGTTGCTCTAAGCTCCATTTTTGCCCGATCTCTCTCCCTAGCCAATCAAACTTGTTAATTTTCTAGGGATTGGTTGAGAAGATCACGATCTACACTTCCACCAAGAAAAATTTGATTGCCCCCACTAATCCCTTGCGGATCGTGTTACTCTTGGGTGTTTGAGCACCCTAGACGGTTGAGGTCACCGCGGAGCCATATTCCATTGTGGTGAAGCTTCATGGTGTCGTTGGGAGCCTCCAATTAAGTTGTGGAGATTGCCCCAACCTTGTTTGTAAAGGTCCGGTCGCCGCCTCCAAGGGTACCAATAGTGGAATCGCGGCATCCCGCATTGTGCGAGGGCATGAGGAGAATACGGTGGCCCTGGTGGCTTCTTGGGGAGCATTGTGCCTCCACACCGCTCCAACCAGACGTACTTCCCCTCAAAAGGAAGGAACTTCAGTAACACGTCCTCGTCTTCACCGCCTCCACTCTTGGTTATCTCGTGCCTTTACTTGTGCAAGCTTATTTGTGTTATATCCCTTGCTTGCTTGTGTGCTTGTTGTTGTTGCATCATATAGGTTGGTCACCTAGTTGCATATCTAGACAACCTACTTTGTGCAAAGTTTAAATTGGTAAAGAAAAGCTAAAAATTGTTAGTTGCCTATTCACCCCCTCTAGTCAACTATGTTGATCCTTTCACTTCTCTTGACTCTCCAATTCGACTTTGTTCTTCTCCAACATCAACCTCTCCTGGTCTAACTCCTGATTCTCCCATTGCACATCAATGAAAGTCTACCTCCCCTCCTTCTTCACCACCTTGGCATAAAAATGCCCGTCCAAGTGGTGGACATTTTGCTTGCCACCCCGTCACGCGCCACGCTCCCCTTCTCTCACTTGTTCCCAATCACTTGTTAGTTTCTCTTCGGTGCGGTTGGTTGCAATCCGCCCCACCATTTCTTCGTCACCTTCCTCATCCACTCCAATTGATTTAGTCGAGCTGGACCCATTGTTTTTCTTCATCTTCTTCGTGTTGTTCTCAATTTCCTCGAGGACGGTCTGCACTTGGGTTTCCCATTCAATTTCGACCAACAATGTGAAAAATTGAATGAGTTCTTCTCCACTTGATGTTAATTACAAAGCCGCTACCAACATTGCATGGGTTTGAACTCTGATGCCACTTCGGTTCTGGCCTACAACTCGTTTGAGATAACCAACAAATTTGCTGACGGCGTATTGGATGGTTGACTATCTATGTTGAAGAGAGCACCAGACACGATTGGGGCATATTGGATGTGGCTTCACATAGTGCTTTTGCTCGTGGAAAAGTTTCCAAAATAATTCCCAATATTTCTCGTATCTTTTCTCGGTTCCACAAATCGGATCCATGCTACTGTTGCACCAACCCAACCCTGCGCGCCATTGGCTCGGACCTAGGAGAAAGGAGGTCGCCGCTGACGCCATGTGTTGCGTGCAGGAGCATGACTACCGTTTCTGCACAGCCGTCGTCACCATAACCCCCACTGGCGTTGTGGAGCCCTCCGCACAACCGCCTCTTGCCACCGCCGACGCCCCACAGCACCCCGCATAGAGTCGCGCCCCCGCTATTAGCAGCCGCCCGCATGGGAGAAAGAAGGGGCCCACTACCGACGGCAACGAGGAGAAGGAAAGTAGGAGGAGAGAGCTAGGAGGCGGCTAGGGTCCCCTCATGTCACTCGCAGGAGGCAACGCACGGATCCACCTCTCCCGCCTGGCAGCAGATCCATGGGCGCGGTCGCAGGGGACCGATGGGAGGCAGCGGCGAAATCACAAGGCAGTGGCACGAGGGAGCAGTGGCCTGACCCAGATTCCAAGACAGCGCCGAAAGGGGGAGTTCCGGTTCCTCCCGCTGCTCCTACTCGCCAGGACAACAAAGGCACGGGTGAGCTCTGCCACAACTGCAATTTACCAGGTCATTTCGCTCCTCGTTGCCCCACTATTAGATGCGAGAGATGCAGTAAACTTGGGCACATGGCACAACTATGCCAATCTCCTCGCCCCTGGGAATGCATTCCTATGATGTGTGGATTTCAGTCCCCTGGCCAGGGTTTTTTCTTCATCCCTGATTGTGCCTATAGTAAGCAATCCAGTGAGAAAACCAATACTGTTGTGATTACTGTTCTAGAGGGAGAGGCTTCTGTTAAGGAAATAGAGACTGAATTCAATGGTTTTTTCTCTCAGAAACCTAAAAAGTGGCGTTGTACTGCTCGCCAGATCAGTCCTACTCAGTTTGTTATGCAATTCCCTAATGCTCGTGAGGTTGAAAGGGCGTGTTGTTATGGTAAACACCTCCCGATCCTGGATGGCTCTGTGATTGTTGGTATCTCCTCCTCGTCAGCGTCGGTAGGGGCTAAGGCTGATCATCAGAAAGCTTGGGTCCGTGTGCGCAATGTCCCCTTGGAGAAACGTTGTACCAAATATGTGTCATATGTTGGGGGTTTAGTTGGGGTCACTTTGGAAGTTGATCCAGCTACCTTACATAAACATGAGTATGCTCGTATTCTGCTGGGTTGTAGGGAAGTTGAAAAAATCCCTCCCTCTGCTATGCTTGAAGGGAAGTTCTATGATTTCTTTTATGAAGTGGAAATAATTGTGGCGGGGGCCCCTGATAAAAATCATTCTTCTGTTCGTGTTGACAATGGCGCATCTTCCTCTGATGCCAAAAAAGCTAAGTTTGATTTTCAGCATGAGTCTTCTACTAACCAGGGGGACAAGTGCTTCTGTGGTGGGGAATTCATCTTCTTAAAACTATACCGTGTGCTCTCATTTGCCCACTCTATCTGAAAATGAGAAGGAGGAGGAGAGTGACGATGGGAACCATACTGAATTGCTCATTCACTCCATGGCAAAAGAACATGCAGCTATGGAGTCTCCTGAGCTGAGCTCGCCAACTGTTAATGTGAGTTCAGAGGGGTGATAACCCACAATTATAGTGGATCAATTGTAGCCTCATTCGATAAGTAAGAGTGTCGAACACAACGAGGAGCTAAAGGTAGAAAAAATATTCCCTCAAGTTCTATCGACCACCGATACAACTCTACGCATGCTTGACGTTCGCTTTACCTAGAACAAGTATGAAACTAGAAGTACCTTGTAGGTGTTTTTGGATAGGCTTGCAAGAAGATAAAGAGCACGTAAATAAAAGGTAGGGGCTGTTTAGATAAAGACACAACTAAATTAGTTTTAGTAGAGAGCTTTTTGTTACGAGAAAGTTATTTGTCCCTAGGCAATCGATAACTAGAACGGTAATCATTATTGCAATTTTACTTGAGGGAGAGGCATAAGCTAACATACTTTCTCTACTTGGATCATATGCACTTATGATTGGAACTCTAGCAAGCATCCACAACTACTAAAGATCATTAAGGTAAAAACCCAACCATAGCATTAAAGTATCAAGTCCCCTTTATCCCATACGCAAACAACCTACTTACTCGGGTCTATGCTTCTGTCACTCACGCCACCCACCATAAGCAAATCATGAACATATTGCAAACCCTACAGCGGGGATCCCTCACGCTTGCGCGACACGTAGAGCACCATAGGACAACACCAATGATAAAACATACAACTCAAACCAATCATGATCATCAAATAGCCATAGGACAAAACGGATCTACTCAAACATCATAGGATGGCCATACATCATTGGGAAATAATATATAGCGTTGAGCACCATGTTTAAGTAGAGATTACAGCGGGTAAGAGAGAGGTTACACCGCTGCATGGAGGGGGAAGAGTTGGTGATGATGGCGGTGAAGTTGATGGCCACAGCGGTGTTCTGGCGCCACCGAAAGAGAAGGGGAGAGGAGGCCCCTTCGTCTTCTTCTTCCTTGACCTCCTCCCTAGATGGGAGAAGGGTTTCCCCTCTAGTCCTTGGCCTCCATGGCGTGGGAGGGGCGAGAGCCCCTCCGAGATGGGATCTGTATCTCTGTCTCTCTCTGTTTCTGCGTTCTCCTCTGCTACCCTTTCACCGTTTCGTATATATATGGAGATCCATAACTCCGATTGGATCGAAACCTTTGCCGTGATATTTTACCAAAAATTAGCTTTCTTGCGGCCGAAGAAGGGCATCAACCGCCTTACGGGTGGCCCACGAGGGTCAGGGGCGCGCCCAGGGGTTGGGCGCGCCCCCTATCTCGTGCCCACCTCGGACACCGTTTCGCGTTGATATTTCTCCCAGATTTTCCAAATATTCCAAAAATAAGCTCCGTCCGTTTTTATCCCGTTTGGACTCCGTTTGATATGGATATTCTGCGAAACCAAAAACATGCAACAGACAGGAACTGGCACTAGGCACTGAATCAATATGTTAGTCCCAAAAATAGTATAAAAAGTTGCCAAAAAGTATATGAAAGTGGAATAATATTGGCATGGAACAATCAAAAATTGTAGATACGACGGAGACGTATCAGCATCCCCAAGCTTAATTCCTGCTCGTCCTCGAGTAGGTAAATGATAAAAAAATATAATTTTTGATGTGGAATGCTACCTAGCATAATCTTGATCATATGTCTAATCATGGCATGAATATTAAGACACGAGTGATTCAAAGAAATAGTCTATCCTTTGACATAAAAACAATAATACTTCAAGCATACCAACCAAGCAATTATGTCTTATTGAAATAACATAGCCAAAGAAAGCTCGTCCTTACAAAATCATATAGTCTGGCTATGCTCCATCTTCACCACACAAAATATTCACATCATGCACAACCCCGATGACAAGCCAAGCAATTTTTTTCATACTTTCGACGTTCTCAAACCTTTTCAACTTTCACGCAATACATGAGCATGAGCCATGGACATAGCACTATAGGTGGAATAGAATAAAATGATGGGGGTTATGTGGAGAAGACAAAAAGGGAGAAAGTCTCACATCGACGCGGCTAATCAATGGGCTATGGAGATGCCCATTAATTGATGTCAATGCGAGGAGTAGGGATTGCCATGCAACGGATGCACTAGAGCTATAAGTGTATGAAAGCTCAAACTGAAACTAAGTGGGTGTGCATCCAACTTGCTTGCTCATGAAGACCTAGGGCATTTGAGGAAGCCCATTGTTGGAATATACAAGCCAAGTTCTATAATGAAAATACCCACTAGTATATGAAAGTGATAACTCAAGAGACTCTCTATTTGAAGAACATGGTGCTACTTTGAAGCACAAGTGTGGTAAAAGGATAGTAATATTGCCCCTTCCCTCTTTTTCTCTCTTTTATTTTGTTTTCTTTAGTTTTTTTGGGCCTTCTCTTTTTTTCGGCCTTTCTCTCTTTTTTTCGTCCGGAGTCTCATCCCGACTTGTGGGGGAATCATAGTCTCCGTCATCCTTTCCTCACTGGGGCAATGCTCTAATAATGATGATCATCACACTTTTATTTACTTACAACTCAATATTACAACTCGATATCTAGAACAAAGATATGACTCTATATGAATGCCTCCGGCGGTGTACCGGGATGTGCAATGATCTAACGTAGCAATGACATCAAAAAACAGACAAGCCATGAAAACATCATGCTAGCTATCCTACGATCATGCAAAGCAATATGACAATAAATGCTCAAGTCATGTATATGATGATGATGGAAGTTGCATGGCTATATATCTCGGAATGGCTATGGAAATGCCATAATAGGTAGGTATGGTGGCTGTTTTGAGGAAGATATAATGAGGCTTATGTGTGATAGAGTGTATCATATCACGGGGTTTGGATGCACCGGCAAAGTTTGCACCAACTCTCGAGGTGAGAAAGGGCAATGCACGGTACCAAGGCTAGCAATGATGGAAGGGTGAGAGTGCGTATAATCCATGAACTCAACATTAGTCATAAAGAGCTCACATACTTATTGCAAAAGTCTATTAGCTATCGAAACAAAGTACTACGCGCCTGTGATAACCCACAAGTATAGGGGATCACAACAGCTTTTGAGGGTAGAGTATTCAACCCAAATTTATTGATTCGACACACGGGGAGCCAAAGAATATTCTTGAGTATTAGCAGTTGAGTTGTCAATTCAACCACAGTTGGATAACTTAGTATCTGCAGCAAAGTGTTTAGTAGCAAAAATGGTATGATAATAAAGGTAACGGTAGCAAAAGTAAAGATAAATGTTTTGGGGTTTTTGTAGTAATTGTAACAGTAGCAACAGAAAACTAAATAAGCCAAGAACAATATATGAAAAGCTCGTAGGCAATGGATCAGTGATGGATAATTATGCCGGATGTGATTCCTCATGCAATAGTTATAACATAGGGTGATATAGAACTAGCTCCAATTCATCAATGTAATGTAGGCATGTATTCCGTAAATAGTCATACGTGCTTATGGAAAAGAACTTGTATGACATCTTTTGTCCTACCCTCCCGTTGCAGCGGGGTCCTAGCGGAAACTAAGGGATATTAAGGCCTCCTTTTAATAGAGAACCGGAACAAAGCATTAGCACATAGTGAATACATGAACTCCTCAAACTACGGTCATCACCGAGAAGTATCCCGATTATTGTCACTTCGGGGTTGTCGGATCATAACACATAATAGGTGACTATAGACTTGCAAGATAGGATCAAGAAGACACATATATTCATGAAAACATAATAGGTTCAGATCTGAAATCATGGCACTCGGGCCCTAGTGACAAGCATTAAGCATAGCAAAGTCATAGCAACATCAATCTCAGAACATAGTGGATACTAGGGATCAAACCCTAACAAAACTAACTTGATTACATGGTAAATCTCATCCAACCCATCACCGTCCAGCAAGCCTACGATGGAATTACTCACGCACGACAGTGAGCATCATGAAATTGGTGATGGAGGATGGTTGATGATGACGACAGCGACGAATCCCCCTCTCCGGAGCCCCGAACGGACTCCAGTTCAGCCGTCCCGAGAGAGATTAGGGCTTGGCGGCGGCTCCGTGTCGTAAAACGTGATGAAACTTTCTCTCTGATTTTTTTCTCCCCGAGACGGAATATATGGAGCTGGAGTTGAGGTCGGAGGAGGTCCAGGGGGCCCACGAGATAGGAGGCCGCGCCCTAGGGGGGGGGCGCCCCCTGTCTCATGGACAGGCTGTGGGCCCCCTGGTGTATTTATTTTGCCCAATAATTCTTATAAATTCTAAAAAGTGCCTCCGTGGATTTCCCGGACATTCCGAGAACTTTTCTTTTCTACACATAAAACAACATCATGGCAGTTCTGCTGAAAACAGCGTCAGTCCGGGTTAGTTTCATTCAAATCATGCAAGTTAGAGTCCAAAACAAGGGCAAAAGTGTTTGGAAAAGTAGATACGTTGGAGACGTATCAACTCCCCCAAACTTAAACCTTTGCTTGTCCTCAAGCAATTAAGTTGATAACGTAAAGTGATAAAGAAAAAAATTTACAAACTCTACTTGCTCTTGTTGTTGTAAACATGAAAATCCAGCATTCAAGTTTCAGCAAATATTATGAACTAACCATACTCACAATAACACATAGGTCTCAAAATTACTCATATCAATAACATAATCAGCTAGCGAGCCATAATAATAAAACTCAGATGACAACACTTTCTCAAAACAGTCATAACATGATATAACAAAATGGTATCTCGCTAGCCCTTTCTGAGACTGCAAAACATAAATGTAGAGCACCTTTAAAGATCAAGGACTGACTAAACATTGTAATTCATGGTAAAAGAGATCCAGTCAAGTCATACCCAATATAAACCAATAATAATGAATGCAAACGACAGTGTGCTCTCCAGCGGGTGCTTTTAATAAGAAGGGTGATGACTCAACATAAAAGTAAATAGATAGGCCCTTCGCAGAGGGAAGCAGGGATTTGTAGAGGTGCCAGAGCTCGATTTTAAAGTAGAGATTGAATAACATTTTGAGCGGCATATTTTCGCTGTCAACGCAACAACTATGAGATGGCTGTATCTTCCATACTACATGCATTATAGGCAGTTCCCAAACAGAATGGTAAAGGTTTATACTCCCCCAACCACCAACAAGCATCAATCCATGGCTTGCTCAAAACAACGAGTGCCTCCAACATACAACAGCCCTGGGGGAGTTTTGTTTAATTATTTTGATTTGCTTTGATCTTTTTGGATCATGGGACTGGGCATCCCGGTTACCGGCCCTTTCTCGTGAATGAGGAGCGGAGTCCACTCCTCTTGAGAATAACCCACCTAGCATGGAAGATATAGGTAGCCCTAGTTGAAATATGAGCTGCTCGAGCATACAAAACCGAATTTCATTTGAAGGTTTGGAGTTTGGCACATACAAATTTACTTGGAACGGCAGGTAAATACCGCATATAGGAAGGCATAGTGGACTCTTATGGAACAACTTTGGGGTTTAAGGAGTTTGGATGCACAAGCAGTATTCCCGCTTAGTACAAGTGAAGGCTAGCAAAAGACTGGGAAGCGACCAACTGAGAGAGCGACAATAGTCGTAAACATGCATTAAAATTAATTTACACCGAATACAAACATGAGTAGGATATAATCCACCATGAACATAAATATCGTGAAGGCTATGTTGATTTGATTCAACTACATGCATGAACATGTGCCAAGTCGAGTCACTCAATTCATTCAAAGGAGGATACCATCCCATCATATCACATCATAATCATTCTAATAGCATGTTGGCACGCAAGGTAAACCATTATAACTTATAGCTAATCAAGCATGGCACAAGTAACTATAATCCCTAAATGTCATTGCAAATATGTTTACTTCATAATAGCTGACTCGGGAACGATGAATCATCATATTTACAAAAACAAGAGAGGTCGAGTTCATACCAGCTTTTCTCATCCCAATAAGTTCATCATATATCGTCATTATTGCCTTTCACTCGCACGACCGAACGATGTGTATAATAATAAGAGTGCACGTGCATTGGACTAAGCTGGAATCTGCAAGCATTCAACTCAAGAGAGAAGACAAGTAATATGGGCTCTAAATTAAATAAACAACCATGCATATGAGAGCCACTAAGCATTTTCAATTTGGTCTTCTCGACCCCCAAAGGAAAGAAAAGAAAATAAAACTATTTACACGGGAAAGCTCCCAACAAGTAAAAGAAGAACGAGAAATCTTTTTGGGTTTTAATTTTAATTCTACTACAAGCATGGAAATTAAACTAACTAATTTTTTTGGTTTTTCTTAAGGTTTATCAAACACACAAGAAGAAAACTAGAAAAATAAATTTAAACTGACATGGATAATACAATGAAAGAGTATGAGCACCGACGACTAGTGTGTGAACATGAATGTAAAGTCGGTAAGAAATACGTACTCCCTCAACCTTAGGCTTTTGGCCTAAGTTGGTCTAGTACCAAGGACCGCCGCTACTCTCCCTGGTGTAATGGGAGGTGTAATCAGGATACCACTGGCTGGTCATCTCCGGATCCCACTGGACAGATGATGCACGATAAGGGTCCAGTTCAGGTTCCGGCTCAGGTTCAGGTTCTGGAGTAAAAGCTTGAGCTCGATGATTGTTCACCGCTTCCGATGTGACAAGAAAATTTACTGCAAGCAAATCAAACAACAAAGGCACAGGCAAAATAATAATCTCAAAGTGTTTCTTATTGAATCTAAGTTTATACAAGAGCATCTTCTCTTCGTTGTCAACAATAAACTTATGTGCTACCATGCTCTTGTAATCTAAAATGTGAGGAGGTAATTTTGTCTCCTCCTCCTCATGGTGCCTAATGGGTATCTGAAAATGTTCAGCAAGACGTGCAGCATAGATACCTCCAAATATGGGGCCTTTTGTATGATTCAGGGCTAGCCGTTTAGCAACGACGGCACCCATACTAAAAGTATTGTCTCCTAGCAAAGCATGTTGAAGAATAATAATATCTGGAACACTCAAATTTCCACTATTTCCATGACCAATCAAGCATCTACTAGCAAATATGGCAAAGTAGCGTAAAACAGGAAAGTGTATGCTAGAGACTTTTGCCTCAGAGCCCTTCTTTGGCTCTTCCACAGCAATAGTTTTAACGAAGCCATCCACATCTTCACGATGGGGTTCCTCTAATTCTCCCTCATAAGGTATCCTACATACCGCGCAAAAATGACGTAAATACATTTTTTGAATTCATCATATAAATGAAATGATACTGCACGCGGTGATTTCTTAGGATAAAAATAAAAGTTTTGTACGAAAGTATTGGTGAGTAAGAGATACCGATCGATTCGGTCGTTCATGAAACCGGTGAGGCCTGCAGTCTTGATTAAAGCATAAAAGTCTTCATGAATTCCGGCTTCTTTCAAGAAATCCTCACATGGCCATTCGCACGACCGTACTTCCGCTAAGCAAGGAAGATTATACTTGGCTTTTTCCTTCTCTTTGGCTTGTTTTTCCTGAGAGCTTTGGCTAGAAGAGCCTTTAAAAAGCCTCTTTAATATTTTTTGAAAATTTCTGAAATTTTAGTAACTTCAAAATAAAAGTGAATAAAACTAAACAAGATTGATAGCAACTACTCCTACAAGTGCCTAGAGCCTATATCATGCATTGGAATTGCTTGGGACCTCAAAAATTTAACATGCAAGCTCAAGAACATGGTCACCTATGCAGCAAAAATTTGCAATGAATAAAGCACTAGAACAAAAACTAATTGGACCAATGGAGGAGTCACATACCAAGCAACAATCTCCCAAAGCAGTTTTGCGAAAGGAGCTTTGAGCTAAGAGATCGAAAATAGCAGCAAAACGAGCTAGAACTCGTGGTTGAGCTTGATGGGGATTTTTTTTGGGTAGAAGATGAAGCGTGTGGGTGTTGGCATAAGTGGAGGAGGGCCACCAGGGGCCCACGAGACAGGGGGCGCACCCTACAGGGGGGGCGCGCCCTCCTCTCTTGTGGCCTGGTGCTTGCCCCTTCTGCAGTGTTTTCAGTGCCTAAAATCCTCAAATATTCCAGAAAAATCATACTAAGTTTGCAGGGCATTTGGAGCACTTTTATTTTTAGACTATTTTTTAGTGCACGGATAATTCAGAAAACAGACGGATAATACTATTTTTGCTTTATTTATTCTAAATAACAGAAAGTAAAGAGAGGGTAAAGAAGGTTGTGCCTTCTAGTTTCATCCATCTCGTGATCATCAAAATGAACCCACTAACAAGGTTGATCAAGTCTTGTTAACAAACTCATTCTGAATAACACGGAACCGGAGAAATTTTGAATAACACTAAGTTACCTCAACGGGGATATGAAAATCCCCAACAATAAGAATATCATACTTTTTCTTGACAGTAGGGAGAGGAAATTCAAAACCTCCAAAAATGATAGTTGGAACTTTTTCAGTAGAATTGATACTATGAACTTGAGATTGTTACCTCGGAAAGTGTACCATATGCTCATTACCATTAACATGAAAAGTGACATTGCCTTTGTTGCAATCAATAACTGCCCCTGCAGTATTAAGAAAAGGTCTACCAAGGAAAATAGACATACTATCGTCCTCAGGAATATCAAGAATAACAAAGTCCGTTAAAATAGTGACATTTGCAACCACAGCAGGCACATCCTCACAAATACCGACAGGTATAGCAGTTGATTTATCAGCCATTTGCAAAGATATTTCAGTAGGTGTCAACTTATTCAATTCAAGTCTACGATATAAAGAGAGAGGCATAACACTAACACCGGCTCCAAGATCACATAAAGCAGTTCTAACATAATTTCTTTTAATAGAGCATGGTATAGTTGGTACACCCAGATCTCCAAGTTTCTTTGGTATTCCACCCTTAAAAGTGTAATTAGCAAGCATGGTGGAAATTTCAGCTTCCGGTATCTTTCTTTTATTTGTGATGATATCCTTCATATACTTAGCATAAGGATTTACTTTCAGCATATCAGTTAATCGCATACATAAGAAAATAGGTCTAATCCTTTCAGCAAAGCGCTCAAAATCCTCATCATCCTTTGACTTGGATGGTTTAGGAGGAAAGGGCATGGGTTTCTGAACCCATGGTTCTCTTTCTTTACCGTGCTTCCTAGCAACAAAATCTCTCTTATCATAACGTTGATTCTTTGATTGTGGGTTATCAAGATCAACAGCGGGTTCAATATCTACATCATTGTCATTGCTAGGTTGAGCATCAGCATGAGTTATTATTAACATTATCACTAGGTTCATGTTCATCACCTGATTGTGTTTCAGCATCAGAAATAGAAATATCATTGGGATTCTCGGTGTGTCTCTGATGGGTTCACTAGAAGCATGCAAAGTTCTATCGTTTTTCTTCTTATTCTTTTTAGAAAAACTAGGTGCCTCTAAATTATTTCTCTGAGAATCTTGCTCGATTCTCTTAGGGTGGCCTTCAGGATACAAAGGTTCCTGAGTCATTCTACCAGTTCTAGTAGCCACTCTAACAGCAAAGTCATTTTTATTATTCAATTCATCAAGCAAATCATTTTGAGCTTTGAGTACTTGCTCAGCTTGAGTATCAACCATAGAAGCATATTTGCTAACGCGGTGAAGTTCATCTTTAACTCTAGCCAGATTATCACCTACGCATCCTATCTCGAAAGCATTATTCTTTAACTCTCTACCAACATAAGCATTAAAACTTTCTTGCCTAGCTATAAAGTCATCAAATTCATCTAAGCACGGGCTATGAAATTTAGTAGAGGGTATTTCAACTTTATCATATCTATAGAGAGAATTTACCTTTACTACCTGTGTCGGGTTATCAAGACAATGTGGTTCCTCAGGCGGTAAATTAAGACCATGTATTTCCTCAATAGGAGGTAAATTCTTAACATCTTCAGCTTTAATACCTTTTTCTTTCATTGATTTCTTTGCCTCTTGCATATCTTCAGGACTGAGAAATAAAACACCTCTCTTCTTGAAGTGGGTTTAGGAATAGGCTCAGAGTTGGCTCAATTGGTTCAGGAATTACTTGAAACTGGCTCGGAAGAGTCCAATTATTTTCATTAGTCAACATATTATTCAATAGTATTTCAGCTTCACGATTGTTCTTTCCTGAAAACACAACCAGCACAACTATCCAAGTAGTCCTTGGAAGCATCGGTTAGTCCATTATAAAAGATATCAAGTATTTCATTTTTCTTAAGAGGATGATCGAGCAAAGCATTAAGTAATCGGAGAAGCCTCCCCAAGCTTGTGGGAGACTCTCTTCTTTAATTTGCACAAAATTATATATTTCCATAAGGCAGCTTGTTTCTTATGAGCAGGGAAATATTTAGCAGAGAAGTAATAAATCATATCCTGGGGACTACGCACACAACCAGGAGAAAGAGAATTATACCAAGTCTTAGCATCACCCTTTAATGAGAACGGAAATATCTTAAGGATATATAAATAGCGAGACTTCTCATCATTAGTAAATAGGGTGGCTATATCATTAAACTTGGTAAGATGTGCCACAACAGTTTCAGATTCAAGGCCATAAAAAGGATCAGATTCAACTAAAGTAATAATATCAGGATCAACAGAGAATTCATAATCCTTATCAGTAACACAGATAGGTGAAGTAGCAAAAGCAGGATCGGGTTTCATTCTAGCATTAAGAGACTGCTGCTTCCATTTAGCTAATAATTTCTTAAGATCATTTCTATCATTGCAAGCAAGGATTTCCAGAGCAGCTTTTTCATTCAGAACATAACCCTTAGGAACAACAGGTAAAACATAATCATTGGGGGAACCTTCATCATCACTATCATCAGTAATAGGATCTTCAGTAATTTCATCCCCCCTAACTCTAGCAAGTTGTTCATCAAGAAATCCACCTAATGGCAAAGTAGTATCACGAACAGAAGTAGTTTCATCATGCATAGCAGAAGTGGCATCATCAATAACATGCGACATATCAGAATTCATAGCAGTAGCAGGTTTAGGTGTCGCAAGCTTACTAATAACGGAAGGAGAATCTAGTGCAGAGCTAGATGGAAGTTCCTTACCTCCCCTCGTAGTTGAGGGCAAAATCTTGGTCTTAGCGTCTTTCAAGTTCTTCATAGTGATCAACAGATATAAATCCCAAGTGACTTCAGAGAATAGAGCTATGCTCCCCGGCAACGGCGCCAGAAATTAGTCTTGATAACCCACAAGTATAGCGGATCGCAACAGCTTTTGAGGGTAGAGTAGTCAACCCAAATTTATTCATTCGACACAAGGGGAACCAAAGAATATTATTGAGTATTAGCAGTTGAGTTGTCAATTCAACCACACCTGGATAACTTAGTATCTGCAGCAAAGTGTTTAGTAGCAAAAGTGGTATGATAATAAAGGTAACGATAGCAAAAGTAAAGATAAATGTTTTTGGGTTTTTGTAGTAGTTGTAACAGTAGCAACGGAAAAGTAAATAAGCAAAGAACAATATTTGAAAAGCTCGTAGGCAATGGATCAGTGATGGATAATTATGTCGGATGCGATTCCTCATGCAATAGTTATAACATAGGGTGATATAGAACTAGCTCCAATTCATCAATGTAATGTAGGCATGTATTCCGTAAATAGTCATACGTGCTTATGGAAAAGAACTTGTATGACATCTTTTGTCCTACCCTCCCGTTGCAGCGCGGTCCTAGCGGAAACTAAGGGATACTAAGTCCTCCTTTTAATAGAGAACCGGAACAAAGCATTAGCACATAGTGAATACATGAACTCCTCAAACTACGGTCATCACCGAGAAGTATCCCGATTATTGTCAGTTCGGGGTTGTCGGATCATAACACATAATAGGTGACTATAGACTTGCAAGATAGGATCAAGAACACACATATATTCATGAAAACATAATAGGTTCAGATCTGAAATCATGGCACTCGGGCCCTAGTGACAAGCATTAAGCATAGCAAAGTCATAGCAACATCAATCTCAGAACATAGTGGATACTAGGGATCAAACCCTAACAAAACTAACTTGATTACATGGTAAATCTCATCCAACCCATCACCGTCCAGCAAACCTACGATGGAATTACTCACGCACGGCGGTGAGCATCATGAAATTGGTGATGCGGGATGGTTGATGATGACGACGGCGACGAATCCCCCTCTCCCGAGCCTCGAACGGAGTCCAGATCAGCCCTCCCGAGAGAGATTAGGGCTTGGCAGCGGCTCCGCGTCGTAAAACGTGATGAAACTTTCTCTCTGATTTTTTTCTCCCCGAGACGGAATATATGGAGCTGGAGTTGAGGTCGGAGTAGGTCCAGGGGGCCCACAAGATAGGAGGTCGCGCCCTAGGGGGCGCGCCCCCTGTCTCGTGGACAGGCTGTGGGCCCCTGGTGTATTTCTTTCGCCCAATAATTCTTATAAATTCCAAAAAGTGCCTCCATGGATTTCGAGGACATTCCGAGACCTTTTCTTTTCTACACATAAAACGACATCATGGCAGTTCTGCTGAAAACAGCGTCAGTCCGGGTTAGTTTCATTCAAATCATGCAAGTTAGAGTCCAAAACAAGGGCAAAAGTGTTTGGAAAAGTAGATATGTTGGAGACGTATCAGCATGCTCCTAGGGGGATAGATTGGTAGGAAAAGACCATCGCTCGTCCCCGACCGCCACTCATAAGGAAGACAATCAATAAACACCTCATGCTCCAACTTCGTTACATAACGGTTCACCATACGTGCATGCTACGGGACTTGCAAACCTCAACACAAGTATTTCTCAATTTCACAATTACTCAACTAGCACGACTCTAATATCACCACCTTTATATCGCAAAACTATTGCAAGGAATCAAACAGATCATATTCAGTGATCTACAAGTTTTATGTAGGGTTTTATGACTAACCATGTGAATGACCAGTTCCTGTCATCTCTCTAAATAGATATAAGTGAAGCATGAGAGTTTAATTCTTTCTACAAAAGATATGCCCATGCTCTAACAAATATAAGTGAAGCAAAAGAGCATTCTACAAATGGCGGTTGTCTAAGTGAAGAGAAACAGGCAATCCAAACTTCAAATGATATAAGTGAAGCTATGAAGCATTCTATAAAGCCATACTCAAAAGATTTAAGTGAAGTGCAAAGAGCATTCTATAAATCAACCAAGGACTATCTCATACCAGCATGGTGCAAAAAAGAAAAATGAAAACTAAATGCAAAAGACGCTCCAAGATTGCACATATCGCATGAACGAAACGAATCCGAAAACATACCGATACTTGTTGAAGAAAGAGGGGATGCCTTCCGGGGCATCCCCAAGCTTAGACACTTGAGTATCCTTGAATATTTACTTGGGGTGCCTTGGGCATCCCCAAGCTTCAGCTCTTGCCTCTCTTCCTTCTTCTCACATCGAGACCTTCTCAATCATCGAACACTTCATCCACACAAAACTTCAACAGAAAACTCGGTAAGATCCGTTAGTAAAATAAAGCAAATCACTACTCTAAGTACTGTTGCAAACCAATTCATAGTTTGTTTTTGCATTATGTCTACTGTAATATAACTTTTTGTAAGTGCATCTAGTGCCCCTTAATGATTTTGGTGTATTGAAGACTTATACGTTAAGGAACTAATGCGTTTGTGAGTGTACACAGGTCTATAAGTCTATAAGGAGTTTGATATTTACAGAGAAAGTCGACCCCTAAAAATGAAGTTCTTCGACTGAAGACTTTGATATTTTGAAGACTTTCTGAAGATTTTGAAAGTGAAGAAATTGGTGTGACCTTGAAGACTTGGTATTCATTTGAGGAACATGAAGCGTGAAGACTTTTGTTTTCGTAGTTTCATTTTCTCTTTCTTGAGTCATAGGAAATACCGTCTCGTTAAAGGGGTCGAGGAAATACTAAGGAAAAATTTCCATGTGATGCTCAACTCAAAATCCTACACCTACCAATCCCTTCGAGTGAAGCCTTTGGAAATCTCATACAGTTTAGTCAATTTCTTCATGTGAGAGACGAAGTTCTTCCGTCACCGAGGAATTTGTTCGACCGAGGAGTTAGGAATTCGCCAAATCTTGGATTGCCTACACAAGAGGAACATGATAGCCCCGAGGAATTTGAGATTCAAATTTCCGACCGTTCTTTGTCTTCTTGCCACCTGTCCCAAAATATCTTATCCACCTAACGGTCATATGATTGAAGGGCATTTATGTCTTATCATGTCGGGCTGCTCCCTAGGCTATAAATAGCCGCCCCCTACAACCACTAGCTGGTTGGCTGCTCCGAGAGAACTTGGCACTTGTCATTTGAGAGCAACCCATCCTCCGAGGACTTTGAGCGAAAATCATCGAGTGAGGAAAAACCCAAAACCAAACCCCTACAATCCCAAAGTGATTGAGCATCATTGAAGAGATTGATCCTGCGTGGATCTGACGCTTGTTACCTTTGAAGACTGTGCTTCTTCCAGACGGTTAGGCGTCATGGTCTAGAGCATCCAAGAGGAATTGTGGATCGCCGAGTGACCAAGTCTGTGAAGGTTTGGAAGTCGCCTGAAGACTTACCACGAGTGATTGGACGAGGTCTCAGTGACCTTAGTTCAAGGAGAATACGGTGAGGACTTGGTGTCCTGAGCTGCGTGCTCAGCGATCGGGTGTCCGGACTGTGTGTCCTCAAGTTTAAATACTCAGCCGCTCCAACCAGACTTACAACTGAGACAGCAGTTGGAAATGGTCTACCAAATCATTGTCTTCACCAACCTTACTGGTTCTATTTCCTCAACCCTTTCATTTCCTCATTATTGTGTTGAGTGTTTGTTCATATCTGTGTTTGAAGACTTTGATCAAGACTTTCTCAATTTCCTCGCTTCAATTTCTTCATCTGTTTGTCTTCATCTTGTGCTATCCTGTGTTTACGCTTTCTGTACTCTTTGTTTGTCTTCATTTCATCATGATGACCATGCCCGCATTCTCTTATGCTTACTTCGAGTACTTATTCCGCTGCAAGTAGTTCCTCGCTAAGGAATTTCCTCACCGCAAATTCCTCGATGAAGAATTCATAAAATCGCCTATTCACCCCCTCTAGTCGATATAACGCACTTTCAATTGGTATCGAGCAAGGTACTCCCTTGTTACGTGTGATTTTGGTTTAACCACCGGAGTTTTAATTATGTCGACCGCAGGTATGAAGAAAGTGACATGCCCTATCTTTGACGGTCACGATTATCCCAAGTGGAAGGCCATGATGAGGACTTACTGATCATCTGTTCAAGACGGCGAGTTGTGGACCGTCACTGAAATTGGTCTTACTGATCTGTGCAGGACGGCGAACGCAGATGATATTCGCAAGTACACTCGACTTGACCTCATGGCGAAGGATATCATCTGTTCCTGCCTATCTAGAGATGAATTCAAGCGCATCATGCATCTTTGCAATGCGAAGCTTATTTGGGACCGAATCTCCGACGTCTATGAAGGTCATCGAACCCGACATGATCCCTGGTTTGAGGACTTCAAGGAATCTCTCAAAATGATGACTTTCGAACCAGAATCATCATCTTCAGCATCATGTCTCATGGCAAAGGGTGTCGAGGTAACCGAATGTTCCTCATCTGAATTTAGTGATTGTGAATCGATGATGATGGATCGATGATGACAATGAACCTAGCTATACCAAACTTGTTTGCATTGCCACCAAACAACAACATGCCTTGGAAAAGGTTCAAAACATGCTAGATAAGAGTGATGATATGTTAGGTGAAGAAATGGATCGCACTAAAGCCCCGATCGAAAATCTTCAGAGACTTGGTCTAGGTTTGACAACCTTCAAGGTCATCATAACACTCTCTTATCGATCATGAGAAACTTTCTTATGAATCTCTTCAAAGAAAGCAAGATCTTGAGAAGCTAAGAGTGAATTATGAAGATCTTCAGAAGGAGCGCGATTCATTACTTGCTCAACAAATCAGCGCTTCTCAGGAAGAATTTGTTCCTCCATGCTTAAAGTGCATTGAACGTGAATCTGCTAATTCTTCACCTGAATGTTCAAATGCTTCAACTGTTACAAATTCTTCACCTGCCTCTACTATCACTAATTCCTCATATGAGGACATTGCTAGTATCACTGACGATGCAGGGCTGAAGGAATTGTATATGACAGCATGTACAAAAGCCTCAAAGGGCATCGACTCTTTATGATGTGCTTAAAAGCAGATCCTCAACAGAACCCTAGGAAAGAGGGTATTGCCTTTGAGAGGAAACTCAATGCTGATGGAACATATTGGAAGCCTGAGCAGTATCCCAAAACCTCACGGGTTGCTGCAAAGGGACCTCCAGCTTGATCCATCTAACTTATCTGGCTTTACATGCGAATCTCCTCATTCTTCCGATGAGTCATTTGACTCAACTATAAACTGTTCAAAAATCAGAATGGTGAAGTATTTGCTAGATATGTTGGCACTAACTGCAGGAACGGTTCCCCTATGAAGAAAATCTGGGTTCCCAAGAAGTGCCTTGAAAGTCTTCGGGTGAATGTCCTCATGACACCACCTGTGAAGAATAGGAACCCCAGATCAAATTCTTCATATGGACCAAATTCCTCATATGGATCCAAGTCCTCATACGGACCAAATTCCTCACGTGGATCAAATTCCTCAAAAGGATCAAAGTCCTCATATGATTATCATCATACTAATAACTCTGTTTCGCAGGGTAGAGCTAAGGGCTATGAATATGTGCATTATTCTTCAAACCAATATGTTCATAAGTCCTCGAAGAATTTCTCTGCTTATTCATATGCTTACCCTAGCCCCTCTTATGTGAAACGAAATGGATTGGCCTCTATGCCACCATTCTCATATGGTGCTCGTAGAGTGATCAACTCTTTGCCACCCCTTCAGATGTGGGTGGTGAAGAAAAAGAACTAACCTCTTCTGCAGGGTCAGGTCTCCAGACGTGCATTAAACGTCTGAAGAATTTGCTGGGGACCTGAAAAAATGCCTTATAGGACGCAGGCTAATCATGATGAAATGAACTTTCATTTCACACGTCCTCATACCGCTTATCTGTTATACTGTCTAATGAAATTCATCTGATGAACTTGATATCATATTCTTCACTGATGAAGTATATGAGATCGTAAGTTGTACTAATTCATCTGCAGGATGATCAACCCAAAGCCACTGAGTGGGTTCTCGATAGTGGATGTACAAATCACATGACTGGTGACAAGAATCTATTGATGGATGCTCCTTATCACCGCCTCATCTGAAGCATATCATCTTTGGCCGACAAAGGCAAAAGTCGTATTGGGTCTTGGTAAGGTTGCGATCTCTAAGGACATACACATGGACAAAGTCATGCTTGTTGAGTCCTTAGGATACAACCTCATGTCGATCTCAATGCTTTGTGATCTTGATATGGTTGTTATCTTTGGCAAGTATCGTTGTGTTGTGATTATGGAAGTGACAATTCCAAAGTCTTCAAGGCTTTAGGAGAGGAGACTTGTATATTGTTGACTTCTCTACAGACCACAACCGCCGTGTGTCTACTTGCAAAAGCTTCAGAAGGCTGGCTATGGCATCGGCGACTTGGTCACGCAGGCATGAGGAACTTGAACACGCTTGCAAAGAAGAAGCATGTCATTGGCATTGAGAATGTCAAATTCCTCAAGGATCACTTGTGTGGAGCTTGTGAAGCTGGAAAATGACCAAGGCCAAGCATCCAGAAAGACTATCATGAACACTACTCGTCCTTCAATTGCTTCACATGGACCTCTTTGGTCCCAATCATTACTCAGCTGTCATTAATGACGCATCTCTATATGGCTTTGTTATTGTTGATGATTATTCTCGTTACACATGGGTACACATTGTTACTTACAAAAATCAAGTGCAGGAAGTCTTCAAACGATTTTCCTCGAGGGCTTCAACTAACTTTGGTGTGAAGATCAAACACATCAGGAGTGACAATGGAACTGAGTTCAAGAATTCCGGTCTTGATGCCTATCTTGATGAACTTGGTATTACTCATGAGTTATCTGCTCCCTATACTCCTCAGCAGAATGGCGTCGTGGAGCGCAAGAACAGAACTCTTGTTGAGATGGCTCGCACTATGCTTGATGAATACAAAACGCCTAGTCGTTTTTGGATTGATGCAATTGATACTGCATGCCACATCATCAACAGAGTATATCTTCACTGACAAGAAACCCAATGTAAGTTATTTCAAAGTCTTCGGTGCTAAATGCTGGATTAGAGATCCTCATCACAATTCTAAATTTGCACCGAAAGCACATGAAGGTTTTATGCTTGGTTACCGAAAGGACTCACACACCTACAGAGTCTTCAACATCGCTCTTCACAAGATTGTTGACACTGTAGATGTGCGGTTCGATGAAACTAATGGCTCGCAAAGAGAGCACCTACCTTCTGTGTTAGATGAACCAGCTCCTGAGGAATCTATCAAGTTCAAGGCAACTGAGGATGTCATTCCTACTGAAGAATCAGCTGAAGAATTCATTCCAGTACGCGAAGAACGTCGAGCTGATGCACCTGAAGATAATGCTGAAGACGATGGTGCTGAAGAAAATGATCAAATTCCTCGAAGACAACCAGCTCATCCTCGCATTGCAAAAGAAGTACAAGTTGACAAGATCATCGATGACATTGAAGCGCCAGGTCCTCTCACACGCTCAAAAGCTTCACATTTATCTAACTTTTGGGCACTATGCTTTTGTCTCTATCACAGAGCCCACTAAGGTAGATGAAGCATTTCTGGAGCCTGAGTGGATTCAGGCCATGCAAGAAGAATTACATCGATTCGAGCTCAACAATGTCCGAACCGGTAAAACGTCCAGATCCTCGCAAGCATAATATCATTGGCACAAAGTGGATCTACCGCAACAAGCAAGATGAAAATGGCCTTGTGGTGAGGAATAAGGCACGACTTGTAGCTCAAGGCTACACACAGGTTGAAGGAATTGATTTCGATGAAACTTTTGCACCTGTTGCTAGACTTGAGTCTATTCGCATATTACTCGCCTATGTTAACCATCACAATATCACTTTATATCAAATGGATGTGAAAAGAGCATTCCTCAATGGTAAGCTTGAGGAAGAAGTATATGTTGCTCAACCCCCAGGTTTTGAAGATCCAAAGAATCCCGACAAAGTCTTCAGACTCAACAAGGCTCTCTATGGTCTCAAACAAGCCCCACGGGCGTGGTATGATACATTGAAGGAATTCTTCGTGAAGAATGGCTTCACACCCGGTTCACTCGACCCTACTCTCTTTACTAAATCATATGATGGTGAACTGTTTGTGTGCCAAATATATGTTGATGATATTATCTTTGGCTGTACTGACCAACGTTATAGTGATGAATTTGCCTATATGATGAGTGAAGAATATCAAATGTCTATGATGGGAGAGTTGAAATTCTTCTTAGGTCTTCAAATTCAATCAACAACACAATGGCATATTCATATCTCAGAGAAATACCTCAAAGATGTCTTGAAGAAATTGGCATGCAAGATTGCAAAGGCGTCAAAATTCCTATGCCCACAAATGGCCATCTATGCAATCGATGAAAATGGTATTGACTTCGATCACAAGGTATACCGCCCATGATTGGTTCTTTATTGTACTTATGTGCATCTAGGCCAGATATAATGCTTAGTGTTTGCATGTGTGCCCGATTTCAAGCTACACCAAGGAATCACACCATAAGGCTGTGAAGCATATTCTTCGATATCTAGCTCACACACCAACACTAGGATTATGGTATCCCAAGGGCTCTACTTTTGATCTCATTGGATATTCTCGACTCGACTATGCTGGTGATCGTGTGGACCGCAACTCAACATCTGGTACTTGTCATTTCCTCGACGATCTTTGGTCCGTTGGTCCTCGAAGAAACAGAACTGTATCACCGCTCATCGCGAAGCTGAATACATTGCTGCTGGCTCGTGTTGTGCTCAATTGTTGTGGATGAAGCAAACTCTCAAGGACTACGGCATCAACGTGAAGAATGTGCCTCTCTACTGTGACAATGAGAGTGCCATCAAGATTGCTCACAACCCAGTTCAGCACTCAAGACAAAGCACATTCAAATTCGTCATCATTTTCTTCGTGATCATGTGTTGAAGGCGACATCTCCATCGAGCATGTGAAGACCAAGAACAGCTAGCCGATATCTTCACTAAGCCCTTGGATGAGAAGAGATTTAGCAAGTTGCGGTGTGAACTAAATATCTCGAATCTTCAATGTTCTTTGAAAAGGACACACATCCCGACACTTATGCAAAATTGATGACTTAGATGTGCAACACATGAAGAAACGTTTTCTTCAATCAATGAAGAATAACACTCTAAGTGTGAAGAAACTAATGAAGAATTTGATTCTCGAACCCTCGACAATTGTACGGTGTCTGAAATCATCATTCTTATACGGTGGGTCAAGCCACCACCAAAGTTGAAAATCTTCAATTTGAGTTTTTCCTCGCTTTTGAAAGTCTTCAGTTTTCAAATTCTTCAACTTTGCAAAATCTTCACTTTTTCCGTCGTTTTTTCATTGGCAATATATATATATATATATATATATATATATATATATATATATATATATATATATATATATATATATATATATATATATATATGGGTTTATGTCCTCTACAAGATTCACTTATGGCTATTTCTTCAAGTCGCTTTTTACGCTAAGTGAATGTGATCGGACCCTTCCCCTCTATGCTATACTCAACCCAATCTATTCACAAATTCTTCATGTGCGTTCTATTTGAAACTCGCTCAAAATCTTCACTGTGTCCTTGTCACCAAGAAATTGCGAACGAAACTTTAAAACTGATCTTATCCAAACTTTCGATTTTGTCATTAAACCGCTCGCATCCCACGATGCAAATATTTTATTCACCCACGATCGTACACGATCTCCACTACACAGTACGTGGGTGACACATGTCGTGAGAAGGAGAATGGTCAGGCACATTCGCCCTAAATCTTCTGCGAACAGTTTTCACCGCCTCTATAAATACCCTCTCTCCATCCTCACTTCTTTTACTCCGCCGACCTCTCTCTCCCGCCGAGCTCCTCAAACCCTAGCGCCGCTACTCCATCGTCACCGGTGAGGAAGAGCTTCGCTGCCTCGACCTCTTCGCCGACGTACTCGTGCCGACTGCGGAAATCCTCACTCCGCCGCCGCCGTAGCCATCTTCCTCCGCCAAGTTAGGGCGTGGAAGATCTGAACAGACGAGCTTCACATCTACAACACCCAGTTCGTCATGTTCTTCATTTAGGGTAAATAAAATTTACTTTTACTACCCTCGTTGATCCAAATTTTACACAAACACCTCACTAGTTATATGCTCTTGATTCGTTTCTCTAAGCAATCATTTTTCTTCAAGATTCCTCAATTGTGTGGATCCTCGATCTGTACAGCTCTGGAACCTAAGACAAAGAACGCTTAGTGAAATTCTTCAAGGCTCATCTGGTCAAAATCCTCAAAACTTGTTCTTTTGAAAACCTTCGAGAACGATATGACCTCTCCAAATTCCTCGCAACTATACTCTGTTCACAGGTACTCATGTCCGCTGCTGAATCACTAGGTTCTCATCAACTTAACTCATTTGCAGCGTTCCTTGAAGAAAAGTTGCATACTTCTTCGAGAATTCGCTTGTTCAAATTCCTCACCAAGAATATGGCGAAGGAAAGAAGCCACAAAAGGAGGAAAGAGGCCTGAGGTCATGACCGCTTGAAATCCTCGAGGAAATATATGCTGATTATTGCACACTGATGAAGCCGAGTTCGCAAAGAGAACAAAAATCAGCGCAAGGTGCGATCCAAAGGATTGAAAGGAGATGGGCACGGAATGGAGGGAGTACAGATATGTAACTCCAAAGTACATGAAGAAATTCACACTCAATCCTCCATGCCCAAGAGCTCCATTGGCACTGGCCAAGAAGTCGACCCCACCAAAGATCAAGCGTGGTGAGGACTTCCACAAGAATGGGCCAAGCGCCAAGCCAAGTTGGCAAGACAAGCCAATGAGGCAGTGAGGAAATTCAATGAGGACTCGACATCGCTGCTGCCCCGAGGCCTCTGTTAAGCCAAGAAAATCTATGGCAAAGAAGCCCGCTCACAAGCCAAGTGCTTCACCAACAAAGCCCTCACGGCCAAGTTCTCAAGATTGCCCTCACGGCCAATTCCTCATGCTGCCCTGCTCCTCCAAAATCCTCAGCTCCTTCAAAGTTCTCAGCAGCTCCTCCCAAGTCCTCAAGAGTTCCGACAAAGTCCTCAAGACTGTGCATCCGCCACGTACAAAGGACGGCAGGCTTCTCCATTGCCTCTGGTGTCTTAGCAAGTTCCTCACCTGCACCAAAGTCTTCATCCGCCCGACTCTGCTGAAGACTAAGGCCACACTGGACGAGGTCCTCGGCCAAGTCCCAAGAAGAAACAGGTTGCTTTCAAGAGCCACCGAAGATGATGAGGCTGATGATGATGAACTTGCGGAAATCATCAGAGATCGCCAAGAAAGGGCCGCTAGAGCCAAAGGCACATCTGTGCCCTCGCTGTTGGATCCGAGGAAAATCCTCGATTATATTGATCTCGCACAAGGATCCAAATACCCCTATGCCTGATTTTCATCGACCCTGGACAAAGTCATATCTTTGAGAAGAGAAATGGAAGTTTGAAAAGGCTAGAGAGATCAAGAAGGCTCAATACGAGAAAGGAGAAGTTCACAAGAAAACGTTGTCGAAATGACACCGAGGAACTTCTCAAGGTCCGAATGAAATCCAAGCCCTCAAAGAAAACTTGATGCTTATTATGCTGATTGGCAAGGAGCCAAGGTCAGATTCGTCAACCTGACGAAGAAGTTCACAAATGTTGCTGCCCCAACGCAACATGAAAATCCTCAGGCTGGAGCCTCAGCTCAGCCGACTGAAGAACATGCCAGCACCGCTGATGAAGTTCAGGCTGCTGAAGAAAATGCCAGTTCCAGGGCTGATGATCCCATTCCAGCCGCTGAAGAAACTGCCAGGGCATCCACTAGTGGTGCGCCTGAAGAAACTGAACAAGGCAGGGCAACTGCATCAGTTGCACCTGAGGAAAATCAACCAGATTCCTCAGCTCCTCCTGCGCCAATGCCAACTCCAATTCTTCCATCTGCCTCTGATGTGAAGAAGACCAAGGCTGCAGAACGAGCTGTTGTGAAGAAACGGAAAGCATCAGCTGCGTCAAATTCTTCGGCTGCGAAGAAAATGAAGCCAATGACCAGCTCCTTTGAAAATCCAATTGATGTTGTTCCAATTTCCTCAATTCCATCAAAGGACCTTGTTCCTTTTGATGAAGATTATGTGATCCCAAGCGGATCTGATGAAGAAAATCATTCTGCTGCTTCGTCAGAGCAGATTGATGAAGAAATTGAAGTGGAAGCAATCCTTCAACCCCAATTATTTCCTCGCCTATGCCTCGGTTCACAGTGAAGAGGCGGTGTTGAGGAAATTGAAGAAGATGTGGATATTGGAAGCACAACGCCAGTGATGAACGATGACTTTTGGGAAAGTCAAGATCCAAATTCTCCACTCTTCACCCCAATCCAACAGATACCTCGGTCCCTGCTCCAACAGTTCAAATGGGCTCAAGAAACTCATCCCACTTCATCATCCTGAAGAAATCCCAGCCACTAGCGCCGATGAACTCTTCTGCTGATCCTCGATCGCACTGTTGGGGAACAAGAAATTCCTCAGCCTGAAGAACCTAAGATTGTGATTCCAGAGGTCGTGATGCAACTCACTGACACTCCACTGCCAAAGCAAAAGAATCCCTTCTCAACAAAGCAAAAATTCAAGGCTGAAGACTTCTTCAGCGAGCACGTATTCTTCACTGATTACAATCCATATGATTCTGCTCACATAAGGAAGAGGCGTTTCTGGACTGCCAGTCAAGCCAATTTCTATTCCTCGGTGCCCTTCAATAAAGACAAAGTCTTCGATCATGCTCATATTCCTCATGTGGACATGGAGTCTATGCCAGGCTTCGAGCCAGTCCTCAGTGTTCTTCACGACGCAGGACTTCTGAATTTCTGCACTGACATCTGTGACTGGAATGAAGAACTCATTCTTCAATTCTATGCAACGCTGCACATCACCGAGACGCCAAGATGTGAACTCATGGGTATTAGACTGGATGTCCGAAAATACTCACTACAAGGCACCAAAGAATGAATTGCTTCGTGCTCTACCACTCAGTCCTCCACTTGACGGTGCTCGTTGTATCTACAACGAACCAGAACTTTCAAATCATTATATGCAAGTGTTGATGAAGCCTTTGAAGCCAAGGCAGGCCCCAAGAACCAAATTCCTCGTCAAGGAATTATTGTATGTGCCTCGGACTGTCTATCGGATTCTGACGAAGACAATGAGTCCTATCAAAGGCCACGACTCAAATGATGAAGAAGTCGTTGGCATCATGAAGAATATGCTTTTCAATATCATTCATGGCGTTCCCATCAACTTCCATGATTTCTTCATGAGGACTCTGGCAAACATTGCTATGTCACCATTTGAGTTGAAGCCTTATGCGCCTTGGATAATGAGATTCATCAGGACAAGGTCTTCACTCAATTACAAGGCTGATACTCTGAACCACTGCAGCTACTTGCCCCCGATTGAAGTCCTGAAACGGACATTTACCTCAGCTGATGACAAGGCCAAGGCTACTGCTGTGATCGATGAAGGCATTCGTCCATTGGATGGACAGTTTACATAGCGAATCCTACTCCACCAATGATGACTCGCCACACATGACTCTGCCAAGAAATACCTCGGTCAAGCAAAGTCCTCAAACTCGCACCTGTGGTGATGACCGATCGTGAGTTACTCCTCGCCTTCATCGGAAGGTTGATCGCAATCATAAATGGGTCAAGCGTCGGTTTGGTTCAATTCTTCACAACATGACCTATACACACAATGCAAAGAAGAAAAACCACTACTACCTCCATGAAACCTTCAAACGCACTGGCTGTTCTTTCAAATGTCTACAAGTCTTGGAAGAACCGACGACAATGGGACTCAAGGAAGAATTTGACTGGTCTGCACCTCCTCCGAAGAAATACAAGAAGGTCAAAGTTCCTTCCTTGGTGGCCAGGTCCTACTCTTCATCGCGCGACACTGATGAAAATGAAGACTTGGACGACACCGCGGTAGGCCCTACTACAACAACCGACCCCAACAACGCTGGCGCTCCTTCTTCAACTTGAAATTCTTCAGGGGCGTTAGTCCTCAGTTTGATCCTTTTGGTCATTCGATGACAAAGGGGGAGAAATTTGAGTTAGTCTTCAAGCGGGTCTATTATATGGGCAAATTTTTGTTAAATTACAACTCTCGTTCTTCTGAAACTTTTATTGGATCGAGTTGTAATCTTAAACCCGATGGTGCTTTGATACTTTTGATGCAGTGTGCTCTTGCACTATGCTCTGATTCTCTTGAGCTTCTTGAGCTCTGATACTCTTGATGCGTTATTTTGCATGCTTATTCCTCATTAATGTTATCGCACGCATGCTGAATTACATCAAGCACCATATCTCATCATGCATTTCAAATTCTTCATATTATATGTCAAATGCGTGTATGAATTACAAGATATAGGGGGAGATCTCCATGATTCAACTCTTCAAATGTGCATTGCCTCAAAAGCAAATTCCTCACTATGCACATCTTCAGGGGGAGTTCTTCTATATCTTGCAATCAAATTCCTCAATATCAGTATTTACACTTCATATGTTTATCCCCGTTGAAAACTTAACCTATATTGTCATCAATCACCAAAAAGGGGGAGATTGTAAGTGCATCTAGTGCCCCTTAGTGATTTTGGTGTATTGAAGACTTATAGGTTAAGGAACTAATGCGTTTGTGAGTGTACACAGGTCTATAAGTCTATAAGGAGTTTGATATTTACAGAGAAAGTCAACCCCTAAGAATGAAGTTCTTCGACTGAAGACTTTGATACTTTGAAGACTTTCTGAAGACTTTGAAAGTGAAGAAATTGGTGTGACATTGAAGACTTGGTATTCATTTGAGGAACATGAAGCGTGAAGACTTTTGTTTTCGTAGTTTCATTTTCTCTTTCTTGAGTCATAGGAAACACCGTCTTTGTTAAAGGGGGTCGAGGAAATACTAAGGAAAAATTTCCATGTGATGCTCAACTCAAAATCCTACACCTACCAATCCCTTCGAGTGAAGCCTTTGAAATCTCATACAGTTCAGTCAATTTCTTGATGGATGAGACGAAGTTCTTCCGTCACGAGAATTTGTTCTGACCGAGGAGTTAGGAATTCGCCATCGCGGATTGCCTACACAAGAGGAACATGATAGCCCGAGGAATTTGAGATTCAAATTTCCGACCATTGCTTTGTCTTCTTGCCACCTGTCCCAAAATATCTTATCCACCTAACGGTCATATCATTGAAGGGCATTTATGTCTTATCATGTCGGGCTGCTCCCTAGGCTATAAATAGCCGCCCCCTACAACCACTAGTTGGTTGGCTGCTCCGAGAGAACTTGACACTTGTCATTTGAGAGCAACCCATCCTCCGAGGACTTTGAGCGAAAATCATCGAGTGAGGAAAAACCCAAAACCAAACCCCTACAATCCCAAAGTGATTGAGCATCACTGAAGAGATTGATCCTGCGTGGATCCGACGCTTGTTACCTTTGAAGACTGTGTTTCTTCCAGACGGTTAGGCTTCATGGTCTAGAGCATCCAAGAGGAATTGTGGATCACCGAGTGACCAAGTTTGTGAAGGTTTGGAAGTCGCCTGAAGACTTACCACGAGTGATTGGATGAGGTCTGTGTGACCTTAGTTCAAGGAGAATACGGTGAGGACTTGGTGTCCTGAGCTGCGTGCTCAGCGACTGGGTGTCCGGGACTGTGTGTCCTCGAGTTTAAATACTCAGCCGCTCCAACCAGACGTATAACTGAGACAGCAGTTGGAACTGGTCTACCAAATCATTGTCTTCACCAACCTTACTGGTTCTATTTCCTCAACCCTTTCATTTCCTCATTATTGTGTTGAGTGTTTGTTCATATCTGTGTTTGAAGACTTTGACTGAAGACTTTCTCAATTTCCTCAGTTCAATTTCTTCAGTCTGTTTGTCTTCATCTTGTGCTATCCTGTGTTTACGCTTTCTGTACTCTTTGTTTGTCTTCATTTCATCATGATGACCATGCCTGCATTCTCTTATGCTTACTTCTGAGTACTTATTCCGCTGCAAGTAGTTCCTCGCTAAGGAATTTCCTCACCGGCAAATTCCTCAGTGAAGAATTCATAAAAATCGCCTATTCACCCCCCCCCTCTAGTCGATATAACTCACTTTCACTTTTTCATGGCTTAATCCACTGATATAAATTGATAGATTCATCAAAACAAGCAAACTATGCATCAAAAACAGAATCTGTCTAAAACAGAACAGTCTGTAATAATCTGAACATTAACCATACTTATGGTACTTTAAAAATTCTGCCAAAATTAGGAAAAATAAAACAATTGTACGGAAGGACAGCGCAAAATGAATCAGAACCATTGGACGTTCCAGTAAAAAATTAAAAACCGTGCACTACAGCCAAAGTTTCTGTCCTGCACCGTACAAACCAACAATTATTGTAAACATCCTAAAGGCAAACCTTGGCATATTATTTTTATAATACAATGGAATTGTACAAGGGGAGAATTATTTTTGTTGAAAAGTTTCTGTAATCAAGGTTCACAAAGTTTCCGTGAGCATGAACAAAGTTCAAGGAGCTCTCCAACTTCAACAATGCTTGTCTTTCTCACTTTCACTTTCCTTTTTGAAAAAGTTTTGGGTTCCCCTCTTTATTTTTGTTGTTTTTAAACTATATGAAAGCACTCAACAGAAATAAATGACTCTCTAAAACTTCCGGGTTGTCTCCCTGGCAGTGCTTTCTTTAAAGCCATTAAGCTAGGCATATTGTGCTCAAGTAATGGATCCACCCGGATCCCAAGGTATATCAAAGCCAATTTTAATTAACAATAATTTGTAATTTAGTAGTGAGCACAAAGTAACATAAATCATGCAACAACGAAGTCTAACTCTCTTCCTATGCATCTGCATGTCATAAAAGAACAATTCATGCACACATAGTAAAGGCCAATGCATGGTATAAACAGTTTCTTGCAATTTTATCGTGTGGGAAACATAGAGAGGTGGAGATATAGTTATTCTCTCATAACAATTGCAAGTGGGAGCAGCAACCACATGCATATTATATCTATCAAAATCATCATGTGCAACGGTAAAAGGAAACCCATCAATGTAATCCTTAATAAATGCAAACTTCTCCGATATAGTGTAGTTTGGAGAATTCAAAAACATAATAGGACTATCATTTGTGGGTGCAATAGCAACAATTTCATGTTTAACATAAGGAACTATAGCAAGTTCATCTCCATAAGCATAATTCATGTTGGCATCTTGGCCACAAGCATAGCAAGCATCATCAAAAAGGGATATTTCAAAAGAGTCAACGGGATCATAGCAATCATCCTTCGGTAAGCACGAAGGGAAATTAAACAATGTATGAGTTGAGGAGTTACTCTCATTAGAAGGTGGGCACGGGTAGCTAATCCGCTCTTCCTCCTTTTGTTCTTCGCTCTCCTCCTCATCTTTTTCATGCAATGAGCTCACAGTTTCATCAATTTCTCTTCATAGATTCCTGCAAAATATTAGTCTCTTCTTGGACAGCGGAGACTTTCTCAATAAGCGCATTAATATAGGAATTATATTCATAATTATCATAGCAATATTTTAGGATAGCTAAATTTTCAGGCCTATAAACATCACCATCAAAAGCTTCATACTTTTCAAACAAAGATTCAATTTCATAAGCACCCTTAAAAGCAACAAATTCTTCTATTTGTTCCACATCATAGTAATCATATATACCTCTAGCATAAGAAGCCAAGGTTTCATTATCATTAAATTTGCATGAAAAGGGAAGGTGTGGAGCCTTCATCCTAGAGCAACAAGTATAATCATAACTCAAGCATACTTGCCGAGCATACCACTTCAATATATAAATTTGATCCCATAATAGTTTCCCTTTTTGTGTCAAGCGATAATCCCTAAAGTATTCACGTTG
This sequence comes from Aegilops longissima, assembly GCA_021605205.1. Lineage (NCBI taxonomy): Eukaryota > Viridiplantae > Streptophyta > Magnoliopsida > Poales > Poaceae > Aegilops > Aegilops longissima. The sequence continues at coordinate 45,171,859 of CM038677.1, forward strand.
ATCCAACGTTACTCCCATTACCAAATTGAATGAGGTTCTCTCGGGATTATCAAAGTGGTACATAATATTTTTCACATATTGAGCATCGAGGGTTTTAGGAGGTTCCCCATCTCCATGAGCAGCAAGTACACCTAATTATTTTGGTATTTCATGTTCCATATCCATAACTAAATATAGAGAACAACTAAGAACAGCAAATAAAAATTACTTAGTGATAAAGCAAACAAGCACACACGAGAATATTCACCCCACGCTCCCGGCAGCGGCGCCAGAAAAAGGTCTTGATAACCCACAAGTATAGTGGATCAATTGTAGCCTCTTTCGATAAGTAAGAGCGTCGAACCCAACGAGGAGCTAAAGGTAGAAAAAATATTCCCTCAAGTTCTATCGACCACCGATACAACTCTATGCACGCTTGACGTTCGCTTTACCTAGAACAAGTATGAAACTAGAAGTACTTTGTAGGTGTTTTTGGATAGGCTTGCAAGAAGATAAAGAGCACGTAAATAAAAGCTAGGGGCTGTTTAGATAAAGACACAACTAAATTAGTTTTAGTAGAGAGCTTTTTGTTACGAGAAAGTTATTTGTCCTTAGGCAATCGATAACTAGACCGGTAATCATTATTGCAATTTTATTTGAGGGAGAGGCATAAGCTAACATACTTTCTCTACTTGGATCATATGCACTTATGGTTGGAACTCTAGCAAGCATCCGCAACTACTAAAGATCATTAAGGTAAAAACCCAACCATAGCATTAAAGTATCAAGTCCCCTTTATCCCATACGCAAACAACCTACTTACTCGGGTCTGTGCTTCTGTCACTCACGCCACCCACCGTAAGCAAATCATAAACATATTGCAAACCCTACAACGGGGATCCCTCACGCTTGCGCGACACGGAGAGCACCATAGGACAGCACCAATAATAAAACATACAACTCAAACCAATCATGATCATCAAATAGCCATAGGACAAAACGGATCTACTCAAACATCATAGGATAGCCATACATCATTGGGAAATAATATATAGCGTTGAGCACCATGTTTAAGTAGATATTACAGCGGGTAAGAGAGAGGTTACACCGCTGCATAGAGGGGGGAAGAGTTGGTGATGATGGCGGTGAAGTTGATGGCCACGGCGGCGTTCCGGCGCCACCGGAAGAGAAGGGGAGAGGGGGCCCCTTCGTCTTCTTCTTCCTTGACCTCCTCCCTAGATGGGAGAAGGGTCTCCCCTCTGGTCCTTGGCCTCCATGGCGTGGGAGGGGCGAGAGCCCCTCCGATATTGGATCTGTCTCTCTGTCTGTCTCTGTTTCTACGTTCTCCTCTGCTGCCCTTTCACCATTTCGTATATATATGGAGATCCATAACTCCGATTGGATCGAAACCTTCGCCGTGATTTTTTACCAAAAATTAGCTTTCTTGCTGCCGAAGAAGGGCATCAACCGCCTTATGGGTGGCCCACAAGGGTCAGGGGCGCACCCAGGGGGGTAGGGCGCGCGCCCCTACCTCGTGCCCACCTCGGACACCGTTTCGTGTTGATCTTTCTCCCAGATTTTCCAAATATTCCAAAAATAAGCTCCGTCTGTTTTTTATCCCGTTTGGACTCCATTTGATATGGATATTCTGCGAAACCAAAAACATGCAACAGCCAGGAACTGGCACTAGGCACTGGATCAATATGTTAGTCCCAAAAATAGTATAAAAAGTTGCCAAAAAGTATATGAAAGTGGAATAATATTGGCATGGAACAATCAAATATTATATATACGACGGAGACGTGTCAAGGGGCTTAGTCAAGATCAGGAAGTTGTTGGCTCCTCATGTGCCTCTCCGGTCCCAGTTGGGCCTATGAAAACAGGTGCTTGGATTGTTCCACTTGTTCCTCCTTCGCCTGTTCTTCTGGATAATTTTGGTCGCTTTAGTAACTTGACTAAACTATCGGACTATGTGGTGTGGCCTGCTCTGCCACATGTGGTGGAACTTGAGGAGGGATCGGTGGAGGGTGGTGAGGTTCATAGTGTGTACACTGTGGAGTCGCCCAATGGATCCCCTATGCATGAAAACGTGCCTCCTGAGCCAACCGGGCCTTCTACTCGCAATCAGTACCAGAAGCTTGCTAGGGTGGAGGAGATAGCTTCTGGAAGAATGAGGAAGCGCAACTTGGAAGGTAATGGCACCCCTCCTACTGATAATCAGTTTTCTATTCTATCTAATACTGCTATTATGTTGCATGCCTCCCTTATGGGGGTTGAAATTCCTGATGATAATTTTGCTACGATTGATGTTCTTCGGGAATTAGAGTCATCTAGGTAAATGCTTCAGGAGAAAAATTATGTTCCTGCTAAAATTACTATTAATGACTGTTGTGGTAACTCTGCTCCTCTCTCATTGACCTGGGGTGATCAGGAGAGTGGGGATGATGATATTTTCATCAAAGTACAGTCTCGGAAAAAGAAAAAAGAGAAGTCTAGTAAGGTCAAAGTGGCTCTCTCATCCCCTATTTCCTCTTCTAGGCCTCTTACTAGAAGACAGAGAAAAAAATCGAGGATAGGTCTGTCTTGGACCCTGGCAGACCTATCGGGGTGAGGGATAAACCTAGTCGATATAAATGATAGGTATCTTTTGACACTGTAGGGGGGCAGGAAAGACATGCATGTCTTCCTGTCTCACAGATATCATTAGTGCCAATGGTGTTGATTTCATTGGTCTTCAAGAGACCATGAAGAAAATTTGTAAAACTTCCTTTTTAAGGAAGCTTCACCCTTTGTCTAATTTCCACTGGGAATGGATCCCTTCAATTGGGAAATCTGGAGGAATCCTATGTGGTTTGAGAGTAGAGAAGTTTGATGTTATTGACACTGTTTGTGGCAAGTACATTTTGCAAATTAACCTTTTTGACAAAATTAAGAAGTGTAAGTGGGCTCTACTGGTCATTTATGGAGCTGCACATGATGATAGGAAACTTGAGTTTTTGGCTGAGCTTTCCTCGTTTTGTAATAAAATTGACATTCCATATCTGGTTGGGGAGATTTTAATATTCTTAGGCATTGTGGAGAGAAAAACAAACAAACTCCTATGTCTCGGATGTTTTTAATTTTATAATCCATTTAATTGGGCTGAGAGAGATTTATATGTCCGGCAGTTCTTTTACTTGGTCCAATAAGCAAGAATGTCCCACTTTGGAGAAGTTGGACATGGTCTTAACGTCTCTTGATTGGGAAGACTTGTTTCCCTTGGTCTCTGTTCGTAAGTTGGTTAAAGAGATTTCGGAGCATAATCCCCTACTTCTTGATGGGGGGTGGCTCCTTCAAGGGCTCAGGGCAGCAGATGTTTTAGGTTTGATGTGACCTGGTTGAATAACCCTGACTTCCTCCCTCTTGTGGCTAATATTTGGTCTAAACCTGTGTATACTGAGGATCCTATTGACACCCTGAATATTAAATTGAAGAGGGTCAAAAAATTCTTTAAAGGGTGGGGGTCAAACATTTTTGGTAATAACAGAATTAATAAGAATCTTCTCAGACTAGAACTTCAGGAATTGGAGTTGCTAGAGGAAAAGAGTGACCTGTGTGGGGAAGCCTATGCTAGGAAACTTGATATATTAGTGGAACTAAATAATATGTATATAGAGGAAGAGCTTTATTGGCATAAAAAATCTAGTGAGAGGTGGTTGCTGAAAGGGGATCGTAATACAGATTTCTTCCATAAAGTGGCTAACGGGATACGGAGGAAAAATACTATGCATTCCCTTGAGTGTGGTTACATATTCATTAAGGGGACTAAAAACCTCTTGTCCCATGCTACTGATTTCTATAAGAAATTATTTGGGCCTGCTCCTGGTAACATTTGCAAAATTGATGCCTCTTTGTGGCCCGAGGAGGAAATCCTAAATGCTAGAGATAATGAGGACCTAACGAGACCTTTTTCCCTCGAGGAAATTAAAGCAGAACTTTTTGTGATGGAACCTAATCGTGCCCCTGGCCCCGATAGTATCCTGGCCGAATTTTATCAACATTGTTGGGAGGTGGTTAATGCAGACCTGCATCATTTATTCAAATGGTTTTATGAAGGTAAACTGGATGTACAGAGGTTGAATTATGGCATAATTACCCTGTTGCCCAAATCCCCTGAAGCCAAGAGAGTCCAGCAATATAGACCCATTTGTTTGCTGCGATGTCCCTATAAACTGATCACTAAGGTGATGGATAGGAGGGCGAGTGTCTATGCTCCTAAGTTGTTTAGTATCCAGCAAAATTCCTTTATAAAAGGAAGAAATATTATGGATGGTGTCCTTTCCCTCCATGAAATTATGCATTATACTCACATCAAAAAACAGGTCGGGGTTATCCTTAAGCTTGACTTTGAGAAAGCGTACGACAAAGTTAACTGGGATTTCCTTCTCGACTGTCATGTTAAACGAGGGTTTAATGACAAATGGTGTGGTTGGGTTTCTCAAATTCTTCGTAATGGTACGGTTAGTGTCAAGATTAATGATGAGACAGGTCCGTATATCTAGAGTGCTAAAGGGGTCTGACAGGGGGACCCTTTCTCCCCTTTCTTATTCAACTTGGCGGCTGAGTGCCTCACTAAGATGGTGTTGGCTGCTCAGAAAAATAATCTGTTTCAAGGCTTGGCCTCCGATTTTATTTATGGGGGCGTGGGCATTTTGCAGTATGCTGACGATACGGTCCTGTGCATTTCTCATGATGTTGAAAAAGCCAAAAATGTTAAGTTACTCCTCTACCTGTTTGAACTCATGCCAGGCTTGAAAATCAACTTTGATAAAAGTGAGGTGTGTACTATCGGAGGGGACAACAATATTGATCAGCTGTATGCTGAGATGTTTGGTTGTCAAGTTGGCAAGCTCCCTGTGAAGTATTTGGGGGTCCCAGTAACCTACTCCTTGCTCAAAATGGTAGATTGGGATTTCTTGGATGCTAAGCTGATTAAAAGGCTAGCGTCGTGGATGGGTTATTTATGCTGCTTCCTCTGGGGCTAGAGCGATCTTGGTAAACACTAGCTTGGATGGTATTCCCTCCTACTTTATGTCCATGTTCCTCCTTAATAAAACTGTTATTGAAAAAATGAATGTTCATCGTCGCCGGTTCTTTTGGAGGAAGGGGAGGAAAAAACGGGCTTATCATATGGTCAAGTGGGATAGGGTCTATCGCTCTAGGAATATTGGAGGTCTGGGTATTAAGGATCTCCATAAGCAAAATATCAGTCTCCTTGTAAAGTGGTGGTGGAAACTTGAATCTGGGGATGGCTTATGGCAACGTATTGTCCGTGCTCGATACTTCAAAAGGAAAACGGTTGCCAATGTGCAAGCTCGTTTTTCTAATTCACCCTGTTGGAAAGCAATTATGAAAGTCAAAAATGTTTATATGGCTGGGAGAGAAATTAAGACGAATAGGGGTGACCTGACTAGGGTTTGGCATGACCCCTGGCTATATGAAACACCTTTAAAATGTCAGTTTCCTGTTCTGTTTGATGTCTGCTCTGAACAAGACTATACTGTTGCATCTTTTGCTACTAACAACTTTATAATGCATTTTAGGCGCACTCTCTTTAGTGATTTGGCCGAGCAGTGGTCTGGTATTGTGGAGAGAGCTAAAAACTTCCCTTTTAATAACCTTCCGGATGTTGTAGGCTGGAAGTTTACTTCTAAGAAAATCTTTACCACCAAATCAGTATATGAGTGGCTGGAGAAAGACCTGGCCGGACCTAACTATAAGTGGGTTTGGAAAGCAAAGATTCACCTGAAGATTAAAATCTTCATCTGGCAACTTTTCCAAAATGCGGTCCTTACTAGAGATAATATGCGTAAAAGAAACGGGCCTGGTAATCCTTCTTGTTCGTTTTGTCGTGATGTTGAAACTGCTGGACACCTATTTTTTGGTTGTATATTTGCTCGTTCGGTATGGGAAACTTTTGGTTTGGCCTTGGGGGCATCTAGTTGCCCCAGATCTCTCTGGCAAAGTTGGGTGTGGCTATATAAATTCCTCCCTGGTGGGAGGAAGTATTACATGGAAATCATAGCTGCTGTTTGTTGGGAGATCTGGTGTACTTGCAACAAGATCACGTTTGAGAAGCGTGCTGTTCGTACACCCCTAGAGACTGTTTTCACTGTGTGCTCTTTCATGATGTATTGGTCAGGTTTGATGAAAGGAGATGACAAGGCGAAATTCCAGGCTGGGGTGCAGAAGATGGTTCGAGTGGCGACATCTCTTGCTGATCGATCTACTTCACGTGGCAGACTTGCGCGGGGCAGGGGAGCTGAAAAGTTTGAGCTAGATGTGTGCTGCTAGCTGTTTGGTCTGTTAGGTACTCATTGGGGTTTGATGCCCGCTGAGGTTAAATTGTCTCCTGTTGGGCGGTGTCAGTAGTTGCCTTATTTTGGTCCGTCTCTTGGATACTATTTTGGTGCTTGATGGTTGGTGTCAGCAGGTTTTCGCCCCATGGTGGGTACTTCGTTTCAGAAGTGCTCACACTGTGCTCCAACTCGCCACCCCCTTTCTGCCTCCTGTTGCTTTGACTCTAGTAGCCATTTGGTGTGGTTTTAGTCCAGTATACTCAGACTGCTACTGTTGTATTTCCGTTAAGCAATTAATGGAAAGGGGGTGTGCGCCCGGTTGGAATAAAAAAAATGTCCCATATATTAGTGCTTTTATGTAAACATAAGAATGTTAGTATTTTGGACTGAAATAAAAAATAGTATAACGCGGCTAGTTAGGAGCGATCTGAAACTCTCAGCCGTCGGATCATGTACACAAACGCGCAGGATTTGATCGGTCATCCAGGTCGTCACTCCGTATGCAACCACCGTGTCGCGGGTCGCTGCTCCACAGATTGAGCCACACTTCTCGTCCATAATCGGGCCGTAAGTTAGAAGCCCAGGTCCAGTCCAGTTTGGTTTCGCTGTGGAGCTCCAGCCAGGTCGTCCCTATCTCCCGAGCAGGCCTTCCAGTTTTTCTTTGGATCAGGGGGAGTAACCCTTATTAAAAAATACTCCCTCTGTAAACTAATATAAGAACATTTAGATCACTACTTTATAGTATTCTAAATGCTTTTATATTAGTTTATGAAGGGAGTATATAATAAGTGTTTAGATCACGCTTTTGTATTTCTTTACAGAGAGAGTATTAACCATTAGTTACTTACGGAATTTAGACAAATTGGGTGCATACCATTTTTAAAGACATACGTACATGCATATCAGCCCCTCAAAAGAAACGTACATGCATATCTTATAAGGATTAAAGAAAAGTTGGGAAGTTTTTGTGTGATAAAAAAATGCACAAGTATATCTCTTGTAGAAACCTAATAAAAGAAAAGATAATCATATGCAGAAAAAAATGTGTGTAAGTATATTGTACAAAGAACCAACCATACGTAGCGCAGACGGGAACTTCTATATTCGGAAGGCGCAGACATTAAGGGCATGTTTGGGACTGCTCCGCTTCGCCGAAGTCAGTTTCACTACATCAAATCCACTTTGAAGCAGTTTCATACAGAAGTTATAGCACTAGTACAAAGAATGTTTGGCTTCCATCTATCTTCAGCTGCAGGAATGAGAAATTTGATGAAAATATCTATTTGATTGGATTAGGGGGGAGAAACAAAGGGGTATCCAGTTACTGGTGGCGGTGGTGGGTAATTTCCCACCAACTCCAGTTTCTAAATTTTTTTGGAGCAGCCCCTGAAGAACTTCATAAAAAATGTGACCTATATCTTAGATTCTAGTTTTTTCTTTTTACGGAGCGTCATATCATGGAGCTACTCCATTTGACTTTTGTTTTTTTAAAGCGGAGCTGAATTTTAAGAAGCAGAGCAGTCCCAAACAGGATCTGTCCAAATATTTCCCCTTGATACGGCTAGGATCAAGGTCTCATGGGTAAAAGTGGGAGCATCTGAAAATTTCCCATATAACAAAGAGTTTAGGACCCAAGACTACGTGCACTATTTGACGCCGCCGCCGCCTCCTGAAAAAGACCTAGCCGCTCCACCACTCCGCCTCCACCATAGATTGGTTCCCCCTCCTCTAGGACAGCGAAAGATCCGGTCTGGTTCAGTTCTGGTCAAGGCAAAAGTATTTCGGTTGGGCTAAAAATCAGTCGACTGATTTTTAAGGAAGTCTCAGTCGATGTATTTCACCTTCCATCGTTTTCTGTTTAAAATTCAGGATCGCTGTTTTCTTGTGTTGTATCGGCCTGTTTGAGTTGTGCCCCCGGCCCCATTGCCTTGTTTCTTTTTTCTTTTCTTGCCTTCTCTTCTATTCTTTCTGTTAGACAGAGATGCCCCATGGGCTGGCCGTGAGGGGTGGTGTGGCTTTTCCTTTTTCTGTTTTTTGGGCTCTCTTCTAGGCTGAATTTTTTGTTAGTGATCGTGTTACCTGGGGGACAGGAGCGATTAATAGGGTTGTTCGCTTTGGTTTGTTCCCATTTTCTTTTTGTTTTTTTATTTTTTATTTTCTATTGCTATTATTATTTCTAAAAAACATTGTACATTGAATCATATGCCATGTGTTTTATTGTCAGTATCCGTATGCAACATTTTCTTCTTTCGAAGAAATATTATCGCCGACACACCCGTCGAGCATACACAGTTTCATGCACATCGGCCACACACAATTGTATCTATATCATTAGCGTGTAACTTATCTTTTCCCTTTTCAAAAATATTTGTCACCAGCCAACTAGACTTTGTTTCTGGTTTGATTTTCTTTAAAACTTTGTTTGTGGTTCGAGTAGAGACCAGTAGGGCCAGTTGCACGTTCGACACTAGGAATGCAACTGCAAGTGTCACACCCGACCGCAACTGAAAGTTTTTGTTTTGTGAGGGGGCGCCGGTAGAGGGGGCGGGCCAGTTGCAAGCCCGACAAGATCCCCACAACTGCAGTGCCGCACCCAACCGCAAGTGCATGTCCCTAACATGGTTGCAGCTGGACCTTTGTTATGTCGAAGGGGGCGGCGAGAGAGGGGGCGGGCCAGTTGCATGTCCGACACTAGGAATGCAACTGCAAGTGTCGCATCAAACCGCAACTGCATGTCCTCTAGCCCGACTGCAACTGGACTTTTTTATTCTGTCGGAGGGGGTGCCGGTAGAGGGGTGGGCTAGTTGCAAGCCTGACAACATCCCTGCAACTGCAAGCGCCTCACCCGATCGCAACTGCATGCCCCCCAACATGGTTGCAATTGGACCTTTATTTTGTCGAAGGGGGCGACGGAAGAAGGGGCGGGCCAGTTGCATGTCCGACACTAGGAATGCAACTGCAAATGTCGCACCCGACCGCAACTGCATGTCTTGTAACCCGACCGCAACTGAACTTTTTTGCTTTGTCGGAGGGGGCGGGCCAGTTGCATGTCCGACACTAGGAATGCAACTGCAAATATCACACCCGACCGCAACTGCATGTCTTGTGACCCGACCGCAACTGGACTTGTTTGTTCTATTGGAGGGATGGGCCAGTTGCAAGCCCGACAACAGCCCCGTAACTGCTAGTGTCGCACTCGACCACAACTGCATGTCTTGTAACCCAACAGCAACTGGACTTTTTTGTTCTGTCGGAGGGGGCGGGCCATTTGCAAGCCCGACAACATCCCTACAACTGCAAGCGCCACACCCAACCGCAACTGCATGTCCCCCAACATGGTTGCAATTGGACCTTTGTTTTGTCGAAGGGGGCGGTGGGAGAGGGGGCAGGCCAATTGCATGTCTGACACTAGGAATGCAAATGCAAGTGCCGCACCCGCCCGCAACTTCATGTCTTGTAACCCAGCCGCAACTGAACTTTTTTGTTCTGTCGGAGGGGGCGGGCCAGTTGCAAGCCCGACAACAGCCCCGCAACTACAAGCACCGCACCCGACCGCAATTGCATGTCCCCCAACATGGTTGCAACTAGACCTTTGTTTTGTCGGAGGGGGCGGCGGGAGAGGGGGCGGGCCAGTTGCATGCCCGACACTAGGCATGCAACTACAAGTGTCGCACCCGACCGCAACTGCGTGTCTTCTAGCCCGACCGCAACCACTAGTAGAAAAAGGGGCTTTCGTCCAGGGCAGTTTAGCCCATTAGTCCCGGTTCAAACCAGAACCGGGACCAATGGAGCTATTTGCCCCGGTTCGTGAGCCTAGGGGCGGCCGGGCCACGTGGGCCATTGGTCCCGGTTCGTCCGGACCTTTTGGTCCCGGTTGGTGGGACGAACCGGGACCAATGGTCCTGCTCTGGCCCACCACTATTGGTCCCGGTTAGTGGCATGAACCGGGACCAAAGCTTCCCTTTAGTCCCGCTCATGCCACGAACCGGGACCAATAGTGCTGCCTATATATACCCCTCGCTCATGAAAGCGAGCACTCCATTGCTCTGTTTTTCTCTTGCCGGCGAGGGGGCATTGTGGTGCTCTAGCTCACCTCCTATGCACATGAGGTGTTCGATGAAATGCCCGAGCCACACTACTTAAGCTTTCTCCTCTCAAGCTCGACCTCCAACCTCCATTTTCCTCAATATTTGTCTAGGTTTAGCGGTCCGTCACGCCCGTCCCGTCTTCACCGCCGTCGATCACCAGCGCCGATCTCATCGCCAGCACCACCGTGTTGAGCCTCTTGTTCTTATCTTCTTTACGAAAGGAAAAATATTCTTACTTGTATTATTTTCTTACTTTTATTATTGCATCTTATATAGTGCGATGGTTTTGGTATCCGCCCGTCGGCCCTCGTCACATGTCTATGATTCGGATGTGGTATATATTATCTTTTCATAACTATTGGTTCATTTATTGTTTATGAAAATTATGCCGACCAACGTGACATAGATTTTATTTATCTAGGAGGTTGTTGAACCGAAATTCCAACCGACCCTATTGTCGAGAGGTTAAATTTAGTTGAAGAAGAAAACAATTTCTTGAAGGAAAAAATAAAAAACTTGAGGAGGAGAAGATGATATTGGAGTTGCATGTTGCGGATGTCGCCGATGATCACAAGATCAAGATGGATGCAATGCGCTTGAAGATGAGAAAGATTAGAAAATATGCCATTCATACCGAGGCTTGGTATCATTATGCCGTTGGATCAGTTGTTACCTTGGTTGCGATTATGATCGTATTTGTTTTCACATTGAAATGTTTTACATAGTTTCAATGTATGGTTTAATTAATTTAGATGCTCTGCGAGCTTTATGTTGTTAGATGAGAACTATGTATGTACTTTGGTTTTATGTGATGATGAACTTCTATTAATTTGGTCACTTAATTATCTATTCATGATGTTCTGTAATGATTTTTGACACATTAATTATATATAATGCACGCAGATGAACCGGCAATGGATGTACGGTGACAGACACACCTCCGAGTACATTAAGGCGTGCATGCTTTTCTCAAGTGGCTGAGACAAACAAGCAGAATGGTTTTATGTGTTGTCCATGCCCTATATGTGGAATCTGAAGTCTTACTCGACCGGAAAATCCTTCACACCCACCTGCTTTACAAGGGTTTCATGCCACACTATAATGTTTGGACGAGGCACGGAGAAATAGGGGTTATGATGGAAGGCGGCGAGGAAGAAGAGTACGATGAAAACTATGTGCCCCTGAATACGGTGATGCTCTTGAACATCAAGATGCACTGACGATGTGCGCGATGGTGCTGCAACGGGCGAAGCTGCTGAAGATCAAGAGGAACCGACGATGTGCCCCATGATGATGATCTCCGCGGGTCATTGTCGATGCAAGGACACAATCACGAAAGTCAAAAGGAGAAGCTGAAGTTCGATCGCATGTTAGAGGATCACAAAAAGGGTTGTACCCCAATTGCGAAGATGGCAACACAAAGCTCGGTACCGTACTCAATTGCTGCGGTGGAAGGCGAGAATGCTGTGCTGATAAAGGATTTGAGAAGCTCTGAAAATAATGAAGAAGAAGCTTCCAAAGGATAACGAATTGCCCGACAAAGACATACGCAGCAAAGAAGGTCGTATGCCCTCTAGGATTGGAGGTGGAGAAGATACATGCATGCCCTAATGACGCATCCTCTACCGTGGTGCCTACAAGGATCTGAGCGCATGCCCGGTATCGCGGTGCATTGCGATATAAGATCGGACAAGATGACCACAGTGATGTTGACGGCGAGCCTCCGGAAGAGGGTTCTGCGAAGGTGATGTGGTATGCTCCTATAATACCACGGTTGAAACGTCTGTTGAAACGGAGAGCATGCCAAGTTGATGCGATGGCACAGTGAGGACCGTAAGAAAGACGGGAAGTTGAGAGCACCCGCTGACGGGTGGCAGTGGAGAAAAATCGAGAGAAAGTACTAGGATGAGTTTGCAAAGGACGCAAGGAACGTATGGTTTGCTTTAAGCGCGGATGGCATTAATCCTTTCGGGGAGCAGAGCAGCAATCAGGGCACCTGGCCCGTGACTCTATGTATGTATAACCTTCCTCCTTGGATGTGCATGAAGCGGAAGTTCATTATGATGCCAGTTCTCATCCAAGGCCCTAAGCAACCCGGCAACGAAATTGATGTGTACCTAAGGCCATTAGTTGAAGAACTTTTACAGCTGTGGAATGGAAATGGTGTACGTCGTGGGATGAGCACAAAAGGAGGAATTTGACCTAAAGGCGTTGCTGTTCGTGACCATCAACGATTGGCCCGCTCTCGGTAACCTTCGGGACAGACAAACAAGGGATACCACGCATGCACGCACTGTTTACTTGACACCAATAGTATATACCGGAAGCTGCGGGAAGAATGTGTACACAGGCCATCGTCGATTTCTTCCGACCAACCATCAATGTCGAAAGAAAGGCAAGCATTTCAAAGGCGAGGCAGATCACCGGAAGAAGCCCGCCATGCGTACCGGTGATCACGCATACTTGCTATGGTCAATGATTTACGTAATCTTTGGAAAGGGTCGGCGGACTAGCTGTTCGAATGACGCCGAGAATCACGCACCCATGTGGAAGAAGAAATCTATATTTTGGGACCTACCCTCTTGGAAAGACCTAGAGGTCCGCTCTTGATCGACGTGATGCGTGTGACGAAGAACCTTTGCGTGAACCTGCTAGGCTTCTTGGGCGTGTATGGGAAGACAAAAGATACACACGAGGCACGAGAGGACCTGCAACGCTTGCGAAAAAGAGGGCATGCCTCCGAAGCGAAGATGAAGGTCCTGCCAGCTACGCTCTTCTGAAAGAAGAGAAAGAAATATTCTTTCAATGCCTGCTCAGATGAAGGTCCCGGCGGCTTCTCGTCGAATATAAAGGGAATAATAAATATGCCGAGAAAAGTTCCGAACCTAAAGTCTCATGACTGCCACGTGATTATGACGCAACTACTTCCGGTTGCATTGAGGGGCTTCTACCGAAAACGTCCGATTAGCCATTGTGAAGCTATGTGCATTCCTCAATGCAATATCTCGAAAGGTGATCGATCCAGAAATCGTACCAGCGCTAAGGAGTGATGTGGCGCAATGTCTTGTCGGTTTCGAGCTGGTGTTCCCACCATCCTTCTTCAATATCATGGCGCACGTCCTAGTTCATCTAGTCGGCGAGATTGTCATTACGGGGCCCGTATTTCTACACAATATGTACCCCTTTGAGAGGTTCATGGGAGTCCTAAAGAAATATGTTAAGAAACGTGCTAGGCCGAAGGAAGCATCTCCATGGGCCATCAAGCAGAGGATGTCATCGGGTTTTGTGTTGACTTCATTCCTGGCCTTAATAAGATAGGTCTCCCTAAATCATGGTATGAGGGGAGACTGACCGAAAAACACGCTTGGAAGAGACTCAATAATATGCAGGGACGGATATTCTTGGTCTCAAGCACACTACAGTTCTCTGAAACTCTACCTTGGTGACCCGTATGTCGATGAACACAAGAACGATCTGCGCTCCAAACACCGGAGCGGTCGACGATTGGATTACATGTGAACACATCAGGACTTTCAGCAGTTGGTTGGAAACACGTCTCGGAGGTGACAGCACTGTTTGTGATGAGCTGTACTTGTTGTCGAGGGACCATCTTATTGTAATGATTTGGAAAGGATACGAGATAAATGGGAATACATTTTACACGATTGACCAAGATGAAAAGAGCACCAACCAAAACAGCGGTGTCCGCTTTGATGCAACAACCGACAAGGAAATGACACATATTATGGTTACATAGTAGACATATGGGAACTTGACTACGGAGTAGATTTTAAGGTCCCTTTGTTTAAGTGCAAGTGGGTCAATCTGTCGGGAGGCGGGTGCAGGTAGACCCACATGCGGAATGACAACAGTGGATCTGAAAAATCTTGGGTACAGCGACGAACCGTTCGTCCTAGCCAATGATGTGGCACAGGTTATCTATGTGAAGGACATGTCTATCGGACCGAGGAAAAGAAAAGATAAGGAAGCGAATACATCATACAATGAGCCAAAGCGCCACATAGTTCTTTCGGGAAAAGGGACATCACAGGAGTGGAGGGCAAGATGACATGTCTCAAGAGTATGAAAAGTTTCATGAAATTCCCCCTTCAAAGTCAAGGCTGACCCAAGCATCCCGATAAACAATGAAGATTATCCATGGTTACGGCGCAATAAGCAAAGCGACACAAGCGAAGAAAAAGTAAAGACTTTCTCCATAACTATTATGATGATACCATGCCAACTTTGTAACACACGAGTATGATACCATTGTCCGTTTTGTTCATGAACATGCTATGCCAACTTTTTCAGAGTTCATTTGAAAACTATGAATTTGAAAACCTCGCCAACCAAGGGCGCTCACACCGGTTTATAAGCCCGTCCCTCTCGCCTTGTTGAGCTCACAAACTTGTGATTCACACAAATTTCAAAGAATTCAAATTTTATAAAACTAATGGCACAAACAGAAAGTTTATAATTGTTCTAAAACAAATGGCACTAACAGAAAGTTTATAATTTTGCTGACCTAAAAGCAAAAAGAATTAAAAATAAAGCAAAAACCAAAAGAAAATAAATAATGCAGAAAACAAAACAAAAAACTTGAAAATAAAAATAAAAATAGCAACAATAAGCATTTTGTTGTAAGTAGAAACAAAATAAAATAAATAAAGCAACAAAGAAAACAAAAAAAGTGTTTTGAATTTTAAAACTAATGGCACTAACAGAAAGTTTATATTTTTCTAAAACTAAAAGCACTAACAGAAAGTTTATAATTTTGCTGACCTAAAAGCAAAAAGAATTAAAAATAAAGCAAAAACCAAAAGAAAATAAATAATGCAGAAAACAAAACAAAAAACTCGAAAAAAAAAAAAATAGCAACAATAAGTATTTTGTTGTAAGTAGAAACAAAATAAAATAAATAAAGCAACAAAGAAAACAAAAAAGTGTTTTCAAATTTTAAAACTAATGGCACTAATAGAAAGTTTATATTTTTCTAAAACTAAAAGCAAAAAGAAATAAAATATAAAGCAAAAAAAGTGCCACCTCTTGGGCCCCACGGCCTGAATACGACTAGAAACCCTATGGGCCGAGATTCAGGCCAGCGGAGGCCCAAGAGGCCTGAGCACAGATGGCGAGTTAGGCCGAGCCTGCTTTAGAGAGGAGCTCGAGAGGAGCCGCACCGCACCTTATAAGCTGGTGCGGCTCCTCTCAACTAGCGAGTGGGACTAAACATTTGGCGCGGGGCAGCACATGGCGTTTGGTCGGTTGGTGGCACCAACCGGGACTAAAAGACATTGGTCCCGGTTCGTGGCTCAGCAGGGCTAATGCCCCCTTAGTCCCGTTGGAGCCACCAACCGACCAAACACGCCGCTTCCGCCCTTTGGGCTCTGAAAATTGGCCTTTGGTCGGTTGGTGGCTCCAACCGGGACTAAAGAACATTAGCCCGGTTGGAGCCATGAACCGGGACTAATGCCCTTGCTATATATCTGACACTTAGCAGTTTTCGCCAAAATTCATCTGTTTCTTCTCGCCCGACGCCTATACGCTCCTCGTCGCCGTCGCTGCTGAGCCCCTGCCCCGACGCCGTCGAGCTGGTCCACCTCGCCGTCGCCGCCGCCCTGCCCGGCCCGACCCGTCGTCGTCGCCCGCGCCGCCCTACCGCCCCGACCACCTGCCTTGCCCGACACCGTCGCCGCGCCGCCCTGCGCGCGCGCGCCCCTACCGGCCCGACCACTGCCTTCGCCGCCCTGCCTTGCCAACACACGTCGCCGCGCCCGCCGCCCTGCGCGCCGACCCGTCGCCGTCGCCCAGTATGCCGCCCTACCTGACTCCGTCGCCGTCGCCGTCGCCGCGCCCGCCGCCCTGCCCGACCCGACCCGACCCGTCGCCGCCGCCCTGCCGGCCCGCCCCGACCCGTCGCCGCCGCCCTGCCCGCCCCCGACCACACGCCGCCTTGGTCCGGCCGCCGCCCTTTCCTCTTATTTTTTGTGCATTTTATGTATATGTTCTCTGTGTATATATGTTCATATAATGCAAAAGTTAGATTTTAGAAAAACTTTATATATGCAAAAGTTAGATTTTAGAAAAACTTTATATATGTATGTATAGATGTATGTATGTGGATACATGAGGGGGGGTCGATATACCCCCTCTCCGATAGCATTTTTGTGCATTTTAGGTTAGTGTATATATATGTTGATGTATATATGCAAAAGATAGATTTTTAGAAAATATACTATTTTTTCTGTTGATGATATGATGATGTTTTTTTTAATATATGCATTTTTTCATATATGTATTATTTTTTAAGTTGTTAGTAGATATCGATTTTAGGTTAGTGCATTTTATCACTAATTTTAGGTTAGTTGATTGATTTAGTGCATTTTATGTTTGTTGCATTTTAGGTTAGTGCATTTTATGTTAGTGGAGAGGAAAAAGTAAAATAAGGAAAAGGAAAATAAGTAGAGGAAGAAGGAGAAGAAGAAGGAGAAGGCGAGGAGAGGAAGAAGAGAAGAAGAAGAAGAAAAAGAGGAGAAGAAGAAGGAATAGAGGAGCTTCTTCTCCTTTTTTCTCCTCTTTTTTCTTCTTCTTCTTAATTTTATCGAGAACGAGGGTGTCGAGGATCGCCGAGGGTCGAGGGTCGGGAACTAGGGTAGAGGGTCGAGGTCGTTAAGGGGTCAAGGGTCGAAGGTTTCAGGTCGAGGTTCCTATAGTGTCAAAGTATTGAAGAAATCCATGGCTTCATCATTAGCGGAAGTAACCATGGCATGATGGTACGAAGTCCTTCAAAGTTGTTACGGAATGGAGTCCGGATAGAATAATTTGCCTTTTGCTGAACTTTGTACCAAAAGCGAATTATCCTATCAGGACTCCGTTCCAAAACAACTTTGGAGAGCTTGGTACCATCATGCACCTATTACTAGCCTAATGATGAAGACATGGTTTTGTTGAATCCTTTGACACTAGGCAACCTCCCGACCCTCGGCGATCTTGACCCTTGACCTCGACCGCTCGGCGATCCACGACCCTCTACCCTACATGGCGTCGATGCCCACGTCACTTGTGGGACATAGATGTCTGTTCAACGCCGACCCCTCCCGATAGCTTCAACACGTGGGGGGTCGATATTACCCTCCTAGCTTGAAGCGTTCTCGAGGCCACCCCTAACCCTTGAAGCGTTGTCGAGGCCACCCCAAACCCTAGAGAAGCAGCATCGAGGCCACTAATATGATTCCTTATTGTGATTAGCTAGCTAGTTCTACGTTGGCACTAATATATCCATATCTGTCATGTTTGAATAATAATTGCCATGTTGTAAATATTTGTAGAAACTATGGACACCCCCCGAGACGAAGCACAAGAAGCGTTGTTGAGGGACATAATCGCACAAGGAAGTGATGCCGTTTGCTCGTTGATGTTTCTCAACGACAACGATGGTCTGGAAGGAGAGGGTGAAGAAGCAGCTGGCTATGATTTACATGGCTCCGATGACCCAATGCGGTGCAAGAAGGAGAGGGTGAAGAAGTAGACCGTGAGGGCGGCTCGGTGATCACCAAACCGAGTCCGGCCAGGTATATATATTAGTTAAGCCTGTGCTGACTAGCTCTCGTCTTTGTTTTGGTATATATGTACACATATTAATTAACTCTCGTCTTTGTTCTTTTTTCTAGCCCTCCGGATCGAGCACAACCGGTAAAGAGGCGAGGCCGAAGAAAAAGTTGAGCTCGGATGAAAAGTTTGAGATCATACAAATCGCTGACGGCCAACCGATTGAACCCTACCGGACAAAGAAGGCATTTGTTGCTCGGTCAGGGGTTACGGTTAGGGACAAGATCGATCAGCATCCACCAATGGTATAAGCCTAAGAACGAAGACCACGAGGTGTCTTGTGTCAATGATATGCGAAAAATGATCTTTGGACCGAGCTGAAGTCAAATTTTACCCTACCGCTAGAGGATGATCCGGAGAAGCCATAATAGAGCCATTAATCAAGTCTTTTGCTCTTAAGAAGATGGCAGAACTATTCAGGAATTGGAAGAAAGAACTCAATACGTATGTCGAAAAAAATGAGACACCAGAATTCAAGGGCAAATATGAGAAGATCGAGATGGTGGCCCGCATTTGTGGCCTACAAGACATCGGAAAAGAGTAAAAAGATGTCAGCGACAAACAAGAGAAATGCTGCGAAGAAGAAGCTTCACCATCGCACGGGTCGGTGGCTACCTCGTAGCCCGGCCTAAGTGGGCCAAGGCTGAGAATGATCTGCTTGATAAAGGGATCGAACCGAGACAATGAACTGGCGAGACCGTTGCGGACTTGGTTCTTGGGGCGGCGGATCCTTGGACCCTATAACGGGAAGTGCATTTGGGCGGACGAACAATTGGACATACCAATCAAGAGGCTTCACATTATATCGAAGCAGCGCAGCAAGGGAAGTTCGTTCGAGACGGGGAGAAGGACGAGCTCACAATGGCCCTCGGGAATCCAGAGCACCACGGACGGACACGAGGCACGCCAGAGCTCCGTTTCATGGAAGGCTGGATTTCGGACGCAGGGGTTACAAAACCCATGAGAGGAGGAAGAAACTTGAGCGAGCCTAATGCGGCGCTGCACGAAAGGGTAATGGGGCTAGAGGAGCGAGAAGAGGAGCGAAGCGGCAGATCACAACAAACGACCTGCGAAGCTTCCCCGGCTACCCGCCATCTCGGCGGAGAAGCAGCGTGGCTTCCACCGAGCTGCTTCAGCTAGAGCAGCATGCCTTGGCGGCTCCTGCCAGCTATCCGTGGATGCTATCACGGATCTTGTAAATTGCCACCTTATGGCGCAATGGAGCAATTTGAAGGTCAAAGCGGCTGTTGGCTCTGTTTATCCTACTAAGCCCGACTCAACTTTTCACTTGTCGGCCGATTCGAAGGATATGCTAAGGTGATGGTCGATGAAATAACGAGAGGATTTGAGGACCTCGGCTTGACCACCCTACCGGTGAAGGGAGTATCGGCTGGGTTACGCTCAAAGACTCCATGCCTATGGTGGAAGGATCTCATCAACCTTCCGAACTGGGCGCCTCCGCCTCCTCCTCCTCCTCCGTGAGTCGGGGCACTCCGCCTCCTCCACCTCCTCCTCCCGTGAGTGACGATCGGGGCACTCGGCGGCTCCTTCGGCGCGTGGCGGCACTCCGTCTCCTTCTCCGCTTGCACCGGCGCGTCCGGCAGCCAGCCTCCTCCTTCTCCGCCTCGTCAACAAGGGCGGAAGAGACCCGCCGCCGCTCCGGCTGCTCCGTGGCGTCGTAGTCCTTCTCCTCCGCCTCGTAAGCAAGGAAAGAAGACATCCGCTCCGTCTGCTCTGCGGCGTCTAGCAGTACAGCCAAAGGCGGGAGGAGATCTGATTCGGTCCTTCTCTGAAGACTCGGAGAAGTTACCGTCTGAGAGAGCGAGGAGGAAAACGCGAAGATCGCGCAGACCGAAGTGGATGACTGGTTTCAAGGGTTGAAAGCAAAGAGATATCCACCTCCGGAGGAGAAGGTAGATCCGGTCAAAGCGAAGCGCACTCTGCTGCTGACAAAACCACCCAAGTCTCCGCCGAAGGCAACTATGAGCGCATTATTGGAAGGCATTTGCGAAGCGGAGAGATCGGGAAGTCTGTCAATGATCAAAGGATGAAAGAACGACGAGCTGGGAAACAAATTGCCCAGCTCGGCGAACAAGCGAAACAATCGTGCTCCCGCTCAAGGTGCACGCTAGCGACATCGTCGATCCGAGGATGGTGCCGGTTATGGCAATCCTGCAGATTACCTGCCCGACGATGTACATTATGATTTCTTGGAGGTGCAGATACAAAGATCTGATACGGGAAGCCTCTCGTCAAAGATGAAAGCTCTCTAACAACGATGATCACGAAGATTGCATGATTGGTACATGAAAACCTGCAAAGAGTCGAGGGAGGAATACTTTGTATGTGAGAGTTAAAAGGAGCATGACCTCCTTGGAATTGAACTGTTGCCTATTCCATTTGAGGAGTTCTATCAGTTTTTCAATCAATTGGCCCTCGATAAAGCAACGGTCACCTGCTCATGTCTGTAAGTAGTACTACTTCATCATTAAGTATCTCTATATAACTCAGCTCTTTCATTGCATGTATTTATAAATATCCTCACTATATTATGCAGATTGAAGATCGCAGAAATGAAGAAAAAACAAGTGGGTGATATTGGGTTCATTAACACATATCTCATAGATGCAAATGAGGTTAAATATCGTGCATTGAAACCGAGGCCAACTTGCTACGATCGTTGGAAATAAATGAACACAAAATATAATACTCTTTCCTTACAACTACAAGTGAGTGTTCTTGTCTTGTGGCATATTCGGTTTCCTTATTTAGTCAGGTTATAGTAATGTAATATTGATGAGTTATGCATGCGTGCATGAGTTCCACTATATTCTCCTAGAGATTAAGCTTGAGCAGGGAGTAGTAACTGTCTTAGACTCGAGACGAAAAGATCCCAAGGAGTATGCGGACATGACTGAAATGCTCGAGAAGTAAGTTAAATCGATCATTATCCACCATATCAGCAACTTTGTTCATTTCTGATCTCAAGTAATTGTTTTCTTTGTATGGCAGGGCTTGGGGAAAATTCACCAAAAAAGCTCCGGGACTACCGAAGAAGCTGCAATTTAGACACCCGAAAGTAAGTACTATATAGTAGCATATTCCACGCGCATCTCCTAGTGATTCAAGCGCTAGTTTCATCAATACCATTTAGCATGTGCTTGCTAATTATCAGTTTGATTAACCTCTGTTTCTTGTAAAGTGGTTGTGGCAGTTTCAAGGGAATGATTTCTGTGGATACTACGTTTGCGAGTCCATCCGCCACACGACCTGTGAGAGGGGCTACTCCGACAAACAATTTGAAGTGCGTAAATAAAAATATTCACAATTTTATTTTATTACCATCATTTGTGTTGAGTTTCATTCATTCATATATATATATATATATATATATATATATATATATATATATATATATATATATATATATATATATATATATATGTATGTATGTATTGACCCTTTCTTAAAATTAGATGTTTGAGCGGGATGAACTCCTAGCACCAGATCGCATGCGAGCAATTCAAGAGGAATTGGCGGCATTCTTTCTTGACCATGTGATCGCTGAAGGCGGGAATACTATGTGGACCACGCGTCCGTATTGTAAAAGATAATTATTGTATATATGTAGCGGTAGTGTCGGATAGATATCGAGAACTTGTTGTTCGACCAATCTCTCGGAGAAGGAGAGGTGGTCGATATCACTTCTCTCTGTATGCATATATGTTCATGATGATCTTCTGTTTTCTTAATTACTAGCTAGCTAGCATGTCTAGTTAGTCCTCTCTATACGTATGTATAGTACGTAGCGTCGACCAAGCACGGACAAAAGAAAGGACAATTTTCTCTATTAATTAGCTAGCTATAGCACAATATATGAAACACCTAAATTAACCCCCAAAACCCCCAACCCCCCCTTTCAAAAAAAACAAAACCACAGCCATAGAAATCTTGTGGCGTGGATGCCTATTGGTCCCGGTTGGTGCCACCAACCGGACCAAACCCCTCCTGAGCTCGGCGGACGGGCCACGTGGAGGCCCATCTGTCCCGTTTCGGATTGAACCGGGATTAAAATCGAGGCATTAGTACCGACCCTTTAGTCGATTCATGAACCGGACTAAAACCCTCACCAACCGGGACTATAGGCCCTTTTTCTACTAGTGAACTGGAGTTTTTTGTTCCGTCGAAGGGGGCGCCGGGAGAGGGGGCGGGCTAGTTGCAAGCCCGAAAACATCCCCGCATCTGCAAGCGTCGCACCCGGCCGCAACTGCATGTCCAACTATAGTCATGCAAGTGCATGTCTTTCTAACTTGGTTGCAATCAAGCTTTTGTTTTGTCGGAGGGATCTTGAGGAGGAGGGGTCAGTTGCATGCCACACAATAGTCATGCAACTACAAGTGTCGTCCCCCAACTACAAATGTTTGATTGCATGTAGTTATGTGTCCATCGATCATGCGCAATTATATGTGTGGTATCCGTGTGTAACTTAATTCTTTTATTTAAAAATATTTTTTATTTTCCCTATAGTTCACCTACAACTAGTGATGTGTACTAAGAAAGAAGAAGATGGTCCAATAACTAGTTATATGCAATTTAACTCCTGTTCCATAAAATATATTATTTTGTTGATCAAAGGGTGAGCTTTAATTTTCTACTACCCGTTCCCCTTTTGTTAACATTTTTTACCACATGCACCAGGAAGCTCGTTCAATTCAACCAGTGTTCTTTTTTTATTTCTTTCTTTAAAATATTATGTGCTCAAAGTAATACAATATATTACACTTTTGTGTTATGTGTTTCAAGAGACACATTCCAGTGCATATCAGCTTTTTTTTGTCGAGGAAAAGTGCACATCGGGCGTTGACACGAACACTGACAGTCCCAACTACAAGCAATAAAAAAGGAACCGATGGACAATAGAAAATAAAAGAGACTGCACACATACATACAATCAAAAACAAAACAGCCCATCACGGACGAGAGCAAGAGACGAGGCAAAAATATCTGAGTAGGACGAAGCCCAGCCCAAAAGACAGTAGGAAACAGAAACCTGGAAGAACCTGGCCTATGCTACACATGTTGACACATGGCTGACGTCAGCGACTGAGCAGTCGACTGATTTGACAAACCCAAAGTATTTATCTTGCTATTAGTCATTATTGTTAACTCAAATTCCCAATCATGATCCAGGATTAATCTTCCTGGCTCTGCTCCAACTTACTCCCTCCGTTCCAAAATAGATGACCCAACTTTGTCTAGCTTTGAGTCTGAAAAGTTGGGTCATCTATTTCGAACGGAAATATATGAACCAGCTGCATCGTTCGAGTGGTTCCTATTTCTACATCTGGTGCGGTCGTGCGGACGACACGAGCCCTTGCTACCTACTCAATCCAAATTTTAGCCAATTAATTCATGTTTAGTAAAAAAGAACATTACTTGATGAACAAATTGCTTCCATGCTCATGAGCAAATTGAGTAAGTCAGTGTGCCATCTTTGCGGAGTATGCTGGGCTGCCGTTCAAGTATTCCAGCACAAGAGTTGGGCAAATCTGTCCGAACGATCGCCGTGTTAGGCCAACCAGCTGATTTTTTGCAGTAAAAAATCCGAAGCAAAAGCAGTATGGCATCGTTGCTGCACTACATCCTCACAAACACATATCTGTGGCACTCTACAGCAAAATAGCATCGTTAAACGCTACCAGGGCAGTCAGTAGCCGACGAGGACCAATGGCTTCGGCGGTCAGTGGAGTTCGTCCCAGTGCAGATTCAGTAGCTAATCGACCTTAATTTGCCTGCCAAACAATAAAATCGTTATCATGTGAATGCATCAGGCTCTAGCATACAAAGTTTGAATATATGGTTTTCATCATGGCAGGTAGTATCTTGCTTCCAGAACATGTAGCTTAACTATTTAACTACCTCTGAACCCAGCGATTTAGATGCAAAATATATGTTCTATTTCATCTGACGAGCTATTGGAAACCCAGTTAAACGTAACGGATCATATAAATCACCATAGGCTGAGCGTGCTCATTAGCTTGGCAAAAGAAGTGGCGTCATGTAAGACCAGATGAATTTAGAGAAGAAAGCTAATAACAGGAGAAAATACAAAAGTAAACGTGCACAAGGAATTGCACAACGCCACATACTCGTCATGAGTTAGAAGAATGAAAAAAAAAGCAGGCATACAGTTCTCTGACAGGAAAGTTGGTAGTAGCCATACATCAAAAGTAAAGGAAGTGAACTAGGATTAAGTCAGGGGAACAGAATACCTGCAAAAATTAGTTGATTTTAGGGCTTAAGTAGAACTGCGGATCCCTGAAGAACCTGACAATTGTCTCTGCCTTATCCCTGGAGAGATCAGTGTTTTCTAGGATAGAACTCTCGGATGCTTTTGCAATTGCTTCAATGGAGCCAATAGCTTGGGCAAGCTATGAAATCAAGAGCATGACTGTCAGCATGGCATGATATTGATATGACTACTGTAGAGACAGAAAACACACGCTAGTTAAATAGAAATATGAAATTTGGTGTTCACTGTTCACCAATAGATTTTGACTGCAATTAGCATGGCCTGACAAATTGTACAGAGCAAATATCAGAGAATGGAGGACTTCTCAAGTTAGATAATCCGGCAGATGCTTAGTTCTCATTCTTGAATAGTTGCATAGAATCAAGTTTTTCATGAGAGGAGGCACAATAATTACGTTTGAACCTTTGAGCAC
Organism: Aegilops longissima; assembly: GCA_021605205.1. Lineage (NCBI taxonomy): Eukaryota > Viridiplantae > Streptophyta > Magnoliopsida > Poales > Poaceae > Aegilops > Aegilops longissima. Next base: position 45,196,597 of record CM038677.1, read on the forward strand.
TTGTCTATGGTGAACTGTCATCAACCATGCTTTAGAAAAATGATTGCCAACGGCAAGGCAAATGATTGTACTTATTGTGTCTACCATTTGAGTTGTTTTTCTCACTAGAGCCAAAACTTGCAAATAATTCAAAACTGAAATTGATTAGTCAGTAGCCAAGAGATCATCCGGTTACATATTAAGATAAAAGATAGTTCAGTACACACCATATTGGCATCGTGATCATCAATACCAGGAATAGAGGTGAGCGCTCGTATATAGGCATCCATGGACTGAACTGCTTCCTCCCGCTACAGACACAGGCGAGAAATCACTTAGCTTAAATTTAGAGCTACAGCATTTGCAACAACAAAAAAAGAAAAAGAAAAAGCTACATATAGTGCAGTGATAGATCTGGAAGCATGTGAAAGTACCTCATTCCTCATTGTTGAGCTAATGTCCTGCTGCTTGCAGACTGAACAAAAAAAATGTGTTGATCTGTGTCAGATGCTTGCAGCTTAGGACTTGATCATGAGCCAAATTAAGTTAGATATTTACCTCCACGGGCATGAGCAATCTTGAGCATCATCTCAAATCCCATCTCTGGATCGTTAACAGGCACAAATGTAGGGGAGCCAAGCTCCATGCCATACCTTGGTTACGACACACATGAGTAACAATGATCCAACTAACATACCCCAGCACTAGCAAAATATATATTAGTTGCTTACTTGAAATAAGACTGATTAAACGATTCCATTTGCTCCACCGTAGGAACGGCAATAACGACATAGAGATTTTTGAACTGCCTCTTCAGTGCATTCACCCTGCAACAATAACCATTCCAACAGTGGAGCCACCATTACGATCATTACAGCGAACAAACACCATAGCAGCATGCTGCTGTAAAACATAGCAGGGAAGAGTGTCGCACCTGCTAAAAACAGCAGCTGCATTCCCACAGTCCCAGCTCGTCTCAAAGATGAAAGCAACTGATAGCCCCCCATTGTTGAAGATGAAGTCCTGTAATACACCTCCTTCATCAGTTTTTGCAAAGACAGCACAGAATCATTCGCGACTGGTGACTTGCAGGGCAGCAAGAGATGCTTACAGGAGATATCGACAGGAAGTTTAGGCGATACGAGTTGGCAGCCAGGAACGCGCCAATGAAGTTGATAAGGTGGTGGTCCTGCTTGTCTCTCCACACGGTGCTCATCATGCACATTCCACGGCCTGCGACACGACACCCAGCGTAGCCATTAAGATCTAATTCAGCATATGGACATGACAAAAAAAGAACACCAGACGGTTAACTGTGAGGCTGTTTGTAGGAGAATCTAAAAATCCCGGTAGTAAGTTATTTAACTCCCTTACTGGTCCGTGTTCAGAACCTTCATTCAGCAAAACAATTTCTGAATTTTCTGAACCTAACCTTGGAACCACACAGCAAAACAATTTCTGAATTTTCTGAACCTAACCTTCCACAAGTAAAGGAACAAAAGAGGCATGTTTGCGTGAGGATTCTCCGCTGAAAATTGGTCATGAATCCCCATCAGCACATCGCATACGCAAGCAAGCAAAACATTTCGGCCAAGTCGAGCAACTGGCGGCCGCCACGGGACGCCCGGGCTTAGTCGGCGGAGCGCGCTGCAGCGAATCGCGCGATGACGTGCGGTGCCGTGCCGGAACCTTAGCTAGCGAGGGCGGCGCGTGCGTGAGCAGGCTAGTGAGTCGGCGGGTGGATCGGCGCCGCACCTCGGGTTGGGGCTGGGGCGGGAGCGGGCTGGGGCTGCGGCGGCCGGGCGGAGGTCCGGCAGCGCTCCATCTGGAGACGGGAGGAGGTCCGTAGCCGGAACGGAGACGACGAGGCTGCGGCGGTGCGGTGGCGCGAGGCTTCGTGTCGTCGCCGTGCGTGCGCGCGAGGGGGGCGACGGGCGAAGAAGGGGGGAGGAAGGAACTGTGGGCTGGGCGCCGCGGCGGAGGTGGGCCTGGATGTCTCGATGGGCTGCCTGCGGCCTTGTCACAACGTTGTGCCCTCTTTTTTTTCGGAATGTTAGAAACGTGGCAGGCACGGTCGCCTGCTCGGCCGCCGCCGGAGAAATTTTGGTCTCCTCGCCTCTGGCTATCATCTCAGAGCGTGTTTGGATACTCTCTAGTCATGTGACTAGTAATAGTCAGACTAGAAGTTTTTAGTCAGACCCTGTTTGGAAGGTGACTATTACTACCTCCGTCCGGGTTTAAAAGTCCCCTAGACCAAATCTCTAGTACCAAGGTAATTGCAGCTGTTTTCACGCGCTATTCAAGCAGCTGCATGCATTGGCTGGAGGGCGCACTTAACGTTGGTAATTAAATTCAATAGTGTTGGACTCCGTTGCACTTGCCAGCTTTGGCGCATGCATGACTAATGAAAGAAAAGCTTTACATCCTGCACCGGCTCGCATGCATCTCTGCATTAACTGTTCTTGTGATTAAACTCTAGCCGGCCTTGAAAAAACGGACGAGCTATCGCTGCCCACGGGACCAATAATCCCGGACGGAGGTAGTACTAGTCAGCATTAAATGTCTTAGTATTAAATGTCACTTGTGCAACACCAATTAGAGGAGAGAGAGGGGAACTTTAGTCAGTAAAAGTCAGGGGTGTTTGGAGGTTTACTGACTAAAGGTGACTAAAATTAGCCTCTAGTCAGTAAAAGTTGGGGGTGGGATGACTAGGGACTAAACTAGTTTTAGTCACTCACTAGTCAGGGGTGTTTGGAGGTTTACTGACTAAAGGTGACTACTACTAATCTCTAGTCTCTAGTCTCTAGTGATCCAAACACCCTCTTAACACTGAGAGATGGAAGATCAATCATTCTATGTTCTTTGTCAATGTCTAGTGGTGATTGTAGTTTTGTGAGAACAAAAGTTACTCGCATTCTTTTTTGGCAGTATCATAAAGCCAGAGAGTTTTGTATCCTTGTTATGTTAGTGCCTAAAGCTTTTTTTTTTCTCAGTTTGATTCTTTGTGGAGGCGAAATCGACACAATGGTGAAGGTACTGTGATTCGACGACCGGCCCAAATATGTTCATCGCTCAAGTCTTTTCATCTTTTTGGACGGATGATTTAATGGGCTTTCAGAAACCTTTATTCATATTATTCATGCGGGTGAAAGAGTGACAACATTGTTGCTCCGGTCTAATTGCAGTCTTTTCTATCAAAGTCGTGGGAGTATTTCGTCTAGCTAAGATAAACACCATGGAGTAATTTTCGGTCATAAGAGTTACTTTATATTAATTTTGTATATTAAATCCAAATCAGTGTATCTGTAATAGTTGTGCGTACGAATAAAAATTGCAGACGTTTCTAGAAAATAAACCTACTCCGGTGTTGCGCTGTCACATTGATGACATGTGACGTAACGTTGACCATGTTGAGCAAGAGAACGAAATACACCAGTCCACTTCGTCATCAAAGAAACCAAGCGCCCTTCTATGCAGTATCTCCTCGATCAATCTAAATCTAGAAGGTTTTGTAGACTCATGAATCGATCTCCCAAGGTAAAAAATAATTACCTTCTTTTAGACTTCTTACCGATGTGTGCCTTGTACAATTTTTGGCCACTCCCACAAGGTTGGTCTTTGTTTAGGTGATTCCTTGACTTTTGGCAACCCAATGCTCTTTTAACAACTCTAGTTAATTTTTTTCTTCTTCTAATGTTGACCAACTCATGGATAAATAGAACGAAAACTTAAATTCGGCTAGCCAATATTTTATTGGAGCAACTCCGTACATAAACCAGACACACCCTGGCATGTCAGATGCATCGTCCAAGCAAAGCTAGCGAGCTTCCTCGTAGGTAACTACTACTTCCTCCGCAGTGGCGGAGCTGGTACCCGGCGACCCGGGGCAGCTGCCCGGGCTCGTACGTAATCTGCCGCACAATTCGTAACCAGGATAACGTGTGGTAATTAGCTTCTTTAACGTGTTTGCCCGGGCAATTTTTTTCTGGGCTTGCTTGGTGTTTCTAGGCCCAACTAATTAGCCTGCACACAGCACCTTATTCCTAGACCCATGGCTGCACAAACGCACGCAAAACGGCCATACTGATCACAACGTGGCCTGCTTCGCGTAAGACTTGCCAAATCGCCAGCGAAACCGCCTCACGCCTCCTCGCCTACTGCTCGTCTCATCCCTTTCTGCTCTTCCCCCTGGATCGACCGCGACGGATCCCTTTCTGCTTCTGACGTTCGATCTAGTCTTCGGCATTCTCAGAGGCAGAACGCTGGGCATGGGCGCGGCCCCTCGTAGCGGGAAAGACGGCAATCCACGGCGCCTCCTTCCACCAGTTTGTGGCTTCTAATCCAGAGAGGAATTGAGGTGAGTTTAGGGTTTCGCCTTGCACACGCACACACACGCTCACTAATTTGTGGCATGAGAAATTGAGAATATACTATTAGTATTGCTCCTCATATTTGGGGATTTTAATATCAGAATACAGCGCGCGCACCATTTAGCGCGCCATAGCGTCAATTCAGCGCCAAACTTAGATGCCATAGCCCACATTTCTGAAAAAAACATTACATCTTCTATCATCCAAATTGACGGAAAACCCATCTCCAACATATGTATTGTCAGTTTTGTTTTGGACTCCTCCAATCTGACCGTTGCTAGTTAGTTCAACCATTTCAATCATCCCACCTCAATCGTAAGTTATTAAATTTCAGATATGAAGAGGTTTTTAGTTTCTAAAGCAAGTATTAGTTGCCATATTTAATTTCAGTTTTTATTAAATTATCTGTATAGATATACAATGCTGGTTGTTTGACTTAGTACTATTGCAAAATTACCGTTACCCATATTAGTGATAAGGGCATGTACAATGCTGGCGCTAATGACAGGTGCTAGGATTCACTTCCTGGCTGCCGTTTCCTCCCCTCTTAATTGAAAAGACATGCACCGCTCCTGCATGTTCTTGAAAAAAAAATGGTCCAATCCTGGTCGATCTAAGGATTACTGCTAGCATCGATGCCAGGGCTGCCATCGGGAACTTCGTTCTTTTTTTTTCTTTCCTCTGAGTTGTTTAACGAGCGTTGCCCTTTTTTTCTACGAGAAACCCATTGCACTAGCGCTCGACCAGGCGCCGAGGAGGACTCCTATAGCGACGCCACTTCTTTAATTAATTCTTTTTATTGCCTAAGTGTTCAAAACTTCAAATAAGCGCTTTTGCATTGTAGATGTCCTAATATTCAGATAGTATGTACTCCCTCTGTCCCAAAAAAACTATCTCAACTTACTAAAGTTGATACACTTATTTTGGGACGGATGGAGTATCAAATATTCGGTAGTTTTTCTCTATGTCTTTAGTTACCTTGCAGTCCGCCCCGGCTCCTAATTTTTCCTGGCTCCGCCACTGTTCCTCCGTCCCATAATGTAAGAATGTTTAGTGTCAAAAACGTACATTATGAAACTGAGGGAGTAACTCACATTGAAAAGTTCGCAGGTTTCTTCCAAACTTAATACTCCCTCCGTTCCAAAATAGATGACCCAAGTTTATACTAAGTTTATATTAAAATTAATACAAAGTTGAGTCATCTATTTTGGAACGGAAGGAGTAAATCACTTACCAAAGTTTGCAGGTCCAAGAAACGGGAGTGTTTACTACTACGAGTCTACGAAAACAAGTACAGTAGCACATCCTGAAGGTAGAAACGAAAATACACATCTTACTGAAATAACATTTCGTGGCACTAAGTTCAAAAAACAAATCCTGACACTAGCCAGCAAAAGCATGATCTGCACTTCTACAGAGTTTCCACGTACACAAGGCACGGCACGTACACAAGTCGCTAAAATAACCGCAATTGCAAAACCTAGCATCAAGAATAAATGCTGTGTTTCTCGGTACAAATGAAAATGATTGCACGGAACCTCCCCAACATGGGGAAAGTTAGACAAATATATGCCCGATCATGCAAAAAGTTTATGCACCATGGTGCCTGAAGAACATGCTATAAAGGGGTTCACATCACAAGACACGAACCGGCGGCCATCGACATTATAATAAGACCATCATCACATATAAAAGCCCCCACTTGGTTCAACAAAGCTCTATATAGATGTGATTTCTGAATATCCACTTTGGTCGGAAGTCAGAGCCTTTTCTCCAATGCACTATGCAATGCAAATTGCAAGGTGCATAGATAAATAAACCAGTATTTCTTTAAGCACCACCAGGTGCTTATTTGCAGGGAGTAGACGCTTAATTAGACACCCCTCGTATAGAGGTAAGCACATATGCTTAAGAAAAACTCAGTTTAGTTTTATCAAGCACCTTGCATTGTAGGAGGCCCAACATAACTACTGCATGGACTTCCACAAACAGGGCACAGGCAGATACAAGACACACAGCGTATGTGTAAAAATATTTGTCCGGATTTAACTTGGTGGAACAGTGGTCATGAATTATTCTTATCTAGACTGAAACTAATGACCAGCCTAACCAACCAAACTATGTTTCAGCATTGCATCCTACCACAGATTCTTCTTGAAATGACAACTATTGAAACACTCGTCGCAAAAGAAACAGCTATTAAAACATACGGAGCAATGCATTCTACGACGGAATTAAAGAGAACCATGGCCTAAAATGGAAACACAAGCTAAGAGAACAGCATACCATAAACATCCACAGCTGTGCAATGACTTCTAGACACAACATACAACAGGACAAGTTACCAAGGTACCATCTAACACGCAGACACAGTTTAAACCACCTCTGGCCCCAAGTACACAGGCAGTCTTCCAGATACATAACACTAGAGAGAACCTACAACTTTTCTCACTCAACTGGCCAACTCAATAGCTCACATGACCTGGTCAGCGAGTCTCCTAGATCTAAGTCGGTGACACGCACTTATGTTCCCCTGCTCCCATCTTCATAACGCAGTTCCCTGTATTCATGATGTACAATGTTGGTAAAAGGTACACTAAATTGGCAGGGGCTAATGAATCAGGAAATGGTTCAAAATGCTAAAGATTATGCGTACCTCCAATGCTAAGATAGACACCTTAGCCAGCGCCGCCTAAGGAATTTGAGGAGCAGATGGCAGGTATTTAATTTCATATGTGAGAAGCGCTGGACCAAAAGCATTGTACTTTCCTGAAGTGTTGTAGGCTTGCTCCGCATCAGCATGGTTAGAGAAGACTACTTTTGCAGTCTTTGATTTCTTGGTGATCTCAGTTTGACCCTCGATGATCGCTCCATGAGCACGGAACACGTTGTTGATACGATCCACTGAAGGAATGGATTCTGCACTACCAAAGTATAGAATCAAAGCTGCTGGACCATCTGCTGGTTTCTTATCTGGAAGATCAGTAGAAGCCTCATCTTGAGGTGCCACTTCCTGCTTCGTCTTCTTATTGCCATTCCTATTCTGAGACACTCGCTTCCTTTTGCGGCCTTCATAATCACTTGATGCATCTCCATCGTCGAAATCGCTGATGATAATGTCACACCAGTAAGAATCTTCCGCCTTTCGAGCCGAGTAGATGCCCCCCGCGGATTTCCTCCTGCCCCTCTGGCCATCCGCCGTCTCCAACTCCAATTGTTCTGCCTCAATCTCATGTTTCGCCTTGGTAAAACTTCCAACAGACTTTTTCCTTCCTTTCTTACCACCAAATATCTCCAACAGCTCTTTATCATCCAACTCTCTCGGCGCTTTCGAGTCCTTGTGTTTTGAGAAGAAGCTAAAGATCACATCCACAGAATCATAACCCTTGAAATTGAATGGATCAGAAGCAACTGATGTAAGCTGAAGCAACAATTCGGCGGCCGGTGGATACTCTATTTTCTCTTCCACCTCCTCATCCTTCACCTTTGCGGGCTGTGAGGGCTTCGCAGCAGAATCCGTTTTCCTAGGCCTCCCACGTGGCCTCCCGGTTCCACCACTGCGTGGTGCGGCGCTACCGCTACCCCTGCCCCTCCGGGCCCTCCTACGCCCAATGTCCACATCAGTATCAGAGTCACTGGCACCCTTCTTGCGCGGGTCCCAGTCCTCATCGGAATCGGCCTCCTGGACCTCCTCCTTCCTCTTCCTCCCCCTCCGGGATGGCGGGGTCGCCGACGAGTCGCAGTTAACCTCCCTTGCGCTCCTCCTGCCCCGATCCATGGGGGAAGGAGCGGCCAAAGCATCAGCATTCGCTATACCGAGCTCCAAGGTGTACACAGGGGGGTCAGGCAGACCCCTGAACTCATCAAAGGCCCTGAGATGCGCCTTGGTGATGGCGGCCTGCACCCGGTTGCTGAAGCCCATGCGGTCGGCGGCCAAATCCTGGAGCGAGGCGAGGAAATCCAGCGGAACAAAGGGCCGCCGGAGGGAGGCGGGGGCGTCGGCGGCGGTGAGGGCGGCCTGGACGCGGCTGGAGAACTCGTCGAGGGAGGCGTCGACGGCGGCGTCGAAGTCGTCGGCCTCGCCGTCGTAGAGCTCCCCCACGGTGAAGTAGGCCTCGTAGGGCCGGAGCTGGGCCGCGTCGCACCAGGCGAGGGCCTTCTCGCCGAAGAAGGAGACGAGGAGCTGGGTGCCGCCGGAGGCGACGGAGAGGACCTCCCCCGGCCAGGACGGGTGGGAGAGCTTCTTGCCCCAGACCAGGTCCTTGGGGGCGAAGGCCGAGGGGCCGGACCCGGGTAGGGCAGGGGCTGGGGCTGCCGGATCCGGCGCCGCGGGGGGCGGGGGGGTGGCGTTGGTGGGGGACGGGGCCGGGGGCGGGTCGGGGGTTCTTGCAGGGGCGGCCGCGGCCGCGCTTGGCGGGGGCTAGGGTTTGGGGGACGGCGGCGGCGTTGAGGTCGATGTGGTCGGACATGGTGGATTTCTGGCTAGGGCTTGGCTCCCCCCTCCCCTCCCCTTTGCTGGATCGATGGGAGTGAGTGAATGAAGTGAAATAATGAGGCAAAGGACGAACCGGGATGAGGTGGGGTGGGGTGGGGTGGGCGGTGGGGTGCCTTCCTCTGCCTTCTCTTCCCTTCTCTGCTCCTCTCCTCCCCACTAAACACAATCTTCCTCTTGCTTTGAACTCCGGTGATAGGAAAGCACCGATTGATCCCTCACAAATTATTGTTTTGTGGCAAGAGAGAGATTTTATTGAGCAATAATACGACATGATTATGTATTGTTGTATAAGTTGCTCATGGGTACCGTTACATTGTTGCAAGTCGACAAACTGTGTGAAATGTGATTGCAATTAGTTATGAGTTGCTCGTGGATACGAAGTTGTATGCCGCAAGGCAACAAACCACGAAAAAGGCGACAGATTGCATGAATGCAAATTTCTCTTAACTACTGGCATTAAAAGTGTGAGTAACTCTGTCGAACTTTATCTTCACGTTTGTTGTGACCGGGGTCAAGGATTAAATTTCGACTAGAGAAGATTCTTCGTCACATCACACCACGTCGTAGTCCAATACATTCTTTAATATCCAAAACAAATATGGCTTCAACCATTATCGACACGAAAATCATATCATAAGGAGCATGATGCCCTCTATAAATTACAAGTACCACTTCATCCTTCATCCATGTGCATTTAGTCAAGAAAATCCAAGAAGCCGGTAGGACGCCCACCACGAGAGTTATACATAATCACCCTGACGACGTAATGAGGAGTAATATCGTATTTGATAAGACGTTTTCTTACCCTTTATTATAACTTTGTCACCCTTTAGTATCGCTAATGGATATGGACTTATGTGGTATGCCTTTATTTCATCTTTCTATCCATATCCCGCCCAACAAAGCATGTCGTGTTATGACAGACCATGACCTACAAAAATGTTGTAATCATGCCATATTTCTTATAAGATGTGTTTGCATTAATTCTATTATCTAATTTTAATGGGCTTGGCAATTCCAGTGCTAGTATTACTTCTATCCTTATCCACAAGGGCATCTGTCACCAATGACGAGGGCAATGAAATGAGGTGCAAACTGACATGGAGATTTGATGCCGTGAATATAACTTGTGTTGCATGACGCTTGGATGCCAACATATCATGTCCATGTAACGTGTCCTCTAAGCTGAGGGGAAACCGCCGCCCCTCGTGGATGGCATCCACATCAGCATTTGGTCTATTAACTACTCTATTCAATGGCTTGTGTTGCACCATTGTAATCAGATATATAAGTTTCCCATGGATACAGTTACACACTACAAGTTAATAAAACCGCATGAAACACGATTACGGAACAAAGTTATACGTCGCAAGGCAACAAAAAACGCACAAATGCAAATCCCTCCTACCTAGTTGCCATTAAATTATGAGTAATTCCTTTGAATCCCATCTTCATCACCTGCAAGAAAAAAAGAATACCATCTTCATCTTTATTACTAGGGAAGTCACGATCAACTAGAGAAGACACTTCATCTCACCAAACCACGTGGCCGCGCATTTTCCATCTTAATTTCCAATTCAGTTTCTACAATCTAGTCAAATGGTGACTTCAACATAATGCCCTCTAAACTACAAGTACTTCTTCATACTCCATTCTTGCGCTTAGCCACAAATTTCCAAGAGGCCAGTAGTTTGCTTCACTAATTTGGTAACATTGTCCATGAGAGTTATGTATAATGATCTCGATGACAAGGCATCTAGTTTAATTCACAAATGAGGTAACAATGTTCACTAATTATTTTGATCGCGCTCTTTTTAGAAACTATAATGAGGAGTAATATTGCATTTCACACGAAGATTTGTTACCCTTTATTAACTCATAGATACGGTCTTATGTGGCATGTCTTTAATTTTCCTTTATTTCCATACCTCGTCCCAACAAAGCATGTCGTGGTATGACGAACCATGACCCCATAAAAAATATTTTAATGATGTTATATTTATTACAAGATGTGTTTACACTAAAATTATTATCTAATTTATTACTGGGTCAGGTAGCTTCAATGCTAGTATCGGATCTATCCTTATCCACGAGGGAATCTGTCAGCAATGACGAAGGCACTGAATAAGGTGCAAACCAACATGTAAAGTCCTCAGGTTAGGTTACGCCGTCACCCCTCATGGATGGCATCCCACGGCGGCGTATAGCCTATGAGCTATTTTGCTCAATGGCTTGTGGACCCTTATAAAGTTTTAAAAATGAAATGGAGTAGGAGGTTCTATTCTCTTCCTCATTGAATTCAACCATCTTGTTTTGAACTCCAGTGTAAGGAAAGCATCGATTACGATAAAAAAACATCGATTGATCCCCACTAAAAAATTCTGGCAAGAGGAAGCTTTATTGATTAGATGTACCACATGATTACACTAGTAGAAAAACACCTATTAGTCCCGGTTCGTAAGGGCCTTTAGTCCCGGTTCATGAACCGGGACTAATGGGTCGTTACTAATACCTCCCACCTTTAGTCCCGGTTCTAACATGAACCGGGACAGATCAATCCTCCACGTGGCGGTCGCCGAGCCAGGCGAGGTCCTTTGGTCCCGGTTGGTGGCACCAACCGGGACCAAAAGGCATCCACGCGTCTGGCTACATACATGTACAATATATAAGATCTCTCAATTACAGTCCCCTAGCATTTGAAATCAACTTCCGTATGGTATTCTCCGGCTTTATTGATGACGTGGTCAAGAAAGAATCCCGCCAATTCCTCTTGAATTGCTTTAATGCGATCTGGTTCTAGGAGTTCATTCCGCATCTGCCACGTCTAATTTGAAGAAGGGGGTTAATTAATACATATATATGAATGAAACTCAATAGAAATGATGGTGTAATAAAATGAAATTGTGAATATTATTAATTGCTTACGCACTTCATATTGTCTTGGAGAGTAGCCCGCTTGTTTTTCAAAGTCGCTGTAGATGAACTTCGCACACGTAGTATCCACGAAATTATTCCCTTGTTCCTGCCACAAGCACTTTACGAGAAATAGAGGTGTCAATCAAACTGATAATGAAGCATTATAAATGGCATTGATGAAAGTATAGCTATAAAATCAACGGGAGAGGCGCACAATTAGCTAGCCAGTAGTACTTACTTTCGGGTATGTATATCGCAGCTCCTTCGGCAGTCCCGGAGCTTTTGCGGTGAACTGTTTCCAAACCCTGCAAGACAAAGAAAATAATTATTATTACTTGAGATATCAGGAAATGAACAAAAGGTTGCCGCTATGGTGCGATAATGATCGGTTAATTGAACTTACTTGCTGAGCATTTCAGTCATGTCCGCATAGGTGCTGGGATCTTTCCGTCTCGAGTCTAAGACGGTTACTAGTCCACGCTCAAGCTTAATCTCCAGAAGAATATAGTGGAACCTGCGCACGCATGCATAACTCATCAATTGCATTACTATAACCTCGCTCGAGTAATAAGGGAAACCGAATATGTAAACGATCAGTAACACTAAGGAAAGAGTATGGTATCTTTGTTTTGATTTTTCATCAACGATTGTAGCAAGTTGTCCTCGGCCTCTTTGACGTGCTTTTCAACCAGAAATACATCTATGATATTTGTGTTAATGAACCCAATATCATAGATTTCATTTTTTTGCACTCGACGATCTTCAATCTGCATAATATATTAAGGATAATTAATTATAAATACATGCAACGAAAGAGCCGAGCTATATATAGAGACTTAATGACAGAAATAGTACTTACAGGCAGTAGCAAAAGACCGTTAATTTATCGAGGGCCTTTTGATTGAAGAACTAGAAAAACTCCTCAAATGGAACACACAACAGATCAGTTCCAACGAGGTCGTGCTCCTCTTTAATGTTCAGATACAAACAATTTGTCCCGCCAAACTCTCTGCAGGTTTTCATGTATCAAGTATGGAATCTTCGCTCATCGTTGTTAGAGATTTTTCATCTTTGACGAGAGGCTTCCCGTACTCGTATCTGTGTTCTTCCACCTTCATGTATTCAGGAAGTGCATCATCAGGCAGGTAATCTTGTAGATTGCCATAACCGGCCACCATCCCCGGAACATTAGCGACGATGTTGCCGCTAGACACATTGAGCGGGGGGCACGATTGGTTTGCTTGTTCGCCGAGCTGGTCAATTTTTTTCTTAGTTGCTCGTTCTTTTGCTCTTTGATGTCGCGATACTTCCCGACCGCTCCGCTTGGAGATATGTCTGTTCGATGTCGCTCATAGTTGGTTCTCGGCGAGACTTTGCGGTTTCCTCGGGGCAGCGAGTGCGCCGCTTTCACGGATCTACCTTCTCCTCCGGAGGTGGGCGTCTCTTTGCTTTCAACCCTGCAAACCAGTCATCCACTTGGTCTGCGCGATCTTCGCGTTTTCCTCCTCGGTCCTCTCGTGCGGTAACTTCTCCGGATTCTTGAGAAGGACCGTGTCATATTCCTCCGCCTTTGGCTGTCTTGCTAGATGCGGCAGAAGCGAGCGGAGCGGATGTCTTCTTTTGCTTGCTTACGAGGCGGAGGAGAAGGACTACGACGCCGGAGCAGCTGGCGGCGGGTCTCTTCCGCCCTTCTTGCGGCGGAGAAGGAGGAGGCTGGCTGCTCGGCCCGGCGCAAGGCGGAGAAGGAGGCGGAGTGCCGCCACGCGCCCGAAGAAGGAGGCGGAGTGCCGCCACGCGTGCCACGATCGTCACTCGCCCGAGGAGGAGGCGGTGGAGGCGGAGTGCCCGACTCACGGAGGAGGAGGAGGAGGCGGAGGCGTCGATTCGGAAGGTTGATGAGCTCCTTCCGCCATAGGCATGGAGTCTTGAGCGAGAACCCAGCCTAGTATCCCCTTCACCGGTAGGGTGGTCAAGCACGAGGTCCTCAAATCCTCCGTTATTTCATCCATCATCACCTTAGCATATCCTTCGGAATCAGGTAGCGGTGATAAGTTGTGCGGGTCCACTAGGATAAACTTGGCCAACAACCACCTTGACCTTCAAAGTCATCCATCGCGCCATAATGTGGCAACTTTGAGACTCCGTGATACCATCCACGGGATAGCGGCGAGCCGTCAAAACATGCTCCGGTGAAGAAGCTCGGTGGAAGCCACGCTGCTTCTCCGCTGAGATGGCGGGGTAGCAGGGGAAGCTTGGCGGTCGTTTGCTGCGATCTGCTGCTTCTCGTTCCTCTTCTCGTTCCTCTAGCCCCATTACCCTTTTACGTGCAGCGCTGCAGTTGGTCTGCTCCATTTTCTTCCTCCTCTCGTGGGTTTTGTAACCCCTGCGTCCGGAAAACCAACCTTCCACGAAAGGGAGCTGGCGTGCCTCGTGTCCATCCAGGTGCTCGAGGATTCCCAAGGGCCATTGTGAGCTTGTCCTTCTCCTGTTTGGAAGGAGCGTCCCTCGCTGCTTATTGCATCGATATAGTGTCGAAGCTTCTGAGTGGTATTTGCGATTGCTCGTCCGTCCACTCGGCACTTCCTATTCTGAGGTCCAAGGTTCCGCCAGCCCGAAGAACCAAGTCCGGCAGCGGTCAGCGATACATTGTCTCGGTTCGATCCCTTTTTCAAGCAGATCATGCTCAGCCTTGGACCACTTAGGTCGGGCTTTGAGGTAGCCACGACCCGTGCGATGGTGAAGCTTCTTCTTAGCAGCATTTTGCTTGTTTGTCGCCGACATCTTCTTACTCTTTTCGATGTCTTGTGGGACACAAATGCGGGCGATGATCTTTGATCTTCTCATATTTGCCGATGAATTCTGGTGTCTTATCTTTCTCGACAAACTGGTTCAGCTCTTTCCTCCACCTCCTCATTAGGGTTGCCATCTTCTTAAGGGCACAAGACTTGATTAATTGCTCTTTAACTGGCTTCTCGGATCCTCCTCTGGCGGTAGGGTGAAATTTGCCTTCAGCTCAGTCCAAAGATCTTCTTTCTACATATCATTGACATAAGACACCTCAGGGTCATCCTCCTTAGGCTTATACCATTGATGGATGCTGATCGGGATCTTGTCCCTAACAAGAACCCCTTGACTGAGCGAAAATGCCTTCCTTGTCCGCATGGGTTCAATCGGTTCGCCGTCGGTAGCGATTTCTATGATCTCAAACTTTTCATCCGAGCTCAACTTTTCTTGAGGCCTCGTCTCCTTACGAAGTTGTGCTCGATCCGGAGGGCTAGAAATTATAAGGAAGAAAGACGAGAGTAATTAATATGTGTACATATACCAAAACAATGGATGCATCAATTAACTAGTCAGCACGGGCTTAACTAATATATATATACTGGCGGACTCGGTTCGGTCACGGAGCGATCAAGCACGGTCTCCTTCCTTGTACCTTCATTGTGTCACGGAGCCATCATGAACATAGTCCTCTTCTTGTACCGGCATTAATGGGTCGAAGCCATCATGAACATAGTCCTCTTCTTGTACCAGCATTAATGGGTCGAAGCCATCATGAACATAGCCCTCTTCTTTACCCAGTCCGCTGTCGTTGAGAAATGACGCAACTTCATCACTTCCTTGTGCGATTATGTGCCCCAACATAAACCACATTTCTTCGTCTCGGGAGTGCTCCATAGTTTACGCAAATATTTACAACATGTCAATTATTATTCAAACATGGTACAAATGGATATATATATATATATATATATTAGTGGCAAACGTAGAACTAGCTAGCTAATCACAATAAGGAATCATGTTAGTTTGGGTGGCCTCGAGAGAGTTAATTTGTCGGGTAGGGGCGCATGGCATGGAGGAGGGTAGGAGACCAACATCGTTTTCTCTCTAGGGTTTGGGTGTCCCGAGAGTTTTGGTCGGCGAGAGGGCCGAGAGAGTGCTGCCGTTGTATAAGTTATCACGGTCGAGAGGGGTATATATATCGACCGCCCTCATGTCGAAGTTATCTCGAGGGGTTATATCAACAACGACGCTGACATACATATACATGGGAAAATAATGTTATCGGGGAGGGGTATCGGTACCCCCCTCGTGTTGAAGTTTCTTCTTTCTCCTCTATTCCTTTCTTCTTCTTCTACTCTTCTTTTCTTCTTCTCGCGAGAAAGGAAAATAAGGAAAAGGAAGAAAAGAAGAAGAAAAAAAAAGAAAAAAAAAAGAGGAGAAGAAGAAAGGAATAGAGGAGAAGAAGAAAATATTTCTATTTTCTTCTTCTCCTCTATTCTTCTTCTCTTCTTCTTCCTATTCTTATTTATTTCTCCTCTTCTTCTCCTTTCTTCCTCTTCTTATTTTCCTTTTTCCTCTCATTCTTTTAGTATTGCTTGTTTTAAAAAATGTTTAAATAGAAAATTTCGAAAAAAACAAAGCTTTTGCCTAATGCATTGTTCATGAATATACAAACATTTGCATATTCTACAATAATTAATATCACCAAAAAAATCTATGAACAGAAAAAAACCTAACTTTTCTAAAAATCTATCTTTTGCATATATGAAAACATTAATATACATATGAACAAAAATACATATATGAGCGAAAACATGCTCTGAACAATTTTTGAACATCTACATACACATATATAGCCACATACATGCACATATACATTATATATATATATATGAACAAAAAAACTAATTAAACTAATAAAAATGAAAAAACCAGAGCAGTGCTTGGCGTGACGGCTCACAACAACAGTGGGGCGGCGAGATGACGATGGCGGCGGTGGGGGGCGGCAGGCGCCATGTGCTGGGCGGACAGGGCAGGGGCTCGGGGCGGGGAGGCGGAAGAAGCGAGCTCGGGAGGCAGGGCGACGAGGCAGGCGAGGCTCGGGAGGCCGGCGACGAGGACGGCCTTGAGCTCGGTGAGGCGACAACTTGGCGGCGGGCGGCGGCGGCGAGGTGGAGCAACTGGCGGCGTCGAGGAGGTCGGCGTCGTCGGGGCAATCTGGCGATGAGATTCTGAAATTTTGCAAAGTGTTTGCTTATATAGCAAAGGCATTGGTCGTTCATGAAACCAACGGGACTAATGCACTGCTAGTCCGGTTGGTGCCTCCAACGGGACCAAACCTCATTTTAGGCAGCCCAAAGGGCGGGAAGCGGCGGCCTTTGGTACGGTTGGTGCCACGAACCGTACCAATGCCCCCCTTTAGTCGATTGGTGCCACCAACCGGGACCAAAACCCCCAATGCTGCCAGCGTCCTTTGCCAAAGTTTAGTCCCACCTCGCTAGTTGAGAGGGGCGTGCAGTGGTTTATAAGCCCCACTGTCGCACACATCTCGAGCTCCTCTCCACCGCAGGCTTTCGGTCCTACTTGCTATGCTTTGCCTGGTGGGCCTTCTAGGCCTACTGCGGGCCTGAATCCTGGCCCATAGTAGGGTTTCTAGTCGTATTCAGGCCGTGGGGGCCCAGTAGGAGGCATTTTTTTGTTTTCTTTATTTATTTTTGCTATTTTTTTTTTCCAGTTTTTTTGTTTTGTTTTCTGCATTATTTATTTTCTTTTGTTTTTTACTTTATTTTTTAATTCTTTTTCTTTTAGTTTCTGAAAATTATAAACTTTCTGTTAGTGCCATTAGTTTTCAGTAGGAGGCATTTTTGTTTTCTTTACTTATTTTTGCTATTTTATTTTTTTCCAGTTTTTTGTTTTGTTTTCTGCATTATTTATTTTCTTTTGTTTTTGCTTTATTTTTAATTCTTTTTGCTTTTAGTTTCTGAAAATTATAAACTTTCTGTTAGTGCCATTAGTTTTCAAATTTGAAAACACTTTTTTGTTTTTTGCTTTATTTATTTTATTTTGTTTCTACTTACAACAAAATACTTATTGTTGCTATTTTTAATTATTACGAGGGCGAACCATAAGACATTAAAGCATTTCAAATGAACTCTGAAAAAGTTAAAAGTTGGCATGGTATCATAAATTGACCCACATAGCATGTGCATGTACAAAACGGACAATGGTATCATACTAAATCGATTACAAATTTGGCATGTTATCATCATAATAGTTGCGGAGAAAGTCTTCACTTTTTCTTCGCTTGTGTCATTGCTTATTGCGCCAGTAACCACGGATAATCTTCATCGTTTATCGGGATCTTTGGGGTCAGCCTTGACATTAAAGGGAGGAATTTCATGAAACTTTTCATAATCTTGAGACATGTCATCTTGTCCTCCACTCCCACGATGTCCCTTTTCCTGAAAGAACTATGTGGCGCTTTGGCTCATCGTATGATGTATTAAGCTTCCTTATCTTTTCTCTTTCTCGGTCTGGTAGACATGTCCTTCACATAGATAACCTGTGCCACATCATTGGCTAGGACGAGCGGTTCGTCGGTGTACCCAAGATTTTCAGATCCACTTGTTGTCATTCCGTCTTGTGGGTCTACACATTGCACCTCGCCTCTGACAGATTGACCCATTTGCACTTAAACAAAGGGACCTTAAAATCGTGTCCATAGTCAAGTTCCCATATGTCCACTATGTAACCATAATATGTGTCCTTTCCCCTCTCGGTTGTTGCATCAAAGCGGATACCGCTGTTTTGGTTGGTGCTCTTTTGATCTTGGTCAATCGTGTAAAATGTATTCTCATTTATCTCGTATCCTTTCCAAATCAATACAGTCAAAGATGGTCCCTGGACAACAAGTACAGCTCATCACAAACAGTGTTGTCACCTCGTCGTGCTTCCAACCAACTGCTGAAAGTCTGATGTGTTCACATGTAATCCAATCGTCGCACTTCTCCGGGTGTTTGGGCCTTGACTGTTCTTGTGTTCATCGACATACGGGTCACCAAGGTAGAGTTCAGTAGAAGCTGTGTAGTGTGCTTGAGACCAAGGATATCCGTCCCTGCATATAATTGAGTCCCTTCCAAGCGTGCATTTTCCAGTCAGTCTCCCCTCATACCGCGATTCTTAAGGCCAGCAATGAAGTCAACACAAAATCCGATGACATCCTCTGTTTGATGGCCCATGGAGATGCTTCCTTCGGCCTAAGCGATTCTGGACATATTTCTTTAGGACTCCATGAACCTCTCAAAGGGTACATATTATGTAGAAATACGGGGCCCAGAATGACAATCTCGTCAACTAGATGAACTAGGGCGTGCGTCATGATATTGAAGAAGGATGGTGGGAACACCAGCTCGAAACTGACAAGACATTGCACCACATCAGTCCTTAGCCTTGGTATGATTTCTGGATCGATCACCTTCGAGAGATTGCATTGAGGAATGCACAAAGCTTCACAATGGCTAATCGGACGTTTTCGGTAAAGCCCCTCAATGCAACCGGAAGCGATTGCGTCATAATCACGTGGCAGTCATGAGACTTTAGATTCGGAACTTTTTATGCGGCATATTTATTATTCCTTTATATTGACGAAGCGGTCGGGACCTTCATCTTGAGCAGGCATTCAAACAAGATTTCTTTCTCTTCTTTCGTAAGGCGTAGCTGGCAGGACCTTCATCTTGCTTGGAGGCATGCCCTCTTTTTCGTGCAAGCGTTGCAGGTCCTCCGTGCCTCGGTGTATCTTTTGTCTTCCCATACACGCCCAAGAAGCCTAGCAGGTTCACGCAAAGGTTCTTCGTCACGTGCATCACGTCGATCGAAGCGGACCTCTAGGTCTTTCGGTGAGGGTAGGTCCCAAAATATAGATTTCTTCTTCCACATGGCTGCGTGATTCTCGGCGTCATTGAACAGCTAGTCCGCCGGGACTCTTTCCAAAGATTACGTGTAAATCATTGACCATAGCAAATGCGTGATCACCGATGCGCATGGAGGGCTTCTTCCGGTGATCTGCCTGCGCCTTTGAAATGCTTGCCTTTCTTTCGACATTGATGGTTGGTCGGAAGAAATCGGCGATAGCCCGGTACACATTCTTCCCGCAGCTTGCGGTATATACTATCGGTGTCAAGCAAACAGTGCGTGCATCGTGGTATCCCTTGTTTGTCATCACGAAAGGTTCTTGAGAGCGGGCCAATCGTTGATGGTCACGAACAGCAACGCCTTTAGGTTAAATTCCTCCTGTTTGTGCTCATCCCACGTACGTACACCGTTTCCATTCCACAGCTGTAAAAGTTCTTCAACTAATGGCCTTAGGTACACATCAATGTCGTTGCCGGGTTGCTTAGGGCCTTGGATGAGAACTGGCATCATAATGAACTTCCGCTTCATGCACATCCAAGGAGGAAGGTTATAGATACATAGAGTCACGGGCCAGGTGCTATGATTGCTGCTCTGCTCCCCGAAAGGATTAATGCCATCCGCGCTTAAAGCAAACCATTCGTTCCTTGGGTCACGTGCAAAACTCAGCCCAGTACTTTCTCTCGATTTTCTTCACTGCGACCCGTCAGCGGGTGCTCTCAACTTCCCATCTTTGTTACGGTCCTCACTGTGCCATCGCATCAACTTGGCATGCTCTCCGTTTCTGAACAGACGTTTCAACCGTGGTATTATAGGAGCATACCACATCACCTTCGCAGGAACCCTCTTCCTGGGGGGCTCGCCGTCAACATCACCGGGGTCATCTCGTGCGATCTTATACCGTAATGCACCGCATACCGGGCATGCGTTCAGATCCTTATGCGCCTTTGCGTAGAGGATCACGATCATTAGGGCATGCATGTATCTTCTGCACCTCCAATCCTATAGGGCATCGACCTTCTTTGCTGCGTATGTCTTGTCGGGCAGTCGTTATCCTTTGGAAGCTTCTTCTTCAATATTTTGAGTAGCTTCTCAAATCCTTTGTCATGCACAGCATTCTCGCCTTCCACGCAGCAATTCCAAAGACGGTACCGAGCTTTGTGTTGCCATCTTCGCAATTGGGGTACAACCCTTTTTTGTGGTCCTCTAACATGCGATCGAACTTCAGCTTCTCCTTTTGACTTTCACATTGCGTCCTTGCATCAACAATGACCCGGCGGAGATCATCATCATCGGGCACATCGTCTGGTTCCTCTTGATCTTCAGCAGCTTCGCCCGTTGCAGCATCATCGTGCACATCGTCTGGTTCCTCTTCATGTTCAGTAGCATCACCGTATTCAGGGGGCACATAGTTGTCATCGTACTCTTCTTCTTCGCCGTCTTCCATCATAAGCCCTATTTCTCCGTGCCTCGTCCAAACATTATAGTGTGGCATGAAACCCTTGTAAAGCAGGGTGGGTGTGGAGGATTTTCCGGTCAGAGTAAGACTTCGTATTCCCACATATAGGGCATGAACAACACATAAAACCATTCTGCTTGTTTGCCTCAGCCACTTCGAGAAAATCATGCACGCCCTTAATGTACTCGGAGGTGTGTCTTGAACCGTACATCCGTTGCTGGTTCATCTGCGTGCATTATATATAATTAAGTGTGTCAAAAATAATTACAGAACATCATGAATAGATAATTAAGTGACCAAATTAATAGAAGTTCATCATCACATTAAAACCAAAGTACATACATAGTTCTCATCTAACAACATAAAGCTCTGCAGAGCATCTACATTAATTAAACCATACACTGAAACTATGTAAAACATTTCAATGCGAAAACAAATGCGATCATAATCGCAACCAATGTAACAATTGATCCAACGGCATAATGATACCAAGCCTCGGTATGAATGGCATATTTTCTAATCTTTCTAATCTTCAAGCGCATTGCATCCATCTTGATCTTGTGATCATCGACGACATCCGCAACATGCAACTCCAATATCATCTTCTCCTCCTCAATTTTTCTAATTTTTCCTTCAACAAATTGTTTTCTTCTTCAACTAAATTTAACCTCTCGATAATAGGGTCGGTTGGAATTTCGGTTCAACAACCTCCTAGATAAATAAAATCTATGTCACGTTGGTCGGCATAATTGTCATAAACAGTAAATGAACCACTAGTTATGAAAAGATAATATATATACCACATCCGAATCATAAACAGGGCGAGGGCCGACGGGCGGATACCAAAACCATCGCACTATATAAGATGCAATAATAAAAGTAAGAAAATTATACAAGTATCTATATAAACATACAAGTAAGAATTTTTTCCTTTCGAAAGAAGATAA
This sequence comes from Aegilops longissima, assembly GCA_021605205.1. Taxonomy (NCBI): domain Eukaryota; kingdom Viridiplantae; phylum Streptophyta; class Magnoliopsida; order Poales; family Poaceae; genus Aegilops; species Aegilops longissima. Next base: position 45,218,455 of record CM038677.1, read on the forward strand.
GAACAAGAGGCTCACCACGGTGGTGCCGGCGACAGATCGGCGCGAGCGATCGGCAGCCAGTGAAGACGGGACGGGGCGTGACGGACCGCTAAACCTGGACAAATATTAAGGAAAATGGAGCTTGGAGGTCGAGCTTGGAGAGGAGAAAGCTTAAGTAGTGTGGCTCGGGCATTCCATCGAACACCTCGTGTGCATATGAGGTGAGCTAGAGCACCACAAAGCTCTCCCCTCGCCGGCCACGAAAAACAGAGCACTGGGAGTGCTCTGCTCGCGGGCGAGGGGTATATATAGGCAACTAATTGGTCCCGATTGGTGACTTGAACCGGGACTAAAGGGCCGCCTTTGGTCCCGGTTCAAGCCACCAACCGGGACCAATGGTGGTGGGCGAGGCGAGGCCCATTGGTCCCGGTTCGTCCACCAACCGGACCAAAAGGTCCGGACGAACAGGACCAATGGCCCACGTGGCCCGGCCGGCCCCCGGGGCTCACGAACCGGGTCCAATGCCCCCATTGGTCCCGGTTCTGGATTGAACCGGGACTAATGGGCTGGACCGGCCTGGACCATTGGCCCCTTTTCTACTAGTGTTATAGTAAGCCATATAAGTTGCTCATGGACTATTACACGTTGTAAGTCGACAAACTATGTGAAACATGATTACAAAATAGCTACGAGCTTCTCGTGGATCCAGAGTTATATGCCAAAATATAACAAACTTCTAGAATGCAAATCCCTCCTAGCTAATTGCCTAAAAGTGTGAGTAACTCCACTGAACTCAATCTTCACTTTGGTTACCAGATAAGTCGGGGATCAACTAGAGAAGACTCTTCTCACCAAACCACGTGGTCGAGCAACCTATCTATCCACGGTTTCTACAATCCTATAAAACTATGACTCCAACAAATGTCGGCCCCATCTCATAAGGAGTTTGATGACCTCCAAACTTCAAGTACCACTCCACACTCTGTGCCTGCGCACCAAGCCACAAATTCCAAGAGGCGAATAGGACCGCACCGCGAGAGTGATGGATAATGATCCCCATAATGGGGCATCTAGTTTGCTTCGCAGACCGAGGCAACAATGTTCAATGATTATTTTGGGCGTGCTCTTGTTACAGTCTATAATGAGGAGTGGTATTGTATTTCATACAGGGTTTTGTTACCCTTCATTACAATTAACAGATACAGTCTTACGCGTGTGCCTTCATTTCACCTTTCTATTTGTACCCCTCCCAACAAAGTATGTCGTGGTAGGGCCATGACCTCACAAAAACTATAATGATGTCATATTTATGTACAATATGTGTCTACACTAGTGGTGGCTGGGGTTTGACAGGCGGTTGCGACCTTGCCAGTTCACTCACCTCTAGCCGCATGCGGCGAGGTGGGGGATCTCAGGTCCTTCCAGGCATACTTGGAAGTTTTAAGTGCTATGAGTTTTATGGTCTTCGTCGGTGAATTTTAGGTAGAGGGCACGATGCGGTGAGAATGTCTTCTCTTGTTGTGACAATGCCTTTCCTGCTAGCGCCACAGAGCCAGAGATCTTGTTTCCACATGTTCGTCTTGCAAAATGTAGGTTTTTTCCTCATAGATGCACTCATGTGGACCTAGTGAGTTTGTGTTAGAGTCTGGTGTTTTTGTTGGTCGGTCTCTTGTGGCATCGGTGTGCTGCCTAGGCGTTTTGGTGAAGATTTTGTACTTCGACGACCTACAATTCTAGGGGACCATCGATGGCCAAGCATGTTCAGTGCTCATGGCTTCCCATCCTTTTAGATGGACGACTATGGGGCGTTTGGAAACCTTTGTATTATTGTAGGCATATATTTCGTATATAGTTGAACGTGCTTATTTCTGAGAACTTTCTCAATATGTATTGTCCAACCCTCCCATGCACCAGGGTCCTATTTGAAACTAAGGGTGATTAAGGTGTTCTTCATGCTACAACCAAAACAATGCATTACGCTTCATGAATATATGTGATACTCAAATTATAGATATTTCCATTGATAGCTCAATCTGTCACCCTCAGGGTCGCGGGTTCAATATTATAACAAGTGCATACAACTTCCAACTGAATCCAAAGCATAAATACAATGAAGACATAAAAGTTCAAATCTGAAACCATATTACTTGGGTCCTAGTAACAAGCATTCGACATAGCAAAGTCATAACAACATCAATTCTCAACATTCATCATACTGGGGATCGATCCCCACAAATCTTAAGGCTATTACATAATTTCGTCCAATTCTCATCCATACCATGTTACGTAGATTACTCACACATGGTTGTGATGAGCATGAGGGTGCTAATGGAGAAGGAGTCGACGTGCTCGATGCTGAAGTTTCCCCCTATCAGGGGGCAGGGTTTGGCTTCTGTCAGTCCACCAAGATTAAGATCAGCAATGGCGGCCACCTCCACCTCGAGGAATAATACACGATAAATTTGACTATGATTCTTGAGGCATCTAAGGACCAGTGGCATCAGAGAGGCACCCCAGATTCCTGGTGGGCCCAAGCGCCTTAATGGAGGACCCCCCCAAGCCCATCCAGGCTCAGTCTTTTGCACAAGGTCTTCTCATGTCCAAAAGCATCTTTGTATTTATCTTTTCCCGTAAATGAACAAAAATTGTTTTCCCTGGAAACAAAAACACTGAAAAACGGGAACTGACATTGAGAACTTTACTAATACTAGCTGATGCCCATGCGTTGCCACAGAACCATTAGCTTAGAGGTGGTGAAAATAACATTAGTGTCCTTTATGACCGTTGCCTGATTTACGATTAGAAAAGATAGAAAAAATATGGTGAGAGACATGCAGCGTCGGGGAATTTTACATGACTATAGTAAGTTAGGAAGAGAACTAAAACCAAGATCGATTTTGAGTTCAAGTCATATTTTTGTCTTTGTTATTTGTACCTTTTATAAAAGAGGTTTTTAACATTCTCCCTCTTACCTATCATTTTCGCATTAGAGGTAAGAGTATAAAATAGATCTGAGCTATGGATTGCATTAAGTAGTGGGTTTGCTTAACTCTTACCTTTTTACCTCCCATATAAAAAGAGGGGGCAAGAGGGAGCATGTTAAAATTGCTCATAAAAAGTTGGTATCAAATGAAAGTAGTCCATTTATTCATTTATGATAGATCCCACATGTGAGTAAAGTATATTTGTTTATATCTCTCTTGAAAGGTTGCTAGTTTCACATGTGGGGATGCATGTATTTGTTTATTTGGAAAGGATGTTGAACCCATATATGAACTCACCACCAACTCCAATCTTTATAAGTAGGATGTTACTCCAAATAAGTCATAAAAAAGCATGCCAATTCATTGATACTAAAGCATGGAAGCTACAAAAAATATGTATACGTCCAGGATGTATAAGTAATTAAATATCATTTTGAAAGAAAATACTACGGAACCATAAGGTTTCACATGTAAAAACACCTTTCCATTTATTCGTTTGGAAACCGAATCCATGCGCCATCTTTCACCAAAGGGAAGGTTTTGCAAATCAATTCCACGCGAGAGCACCAACTTGTATGGAACCATATAACCATTATCAGCCTACAAAATAATTAGTGAATCAATTAAGCCTCACTAAAATTAATAGAACTCAAAAATAAGATCAAAGTCACAAACGAGGTTGTTAACTATCTGGACAAACAAGCTCGCCAAATATTAGAAGATAGGGTTTACCATGTGAATTTTGTTGAGTTCTTCAACAAGAAACTTTGTAGGGATCTTGAGTGTCTTTAGACAAAGAATTATAGGCTTTGTCTTGATAAAAGAAAAGAAAAAAAATAATGCATATAACTTTTGTTGGTAAAATCTAGTTTATGAGGGCATCATCTCATTAATACGATGAAATGAAGCAAATGCACAACAGCAGTTGTGATACACTTTTTACTCGGATATGGTTGGGAACTTGTAATGGTACCTTTGACGACCAAACTGTGTCACCCAATATGAAAATAACTTCAATTTATTAATAATTATTTTCTAGGATCCACACCTAAAATAGGATTCCTTGGTTGTCTAAAGCTAAACACATCTTGTTACTTACCGTAGCAAACTGAAAAACCTAGCAACTACAGCGAGTACTGAGTGTGAACCCGTGTTTCTGTATTAACAAGATGAAACTTGGGGTCACAACTCACAAGTCCCTTAATGCGAAAAAATATGCTGCAGGTAGATGTAGGATATTGCATCGCCCTGATGCAGAGGCCAGGGTCATCCTCTTTTTTGATGTTTTTTTTGTAGATGTAGGATATTTCAAGTTTTATATGAACCGTAGAGAAATACTCCCTCCGTTCCTAAATGTAAGTCTTTGTAGAGATTTCACTATGAACTATATATGGATGTATATAGATGCATTTTAAGTGTAGATTCACTCATTTTGCTTCGTATGTGGTCCATAGTGGAATCTCTCCAAAGACTTATATTTAGGAACGGAGGAAGTGGTTAGTACTACACTATATCCAGTAGCCTTTTCTTCAACTATCACAACTGAGTTGAACAATCAGATAAATCTATTTAGTTTCCGGATGGTCATGGCTCATGAGTCAACACTACTACAGAAAATAAATTACAGAAGGAGCAGGCTCAAGAGAAGGACGTTTGTAGTCCTAACGAATCCTCGATGCTACCGACACTCCTTCTAACACAAGAGTACCTTTATGTAGCATAATTAATTACTCAAAAGATCCAAAAACTGTGATCTTCTACAGAAGAAAATCATTTGATGCATTATTTTGTCCCATAGGGAAAACAGAGGAACATCACAGGCTCACAGCTGATGAACTTGAACAGCGTACTACTAAACGACGGATCCACGGTTCACTGGAGCAGGTCCAGTGCACCTAACTAAGACTGCATAGAAGTAATCCACATGAAGGGAGCAAAACTGTAGTATATAAGTAAGTTCATATAGTACAAAGACGAGGAAATATCGGGGAACAAAAGAAGCTGCAACACGGGCTCTTGGGACAACCACCGAGTACTGAGCTACAGTTGACAGGGATAAGGGAAATAATTCAGCAGTGGGAGAAACACGTCACAATTATCATAATTTTATTTTCGCTCATAACAGTCTCACTCAGAAGCCAGTGTGTTCAGAAATATTAGGTTAATTTGGAAGAGATGAATAGTTATTGAGTCTGTGTTCAAGAACTGTCAATAGTCTCCTGAAGCAAGCAACTTTTGTTGGTTATTCAGATTCAGGCCTGACCACCGGGTAGTCTCCCTGAAAAAAATTACCCATGAATACAACCAAGTCTAATAAACGGAAATGGTGCTCGAGACTGATAAGATGGCCTCCATGAATGGTGCAGTACCTAGATGGTGTCGGTCCGAGAACCGCACCCGCCATGAGGGTGACCGCCGGTGCTCCCCCCTGACAAGATGAAGCTTCATTTGTGCTATTCCGGCGTGCGTGGGCAGCAGATAAATAACAGTGAAGCAACGTTGTCCATGGTTCAGGTTCAGAGGGTATGCTCTCCAGTCCACTCTACATTTAGTTTAGAACCAACAGGAAGTGAAGCATTTGATCTGATCCAGGATGTTGATTTTTGCGACAGCATTACGAAGTTTTTGCAGGGAGACAACCCAGTTTGGTGCTCTCTTTTACCCCGATTGATAAAAAGATGACAAAGAGGGTGGTTGTTACTTGCTGCTTGATCTCGGAGTTAAGCCCTAGCATCTAATCTAAAAACAAAAGTAAACAAAAGTTCAGCCTGGCAAGCAAAACAGAAGAGAAAAATATTTGGAGAAGTGGGGTATCGATCCCCATACCTCTCGCATGCTAAGCGAGCGCTCTACCATCTGAGCTACATCCCCAGGTGATGGTCCTCTCAAAACAAAACTTATATATTCAAATAATAACACAATGTTCAGTGCCCAACATCAGATCTACTACATCTGAATTAGTTGTCGCCAAAATTGATGTATCTAGACGTATTTGAGTTTTATATACATCCATTTGAGCGACAAATAATTCCGAACGGAGAAAGTATTTTGCAGGCCGCAGAGAAAAAAAAGAACCATGTTTGATTCATTCGAAAAGGGACGAAAGCCTAGCATCAATCCAAGATGCCAATGTCTTACCAGCACTGACAAGTTAGCTTTCTCTAGGGAGCAAAACTGCTCAAAAGATCCTAAAACTGTGATCTTGTACAAAAGAAAATCATTTGATGCATTGTTTTCTCACATTGGGAAAAAAGAGGAACATCCGAGCTGATGAACTTCAATGGCCTACTACTAAACGGCGGATCCATGGTTCGCTGGGGCAAGTCCAGTGCACCAGACTAAGACTGTATACAAGTAATCTACATGAAGGGAGCAAAACTGTATACAAGTAACTTCATATACAAAGACTAGAAGATATCGGGGAACAAAATAAGCTGCAACGCAGATTCTCTGGGACAACCACCAATATTGGGCCACAATTGACTGGGATAAGAGAAATCATTCGGCAACAGTCATAACAGTCTCAAAAGTTGGGTTGGTGATAGATAAATGGTTACTGAGTCTGTGTTACTGGACTGACAGTAGTCTCCTGAAGCAAGCAGCTTGTGTTGATTATTCAGATTCAGGCCATACCACCGAGTAGAGTCCTCGTGTAGTCATATCGATTGCTCATCGTCTGGTTAAACTATGACACGAGGTAGCAGAAATCTGTTCAAGCATAATTAAACACCAGATCGTCCAACGCGCATTACTTACTCCCACGATGCTGGTTTTCTTGGGGTTGTGCCACAGTAGACTAATATGCAGTTTCCTCCCCTACCATGCTTTTGTGGATCTACTATTAGGATTAGAACATAACAATCATACACCCATAAATACAATGAATTTTTGGTGATCAAAGTGTGCAACTTTGTCATGAGTTTTAACACTTGAAGAAAGTAACATTAAATTTCGAATAAAAATTTTCTTGGTCCTATTATTTTGTTTCTTGAACTCAACATATAAATACATGCCCGTGTACTTGGATTAATAGAAGAAGAACACCGAATAAATTGAAATAGTGGCTGAATATTGATAAGATGGCCTCCATGAATGGCGCGGTATCTATATGGTGTCCGGTCCGAGAACCGCACCCGCCATGAGGGTGGCCGCCGGTGCTCCCCTCCGGACCAGATGAAGCTCCATTTTGTGCTATTCCGGTGTGCATGGGCGGCAGATTAAGAGCAGTGTAGCAACGCTGTCCATGGTTCAGGTTCGGCGAGTATCCAGTCCGTCCACTGTACATCTCGCTTAAAACCAGCAGGAAGCATGTGATCCAGGATGTTGATCTTTGCGATAGCATCACGAGGTTTTGCACGGAGTTCTCTATTACCTTGATTGGTAATAAGATGAGCTCTCTTTCACCCTGATTGATAACAAGATGAGCTCTCGTTTACCTGATTGATAAAATGTTGACAAATAGGGTAGTTGTTACTTGCTGCTTGATCTCGAAGTTTAAGCCCCTCAAAAAAAAAAAAGTTCAGCCTAGCAAAACAGAAAAAGTACAATTATGGAGAAGTGGGGTATCGATCCCCATACCTCTCGCATGCTAAGCGAGCGCTCTACCATCTGAGCTACATCCCCAGGGATGATTCTTCTTAAACGCAGACTTATATATATTGGAAATGAAAATATAAAGCTGAGAGATCTGACGGCAGAGGACACAGAAAAGAAGAATCTTCTTCTGCTTCCGGTCATCCCTTGGATACGCTGTACTGTTCCTGCTGATACGTTGAGTCGAGTTTCTGAAACTGAATCCTGTTTGGCTCATCCGATAAGGAACGAAAGCAAACCATGTATGATTCCCAATCTCTTCTCTTGGCATCAACCGAAGATGCCAATGTCTGTCTATCAGCATGAACAAGTTTTAGCTTTCTGTAAAAATACATTTCTGTAACAGGAGTAGTACTACAGAATAACAGAAGAAGTAAAACAAGTCGCCGATCAAACCGACGACCAGACAAAACGGGATCGAGCGCGTGCATTGATTGCAGGCACAGTGTCGCCACCAGTACCACGTCCGTACTCGATCGGCACTGCTGTCTGATGGCCAAGTACCCCAACGACTGACAAGGAAGGAGGTCGACGGACAAAATTGAATCGCGTCGTTTGCCCTTGAGTGCACGGCGGGAGACGGTGACTAGACTGGCCTATACCTCGCATCACTATCTCATACCAGTACTATTTGAATTGGATTAGTTGCGATTAAACATACATTCATCACAACTAAATCCGACAGATTAACTCGTTTTCAGCTATGCATGCAGAGCATTGGCAGTGGACAGCAGAGTAAAAAATGGGATGTGCTCTGAGCCCGGCGTGCCGGCCACGTGTACGTGTCAGTCGAGATTTGGCCGATGCATCCATCCACGATCCCAGACCAAAGTCCAACTTGGATGGAATCATTTCCACTCCACCCAGAAACCCGAAGCGGCACCCGATCACACTCGCTCACACTGACACTCGCTCACCAAACACCCATCACTAGCTAAGCCGCCGCTGCCGCTCATGGCGTCGCCGAAGAAGGCGAGGAAGCCGCGGGCTCGGCGGCCGCTGCTGCTCCGCCGGGCCATGCTGCACGCCTCCCTCTGCTTCCTCCTCGGCCTCCTCGCCGGCCTCGCCCCAGCCGCCCGCTGGACCGCCGCCGCCTCCGCCCACGTCTCCCGCGCGCTCCACGCCGTCGACGTCGCCTTCGACCGCACCGTGCTGCTGCTCCGGCAGCAGCAAAGGCGGCTGCGGGACGGGCGCGTCCACGTCGCCGTCCTCCCCTCGCCGGCGCCGGGGCCGCCGGCGCTGGAGCCGCTGCGGCAGCCGCAGCTGCTGCTGGTGGTGACCGCCACGGAGCGGTCCGACCCGGAGCGGCGGGCCGCGGGGCTGACGCGCGCCGCGCACGCTCTCAGGCTCGTGCCCCCGCCCGTGCTATGGCTGGTGGTGGAGCCCGCGGCGGAGGCGCTCCCCACGGCGCGGCTGCTGCGCGGCGCCGGGGTGGCGTACCGGCACCTGACCTACCCGGAGAACTTCACGGCCGACGGCGTCGGCATGGGGAAGGAGCGGCACCACCAGCGGAACCTGGCGCTGGAGCACGTGGAGGAGCACCGGCTCGCCGGCGTCGTGCTCTTCGCCGGCCTCGGCGACGTCTACGACCTCCGCTTCTTCGACCAGCTCAGGCAGATCAGGTGAGTGCGCGCGCGCGTCCTGCCTCCTAAACTTTTAGCTACTTCGTTCTATCGATCGGACCATGCATCATGCATGCACTTTTCACCAGTGTGCATGATCTTAGCAGTTAGCACTACCGCCATTACAAACAGCATTTCAGCATAGTAGTATAAGTTAGCAGCTGGATGCATGATGTTGAGCTTGAACACTGTTCGTTATAGTGAGTGCTTGGCCGGTGTCGGTGGAGTTTGAGGACGCATTAGTGGATGGTTGACAAGCAGTTAATATGCATGAGAGATGAGACTGGAAGTAGGCCATGGTGACCATGGCGACCGATGACAGTACGACGCAGCTTTGAATCGAATCGACCAGGAATAGCTAGATGGCACGACGGATGTCACATTGAGCACTAGTGTCCATGCATGTGCGGACCATGCTCTGCTCTCGATGCTCTGCCTCCTCCACTGTTTCAGCGCCCGCCCCAAGTGTCGGCAGCGCCGTCCAGTCCGAGAAACATGGATGGACGAATGATTGGCCACCTCTAATCAATCTGTGCACTCATTCATTAGCCGTCGCTTTTTGGTACGTGCCACTGACACGTGCACTGTGCATGTCTATGGTGCAGGACGCTCGGCGCGTGGCCGGTGGCGACCGTGTCGGAGCGCGAGCGGAAGGCGACGGTGGACGGCCCGGTGTGCGGCGGCTCGCCGTGGGCCGTCACCGGCTGGTTCTCCACGGCCGACGGGGCGCCGGCGGTGAGGGCGGGGCCGCCGGCCGGCACGGTGGACGTGGCGCGCTTCGCGTTCGGCAGCGCCCTGCTCTGGCACCCGAGCCGGTGGGACAGCTTCCCCGTCTCCGAGCCCGACGCCTCACAGGTACAGTGCTCAATTAACTACTACTACTAGCTTCCACATTTTAGTCCGCGGTTCCGCACACGGCGACGGCGGCCTTGTCGTCAAAGCGGCCGCGAAAGCGTGCGGCTTTTCGTCCGTGAAATTTGCCCCGTCAATTTTGTTGCTGTGCGCCGGCAAGGCGAACGGCCGGGACAGGACATAAACCAAGGCCGTGATTCATGCGCGGCGTGCACCGCCACACTAGCCTCCATTTGTCTCGATCTTCATTCACCAGAGCGCAAATACACTAGTGATTAATCAGTACTACTACCATGGCCTAACCCCTATATTTGTTTTGTTTTCAGGATTCCGTAAAGTTTGTGCAGCGGTTGGCCGCGGAGGATTACAACAAGTCGAGGGGGATGCCCAACCGGGATTGCTCGGAGATCATGGTGTGGCGCGGAGATCAGTTCCTGGCAACCTAGTTTCAGTTAGTAACGTTAACTGGTTGAATGATGTGCGATGCCACAGAACAACAAATTTAAACATACAACAAATTTAAACATACTTTACGCATCTAGCAGGGCGACCTAATGAGTGCACAGGTCTACCATGCGCATCGGCGAATATACACAGGTGTGATAGTAGTAGACGCAATCACTTATTGCATGGTAATACACAGGAGTATCAGTCCCTCTCCCGAGCTGCACACTTTTCTCACCGAGTCACCCTCTTCTCTGCCTAGTTAAGCTCACCTCATCCCATCTCGCCTTTTTTTTCCTTTCGGTGCTTTTATTAACTCAAAATGTAGTATCGAACAGATACAAAGAATAAAGAGCGACAACCGACCTCTGCATAGCTAAGATGCACACAGCCATCACACGAACAATCCGACAAAGAATATAAAAAACGACAAGTGGCAACACTAAAGTCATATGGGACCAAAACTATGCATATGTCGACGGAGAAGGTGGTCCGATTCGGAGATTATGCTGCCACCCATGTTGGTAGAAACCTCGATGGCCACCCATTCCAACCGCATACACACCGCTTTGAACAACGATTGGTACTTCGATCGGTGCATAGTAGACCACGTACGAAGCTAGGGCGTACAATAGTAAATAACCTGCATAGGAGAATATATTTTATCATAAAAAACACAACTATTTCTACATAGCCAAAGCGACAATAGTAAGGCTGAAGCTCCCACCCGTATTAGCATGCTAAACGTATTTGGTATTCCATCAAGCCAGTGGTCATATATATTGCCAAACCATCTTACTAAGAAAGAAACTCAATTGACTCGGATGGCGCTATCGACAACCCCTCACCGTCGAAGCTATAGTAACATGGAAGCCCCATGAAAACTTCTTTAGGCGTGGCGGCACGGAAAACGTGGCAGTGCGGTGGACTATGGACATATTCGTGTCATCAGGGTAGATGGCTCCTGCCGCACTCTCAGTGTCCTAGCGCGTCTACTTTAGCGCTCGCTTCTCAAGCTCTGTGTGGGAGTATTTAAACAAAAACTACCACAATTCACGGAACCGTGACGAAAAACTACCACTTTACGATTTTGTCCCGAAAACTACCACTTTCTCGCTAATCTGTGACTAAAAACTACCATGTCGAGAAAGTGCTCGATTCACCTCTTCTAAACGCATTTACGGCGAAATGGGCCCACCGTCGAATCAATCTTCTTCTTCCTCCTCCTCCTCTCTCTCGGCATTTCCTCGAACACCTCGCGTGCACTTTGGTGATCCTCTCGCCAGCCGCGCGCCCACGACCACCTCGTGCAGCTCCCGTCACCATCGTCGGCGCCACGCTTCCCTCTACTCTCGTGGCACGGAGCTCGTGGTTCGAGTCGCGCTCGCCGCTGCCGCCATGCCGTGGCCACCCGCCATGCGCACCGTGGTCGCCGTCCCGTCCACGCCGCCGCCAACACCTCCCACACACTCGCTACGCCCGCTGGCGCTTCTCCGCCCGCCGCCCGCTCCTCGCTTTTCCGCCGCCGCCCTTCACCGGGGAGTCGCTCGCATGGCAGCCAGCAGGTCATTGGAGCCGCTTCGCCCATGGTCACCGCTGAGCCGCCCGCCCTCCACCTCCTCCTCTGCGACGCTGCTCTCGCCTCACGGCGACGCAATCTCTTCGCAATCGCTCGCCCGCTAGCAATGCCCGCACAAGTCGTCCAACGCGATGCGGCCCCCACCTAGGTGCGCGCTCGTCGAGAGGGTGTTGCCATCGGTGGAGCCTTGCCAGCGTGCCCACGCGAATGCGCATGCCACCGTGAGCGCCGAGCGAGTATTTAACCAAAACTACCACAATTGACTTTAAACGTGATGAAAACTACCACTCTCGTTTTTGTGCGAAAAACTACCAAATTTGAACTAAACCTTGGCAAAACCTACCAAGCGCCGAAAGCGCCGCCGCCGCGCTAACCCGAATCAGTTGCCACGGTGGCTAATCGACGGCCGCTTGCATGTGACGGCCGTTAACGGCCCGTCTCTCGGAACAGCGCCATCTCGAGTTCGGGCGCGATGGCGGCCATGGCTAGCTCCTCCAACCGCGCCTCCTTCGCCTTAGGACACCGCCGCCGCCAGAATCTCTCCACCTCTCCTCCCTCTCTCCCGCCGCTCTCTCTCTCCCTCCCTAACCTCTCCACCGCCTCTCTCTCTCTCTCGTCGCGCCCACAAGACTTTCCGACGCCGAGCATCTCCGCCGCTTCGTCTGCGTTCCCCAACCTCCAGGTGCCCGCCACCTCGTCGATCCAGCCAAAATCTTCGCCCCGCCGCCCGTTGACCACGCCGCTGCCTCCGCTTGACCGGAGGAGACGCCGAGCATCGCCGCCCATGGCCGTCGGCGACCACCAACACCCGCCTGTGAGAGCTGAGCCAAGGGAGGGTTGAGGAAGCGGATCCGGCGCGGCGAGCCTCTCCTCTCCAGGACGGCGGCGCGACATGGCTGCGGATCTCCTGCTCCAAAGAGAGAAGACGAGGGGTATGGAGAGGAGATCGGGCGGCGTCTTGCCGACCTGCTCCGGTTGATCTCCGCCGTCCCTCTTGTTGTCATTCGCCGCCGGCGACGGGACTATCCTGGTCTTCCTCCGTGGGAATCTTAGAGGAAGGGATAGAAATGACATGTGGGCCCCATACGAGTTGACGGTCAAACTTGACGGTGCTGACTTTTTAGTCCCGACATGTGGGACAACTCTGTCATAATCGAGTTTAAACTAGCCGAATCAGCCATTTTTCAAACATGGTAGTTTTTAGTCAAAGATTAGTCAAAAAATGGTAGTTTTCGGCATAAATTTGTAAAGTGGTAGTTTGTAGGCACGGTTGCGTGAAATGTGGTAGTTTTTTGTTAAATACTCGCGCTGAGCAGTGAGCGGCCGCGTCCTTGGCGTCGGCGGCCACGCGCTGCTTCAGCTTGTCGATGCAGCCGCGGTCGGCGTGAAACGACCGGATGACCAGCTTGGGCGGCGGCATCCGCAGCGCCGGTGGCGGAGGAGGAGGCCGTCGGCCGCCACCGCCAGATTTCGTCGAAAGCGTCTGGCGGCAAGCCCTCGGGGTCCGCGATGACAACCGGTCCAGAACGGCGGGGGCAGCAGCTGGGCATGGCGGCCATCTTGGCGATGGCCGCCCCAGAGCTTAGTGGGCACGACGACGGCGAGTGGGAGCGGCGACGGCGAGGTGGGGAGTGGATGCAGCGTCTTGAGTGCGGCTCGGCGAAGGATGGCTGGTGGCACCTGGTTCGCAGCCCAAGCGGTCAGATTTGTGCTTAGCACGGGCCAAGCGAGCGATTTCGTGACTTGGTAGTTTTTTGCCATGGATTAGAAAAAAAGTAGTAGTTTTTCGCACAAAATCGTAAAGTGGTAGTTTTTCGTCATGTTTCCGTGAATTGTGGTAGTTTTTGGTTAAATACTCTCTGTGTGGAGATCAAATTAATGAATGAGAAAGGAGTTGGAGGACAGCTACGGGGCGACGAATGGTGGATTTATCGGTGGTGAGGACATTGGTGTGGGTTCGGTGCCCTTTGACGGGAATGAACAAAGCTGGTT